>OY720448.1:65739854-65759854 GCA_963082715.1 Harpalus rubripes | reverse complement strand
ATTATCATTATCATTATTATCATTATTATCATTATTATCATTATTATCATTATTATCATTATTATCATTATTATCATTATTATCATTATTATCATTATTATCATTATTATCATTATTATCATTATTATCATAATTATCATTATTATCATTATTATCATTATTATCATTATTATCATTATTATCATTATTATCATTATTATCATTATTATCATTATTATCATTATTATCATTATTATCATTATTATCATTATTATCATTATTATCATTATTATCATTATTATCATTATTATCATTATTATCATTATTATCATTATTATTATTATTATCATTATTATCATTATTATCATTATTATCATTATTATCATTATTATCATTATTATCATTATTATCATTATTATCATTATTATCATTATTATCATTACTATCATTATTATCATTATTATCATTATTATCATTATTATCATTATTATCATTATTATCATTATTATCATGATTATCATTATTATCATTATCATTATTATCATTATCATTATTATCATTATTATCATTATTAGCATTATTATGATTATTATCATTATAATCATTATTATCATTATTATCATTATTATCATTATTATCATTATTATCATTATTATCATTATTATCATTATTATCATTATCATCATTATTATCATTATTATCATTATTATCATTATTATCATTATTATCATTATTATCATTATTATCATTATTATCATTATTATCATTATTATCATTATTATCATTATTATCATTATTATCATTATTATCATTATTAGCATTATTAGCATTATTATTATTATTATCATTATTATCATTATTATCATTATTATCATTATTATTATTATTATCATTATTATCATTATTATCATTATTATCATTATTATTATTATTATTATCTTGATTATCATTATTATCATTATCATTATTATCATTATCATTATTATCATTATCATTATTATCATTATTATCATTATTATCATTATTATCATTATTATCATTATTATCATTATTATCATTATTATCATTATTATCATTATTATCATTATTATCATTATTATCATTATTATCATTATTATCATTATTATCATTATTATCATTATTATCATTATTATAATTATTATAATTATTATCATTATTATCATTATTATCATTATTATCATTATTATCATTATTATCATTATTATCATTATTATCATTATTATCATTATTATCATTATTATCATTATTATCATTATCATCATTATCATCATAATTATCGTAAAGATTATAATTATCATAATTATCATAATTATCATAACTATCATAACTATCATAATTATCATAACTATCATAATTATCATAATTAGCATGATTATCATAATTATCATAATTATCATTATCATTATTATAATTATTATCGTAATTCTCATTATTATCATTATTATCATAATTATCATAATTCTCATAATTATTATAATTCTCATAATTCTTATAATTATCATAATTATCATAATAATAATAATTATCATAATTATCATAATTATAATTATCGGAATTATCCGAATTATCGTAATTCTCGTAATTTTTATAATTCTCATAATTCTCATAATTCTCATAATTTTCATAATTCTCATAATTTTCATAATTTTCATTGTTCTAGTTGTTCTCATTACTCTCATTATTCTCGTAATTCTCGTAATTCTTGTAATTCTCGTAATTTTCATTATCATTATTATCATTATTATCATTATTATCATTATTATCATTATTATCATTATTATCATTATTATCATTATTATCATTATTATCATTATTATCATTATTATCATTATTATCATTATTATCATTATTATCATTATTATCATTATTATCATTATTATCATTATTATCATTATTATCATTATTATCATTATTATCATTATTATCATTATTATCATTATTATCATTATTATCATTATTATCATTATTATCATTATTATCATTATTATCATTATCATTATTATCATTATTATCATTATTATCATTATTATCATTATTATCATTATTATCATTATTATCATTATTATCATTATTATCATTATTATCATTATTATCATTATTATCATTATTATCATTATTATCATTATTATCATTATCATTATTATCATTATCATTATTATCATTATTATCATTATTATCATTATTATCATTATTATCATTATTATCATTATTATCATTATTATCATTATTATCATTATTATCATTATTATCATTATTATCATTATTATCATTATTATCATTATTATCATTATTATCATTATTATAATTATTATAATTATTATCATTATTATCATTATTATCATTATTATCATTATTATCATTATTATCATTATTATCATTATTATCATTATTATCATTATTATCATTATTATCATTATTATCATTATCATCATTATCATCATAATTATCGTAAAGATCATAATTATCATAATTATCATAATTATCATAACTATCATAACTATCATAATTATCATAACTATCATAATTATCATAATTAGCATGATTATCATAATTATCATAATTATCATTATCATTATTATAATTATTATCGTAATTCTCATTATTATCATTATTATCATAATTATCATAATTCTCATAATTATTATAATTCTCATAATTCTTATAATTATCATAATTATCATAATAATAATAATTATCATAATTATCATAATTATAATTATCGGAATTATCCGAATTATCGTAATTCTCGTAATTTTTATAATTCTCATAATTCTCATAATTCTCATAATTTTCATAATTCTCATAATTTTCATAATTTTCATTGTTCTAGTTGTTCTCATTACTCTCATTATTCTCGTAATTCTCGTAATTCTTGTAATTCTCGTAATTTTCATTATCATTATTATCATTATTATCATTATTATCATTATTATCATTATTATCATTATTATCATTATTATCATTATTATCATTATTATCATTATTATCATTATTATCATTATTATCATTATTATCATTATTATCATTATTATCATTATTATCATTATTATCATTATTATCATTATTATCATTATTATCATTATTATCATTATTATCATTATTATCATTATTATCATTATTATCATTATTATCATTATTATCATTATTATCATTATTATCATTATTATCATTATCATTATTATCATTATTATCATTATTATCATTATTATCATTATTATCATTATTATCATTATTATCATTATTATCATTATTATCATTATTATCATTATTATCATTATTATCATTATTATCATTATTATCATTATTATCATTATTATCATTATTATCATTATTATCATTATTATCATTATTATCATTATTATCATTATTATCATTATTATCATTATTATCATTATTATCATTATTATCATTATTATCATTATTATCATTATTATCATTATTATCATTATTATCATTATTATCATTATTATCATTATTATCATTATTATCATTATTATCATTCTTATTATTATTATTATTTCTTAATTTTCTTAATTATCATAATTATAATTATCGGAAATATCCGAATTATCGTAATTCTCGTAATTTTTATAATTCTCATAATTCTCATAATTTTCATAATTCTCATAATTTTCATAATTTTCATTGTTCTCACTGTTCTCATTATTCTCATAATTCTCATAATTCTCATTATTCTCATTATTCTCGTAATTCTCGTAATTCTCGTAATTCTCATTATCATCTTTATTATCATTATCATTATTATCATTATTATCATTATTATCATTATTATCATTATTATCATTATTATCATTATTATCATTATTATCATTATTATCATTATTATCATTATTATCATTATTATCATTATTATCATTATTATCATTATTATCATTATTATCATTATTATCATTATTATCATTATTATCATTATTATCATTATTATCATTATCATTATTATCATTATTATCATTATTATCATTATTATCATTATTATCATTATTATCATTATCATTATTATCATTATTATCATTATTATCATTATTATCATTATTATCATTATTATCATTATTATCATTATTATCATTATTATCATTATTATCATTATTATCATTATTATCATTATTATCATTATTATCATTATTATCATTATTATCATTATTATCATTATTATCATTATTATCATTATTATCATTATCATTATTATCATTATTATCATTATTATCATTATTATCATTATTATCATTATTATCATTATTATCATCATTATCATTATTATCATTATCATCATTATTATCATTATCATTATCATTATTATCATTATTATCATTATTATCATTATTATCATTATCATTATTATCATTATTATCATTATTATCATTATTATCATTATTATCATTATTATCATTATTATCATTATTATCATTATTATCATTATTATCATTATTATCATTATTATCATTATTATCATTATTATCATTATTATCATTATTATCATTATTATCATTATTATCATTATTATCATTATTATCATTATTATCATTATTATCATTATTATCATTATTATCATTATTATCATTATTATCATTATTATCATTATTATCATTATTATCATTATTATCATTATTATCATTATTATCATTATTATCATTATTATCATTATTATCATTATTATCATTATTATCATTATTATCATTATTATCATTATTATCATTATTATCATTATTATCATCATTATTATCATTATTATCATTATTATCATTATTATCATCATTATTATCATTATTATCATTATTATCATTATTATCAATATTATCATCATTATTATCATCATTATTATCATTATTATCATTATTATCATTATTATCATTATTATCATCATTATTATCATTATTATCATTATTATCATTATTATCATCATTATTATCATAATTATCATTATTATCATTATTATCATTATTATCATCATTATTATCATTATTATCATTATTATCATTATTATCATTATTATCATTATTATCATTAATATCATTATTATCATTATTATCATTATTATCATTATTATCATTATTATCATTATTATCATTATTATCATTATTATCATTATTATCATTATTATCATTATTATCATTATTATCATTATTATCATTATTATCATTATTATCATTATTATCATTATTATCATTATTATCATTATTATCATTATTATCATTATTATCATTATTATCATTATTATCATTATTATCATTATTATCATTATTATCATTATTATCATTATTATCATTATTATCATTATTATCATTATTATCATTATTATCATTATTATCATTATTATCATTATTATCATTATTATCATTATTATCATTATTATCATTATTATCATTATTATCATTATTATCATTATCATCATTATCATCATAATTATCGTAAAGATCATAATTATCATAATTATCATAATTATCATAACTATCATAACTATCATAATTATCATAACTATCATAATTATCATAATTAGCATGATTATCATAATTATCATAATTATCATTATCATTATTATAATTATTATCGTAATTTTCATTATTATCATTATTATCATAATTATCATAATTCTCATAATTATTATAATTCTCATAATTCTTATAATTATCATAATTATCATAATAATAATAATCATAATTATCATAATTATAATTATCGGAATTATCCGAATTATCGTAATTCTCGTAATTTTTATAATTCTCATAATTCTCATAATTTTCATTGTTCTAGTTGTTCTCATTACTCTCATTATTCTTGTAATTCTCGTAATTCTTGTAATTCTCGTAATTTTCATTATCATTATTATCATTATTATCATTATTATCATTATTATCATTATTATCATTATTATCATTATTATCATTATTATCATTATTATCATTATTATCATTATTATCTTTATTATCATTATTATCAATATTATCATTATTATCATTATTATCATTATTATCATTATTATCATTATTATCATTATTATCATTATTATCATTATTATCATTATTATCATTATTATCATTATTATCATTATTATCATTATTATCATTATTATCATTATTATCATTATTATCATTATTATCATTATTATCATTATTATCATTATTATCATTATTATCATTATTATCATTATTATCATTATTATCATTATTATCATTATTATCATTATTATCATTATTATCATTATTATCATTATTATCATTATTATCATTATTATCATTACTATCATTATTATCATTATTATCATTATTATCATTATTATCATTATTATCATTATTATCATTATTATCATTATTATCATTATTATCATTATTATCATTATTATCATTATTATCATTATTATCATTATTATCATTATTATCATTATTATCATTATTATCATTATTATCATTATTATCATTATTATCATTATTATCATTATTATCATTATTATCATTATTATCATTATTATCATAATTATCATTATTATCATTATTATCATTATTATCATTATTATCATTATTATCATTATTATCATTATTATCATTATTATCATTATTATCATTATTATCATTATTATCATTATTATCATTATTATCATTATTATCATTATTATCATTATTATCATTATTATCATTATTATCATTATCATTATTATCATTATTATCATTATTATCATTATTATCATTATTATCATTATTATCATTATTATTATTATTATTATTTCTTAATTTTCTTAATTATCATAATTATAATTATCGGAATTATCCGAATTATCGTAATTCTCGTAATTTTTATAATTCTCATATTTCTCATAATTTTCATAATTCTCATAATTTTCATAATTTTCATTGTTCTCACTGTTCTCATTATTCTCATAATTCTCATAATTCTCATAATTCTCATTATTCTCATTATTCTCGTAATTCTCGTAATTCTCGTAATTCTCATTATCATCTTTATTATCATTATCATTATTATCATTATTATCATTATTATCATTATTATCATTATTATCATTATTATCATTATTATCATTATTATCATTATTATCATTATTATCATTATTATCATTATTATCATTATTATCATTATTATCATTATTATCATTATTATCATTATTATCATTATTATCATTATTATCATTATTATCATTATTATCATTATTATCATTATCATTATTATCATTATTATCATTATTATCATTATTATCATTATTATCATTATTATCATTATTATCATTATTATCATTATTATCATTATTATCATTATCATTATTATCATTATTATCATTATTATCATTATTATCATTATTATCATTATTATCATTATTATCATTATTATCATTATTATCATTATCATTATTATCATTATTATCATTATTATCATTATTATCATTATTATCATTATTATCATTATTATCATTATCATCATTATTATCATTATCATTATCATTATTATCATTATTATCATTATTATCATTATCATCATTATTATCATTATCATTATTATCATTATTATCATTATTATCATTATTATCATTATTATCATTATTATCATTATTATCATTATTATCATTCTTATTATTATTATTATTTCTTAATTTTCTTAATTATCATAATTATAATTATCGGAATTATCCGAATTATCGTAATTCTCGTAATTTTTATAATTCTCATAATTCTCATAATTTTCATAATTCTCATAATTTTCATAATTTTCATTGTTCTCACTGTTCTCATTATTCTCATAATTCTCATAATTCTCATAATTCTCATTATTCTCATTATTCTCGTAATTCTCGTAATTCTCATTATCATCTTTATTATCTTTATCATTATTATCATTATTATCATTATTATCATTATTATCATTATTATCATTATTATCATTATTATCATTATTATCATTATTATCATTATTATCATTATTATCATTATTATTATTATTATCATTATTATCATTATTATCATTATTATCATTATTATCATTATTATCATTATCATTATTATCATTATTATCATTATTATCATTATTAACATTATCATTATTATCATTATTATCATTATTATCATTATTATCATTATTATCATTATTATCATTATTATCATTATCATTATTATCATTATTATCTTTATTATCATTATTATCAATATTATCATTATTATCATTATTATCATTATTATCATTATTATCATTATTATCATTATTATCATTATTATCATTATTATCATTATTATCATTATTATCAATATTATCATTATTATCATTATTATCATTATTATCATTATTATCATTATTATCATTATTATCATTATTATCATTATTATCATTATTATCATTATTATCATTATTATCATTATTATCATTATTATCATTATTATCATTATTATCATTATTATCATTATTATCATTATTATCATTATTATCATTATTATCATTATTATCATTATTATCATTATTATCATAATTATCATTATTATCATTATTATCATTATTATCATTATTATCATTATTATCATTATTATCATTATTATCATTATTATCATTATTATCATTATTATCATTATTATCATTATTATCATTATTATCATTATTATCATTATCATTATTATCATTATTATCATTATTATCATTATTATCATTATTATCATTATTATCATTATTATCATTATTATTATTATTATTATTATTTCTTAATTTTCTTAATTATCATAATTATAATTATCGGAATTATCCGAATTATCGTAATTCTCGTAATTTTTATAATTCTCATATTTCTCATAATTTTCATAATTCTCATAATTTTCATAATTTTCATTGTTCTCACTGTTCTCATTATTCTCATAATTCTCATAATTCTCATAATTCTCATTATTCTCATTATTCTCGTAATTCTCGTAATTCTCATTATCATCTTTATTATCATTATCATTATTATCATTATTATCATTATTATCATTATTATCATTATTATCATTATTATCATTATTATCATTATTATCATTATTATCATTATTATCATTATTATCATTATTATCATTATTATCATTATTATCATTATTATCATTATTATCATTATTATCATTATTATCATTATTATCATTATTATCATTATTATCATTATTATCATTATTATCATTATTATCATTATTATCATTATTATCATTATTATCATTATCATTATTATCATTATTATCATTATTATCATTATTATCATTATTATCATTATTATCATTATTATCATTATTATCATTATTATCATTATTATCATTATTATCATTATTATCATTATTATCATTATTATCATTATTATCATTATTATCATTATTATCATTATTATCATTATCATTATTATCATTATTATCATTATTATCATTATTATCATTATTATCATTATTATCATTATTATCATTATTATCATTATTATCATTATCATCATTATTATCATTATCATTATTATCATTATTATCATTATTATCATTATCATCATTATTATCATTATCATTATTATCATTATTATCATTATTATCATTATTATCATTATTATCATTATTATCATTATTATCATTATTATCATTATTATCATTATTATCATTCTTATTATTATTATTATTTCTTAATTTTCTTAATTATCATAATTATAATTATCGGAATTATCCGAATTATCGTAATTCTCGTAATTTTTATAATTCTCATAATTCTCATAATTTTCATAATTCTCATAATTTTCATAATTTTCATTGTTCTCACTGTTCTCATTATTCTCATAATTCTCATAATTCTCATAATTCTCATTATTCTCATTATTCTCGTAATTCTCGTAATTCTCATTATCATCTTTATTATCATTATCATTATTATCATTATTATCATTATTATCATTATTATCATTATTATCATTATTATCATTATTATCATTATTATCATTATTATCATTATTATCATTATTATCATTATTATCATTATTATTATTATTATCATTATTATCATTATTATCATTATTATCATTATTATCATTATTATCATTATCATTATTATCATTATTATCATTATTATCATTATTAACATTATCATTATTATCATTATTATCATTATTATCATTATCATTATTATCATTATTATCATTATCATTATTATCATTATTATCATTATTATCATTATTATCATTATTATCATTAATATCATTATTATCATTATCATTATTATCATTATTATCATTATTATCATTATTATCATTATTATCATTATTATCATTATTATCATTATTATCATTATTATCATTATTATCATTATTATCATTATCATCATTATTATCATTATCATTATCATTATCATCATTATTATCATTATCATCATTATTATCATTATCATTATTATCATTATTATCATTATTATCATTATTATCATTATTATCATTATTATCATTATTATCATTATTATCATTATTATCATTATTATCATTATTATCATTATTATCATTATTATCATTATTATCATTATTATCATTATTATCATTATTATCATTATTATCATTATTATCATTATTATCATTATTATCATTATTATCATTATTATCATTATCATTATTATCATTATTATCATTATTATCATTATTATCATTATTATTATTATTATCATTATTATCATTATTATCATCATTATTATCATTATTATCATTATTATCATTATTATCATTATTATCATTATTATCATTATTATCATTATTATCATTATTATCATTATTATCATTATTATCATTATTATCATTATTATCATTATTATCATTATTATCATTATTATCATTATTATCATTATTATCATTATTATCAATATCATTATTATCATTATTATCATTATTATCATTATTATCATTATTATCATTATTATCATTATTATCATTATTATCATTATTATTATTATTATTATTTCTTAATTTTCTTAATTATCATAATTATGATTATCGGAATTATCCGAATTATCGTAATTCTCGTAATTTTTATAATTCTCATAATTTTCATAATTCTCATAATTTTCATAATTTTCATTGTTCTCACTGTTCTCATTATTCTCATAATTCTCATAATTCTCATAATTCTCATTATTCTCATTATTCTCGTAATTCTCGTAATTCTCGTAATTCTCATTATCATCTTTATTATCATTATCATTATTATCATTATTATCATTATTATCATTATTATCATTATTATCATTATTATCATTATTATCATTATTATCATTATTATCATTATTATCATTATTATCATTATTATCATTATTATCATTATTATCATTATTATCATTATTATCATTATTATCATTATTATCATTATTATCATTATCATTATTATCATTATTATCATTATTATCATTATTATCATTATTATCATTATTATCATTATTATCATTATTATCATTATCATCATTATTATCATTATTATCATTATTATCATTATTATCATTATTATCATTATTATCATTATTATCATTATTATCATTATTATCATTATTATCATTATTATCATTATTATCATTATCATTATTATCATTATTATCATTATTATCATTATTATCATTATTATCATTATTATCATTATTATCATTATTATCATTATCATCATTATTATCATTATCATTATCATTATTATCATTATTATCATTATTATCATTATTATCATTATCATCATTATTATCATTATCATTATTATCATTATTATCATTATTATCATTATTATCATTATTATCATTAATATCATTATTATCATTATTATCATTATTATCATAATAATAATAATTATCATAATTATCATAATTATAATTATCGGAATTATCCGAATTATCGTAATTCTCGTAATTTTTATAATTCTCATAATTCTCATAATTCTCATAATTTTCATAATTCTCATAATTTTCATAATTTTCATTGTTCTAGTTGTTCTCATTACTCTCATTATTCTCGTAATTCTCGTAATTCTTGTAATTCTCGTAATTTTCATTATCATTATTATCATTATTATCATTATTATCATTATTATCATTATTATCATTATTATCATTATTATCATTATTATCATTATTATCATTATTATCATTATTATCATTATTATAATTATTATCATTATTATCATTATTATCATTATTATCATTATTATCATTATTATCATTATTATCATTATTATCATTATTATCATTATTATCATTATTATCATTATTATCATTATTATCATTATTGTCATTATTATCATTATTATCATTATTATCATTATTATCATTACTATCATTATTATCATTATTATCATTATTATCATTATTATCATTATTATCATTATTATCATTATTATCATTATTATCATTATTATCATTATTATCATTATTATCATTATTATCATTATTATCATTATTATCATTATTATCATTATTATCATTATTATCATTATTATCATTATTATCATTATTATCATTATTATCATTATTATCATTATTATCATTATTATCATTATTATCATTATTATCATTATTATCATTATTATCATTATTATCATTATTATCATTATTATCATTATTATCATTATTATCATTATTATCATTATTATCATTATTATCATTATTATCATTATTATCATTATTATCATTATTATCATTATTATCATTATCATTATTATCATTATTATCATTATTATCATTATTATCATTATTATCATTATTATCATTATTATCATTATTATCATAATTATCATTATTATCATTATTATCATTATTATCATTATTATCATTATTATCATTATTATCATTATTATCATTATTATCATTATTATCATTATTATCATTATTATCATTATTATCATTATTATCATTATTATCATTATTATCATTATTATCATTATCATTATTATCATTATTATCATTATTATCATTATTATCATTATTATCATTATTATCATTATTATTATTATTATTATTTCTTAATTTTCTTAATTATCATAATTATAATTATCGGAATTATCCGAATTATCGTAATTCTCGTAATTTTTATAATTCTCATATTTCTCATAATTTTCATAATTCTCATAATTTTCATAATTTTCATTGTTCTCACTGTTCTCATTATTCTCATAATTCTCATAATTCTCATAATTCTCATTATTCTCATTATTCTCGTAATTCTCGTAATTCTCGTAATTCTCATTATCATCTTTATTATCATTATCATTATTATCATTATTATCATTATTATCATTATTATCATTATTATCATTATTATCATTATTATCATTATTATCATTATTATCATTATTATCATTATTATCATTATTATCATTATTATCATTATTATCATTATTATCATTAATATCATTATTATCATTATTATCATTATCATTATTATCATTATTATCATTATTATCATTATTATCATTATTATCATTATTATCATTATTATCATTATTATCATTATTATCATTATTATCATTATTATCATTATTATCATTATTATCATTATTATCATTATTATCATTATTATCATTATTATCATTATTATCATTATTATCATTATTATCATTATTATCATTATTATCATTATTATCATTATCATTATTATCATTATTATCATTATTATCATTATTATCATTATTATCATTATTATCATTATTATCATTATCATCATTATTATCATTATCATTATCATTATTATCATTATTATCATTATTATCATTATCATCATTATTATCATTATCATTATTATCATTATTATCATTATTATCATTATTATCATTATTATCATTATTATCATTATTATCATTATTATCATTATTATCATTATTATCATTCTTATTATTATTATTATTTCTTAATTTTCTTAATTATCATAATTATAATTATCGGAATTATCCGAATTATCGTAATTCTCGTAATTTTTATAATTCTCATAATTCTCATAATTTTCATAATTCTCATAATTTTCATAATTTTCATTGTTCTCACTGTTCTCATTATTCTCATAATTCTCATAATTCTCATAATTCTCATTATTCTCATTATTCTCGTAATTCTCGTAATTCTCATTATCATCTTTATTATCATTATCATTATTATCATTATTATCATTATTATCATTATTATCATTATTATCATTATTATCATTATTATCATTATTATCATTATTATCATTATTATCATTATTATCATTATTATCATTATTATCATTATTATCATTATTATCATTATTATCATTATTATCATTATTATCATTATCATTATTATCATTATTATCATTATTATCATTATTAACATTATCATTATTATCATTATTATCATTATTATCATTATTATCATTATTATCATTATTATCATTATCATTATTATCATTATTATCATTATTATCATTATTATCATTATTATCATTATTATCATTATTATCATTATTATCATTATTATCATTATTATCATTATTATCATTATTATCATTATTATCAATATTATCATTATTATCATTATTATCATTATTATCATTATTATCATTATTATCATTATTATCATTATTATCATTATTATCATTATTATCATTATTATCATTATTATCATTATTATCATTATTATCATTATTATCATTATTATCATTATTATCATTATTATCATTATTATCATTATTATCATTATTATCATTATTATCATTATTATCATTATTATCATTATTATCATTATTATCATTATTATCATTATTATCATTATTATCATTATTATCATTATTATCATTATTATCATTATTATCATTATTATCATTACTATCATTATTATCATTATTATCATTATTATCATTATTATCATTATTATCATTATTATCATTATTATCATTATTATCATTATTATCATTATTATCATTATTATCATTATTATCATTATTATCATTATTATCATTATTATCATTATTATCATTATTATCATTATTATCATTATTATCATTATTATCATTATTATCATTATTATCATTATTATCATTATTATCATTATTATCATTATTATCATAATTATCATTATTATCATTATTATCATTATTATCATTATTATCATTATTATCATTATTATCATTATTATCATTATTATCATTATTATCATTATTATCATTATTATCATTATTATCATTATTATCATTATTATCATTATCATTATTATCATTATTATCATTATTATCATTATTATCATTATTATCATTATTATCATTATTATTATTATTATTATTATTTCTTAATTTTCTTAATTATCATAATTATAATTATCGGAATTATCCGAATTATCGTAATTCTCGTAATTTTTATAATTCTCATATTTCTCATAATTTTCATAATTCTCATAATTTTCATAATTTTCATTGTTCTCACTGTTCTCATTATTCTCATAATTCTCATAATTCTCATAATTCTCATTATTCTCATTATTCTCGTAATTCTCGTAATTCTCATTATCATCTTTATTATCATTATCATTATTATCATTATTATCATTATTATCATTATTATCATTATTATCATTATTATCATTATTATCATTATTATCATTATTATCATTATTATCATTATTATCATTATTATCATTATTATCATTATTATCATTATTATCATTATTATCATTATTATCATTATTATCATTATTATCATTATTATCATTATTATCATTATTATCATTATTATCATTATTATCATTATTATCATTATTATCATTATTATCATTATTATCATTATTATCATTATTATCATTATTATCATTATTATCATTATTATCATTATTATCATTACTATCATTATTATCATTATTATCATTATTATCATTATTATCATTATTATCATTATTATCATTATTATCATTATTATCATTATTATCATTATTATCATTATTATCATTATTATCATTATTATCATTATTATCATTATTATCATTATTATCATTATTATCATTATTATCATTATTATCATTATTATCATTATTATCATTATCATCATTATTATCATTATCATTATCATTATTATCATTATTATCATTATTATCATTATCATCATTATTATCATTATCATTATTATCATTATTATCATTATTATCATTATTATCATTATTATCATTATTATCATTATTATCATTATTATCATTATTATCATTATTATCATTATTATCATTCTTATTATTATTATTATTTCTTAATTTTCTTAATTATCATAATTATAATTATCGGAATTATCCGAATTATCGTAATTCTCGTAATTTTTATAATTCTCATAATTCTCATAATTTTCATAATTTTCATTGTTCTCACTGTTCTCATTATTCTCATAATTCTCATAATTCTCATAATTCTCATTATTCTCATTATTCTCGTAATTCTCGTAATTCTCATTATCATCTTTATTATCATTATCATTATTATCATTATTATCATTATTATCATTATTATCATTATTATCATTATTATCATTATTATCATTATTATCATTATTATCATTATTATCATTATTATCATTATTATCATTATTATTATTATTATCATTATTATCATTATTATCATTATTATCATTATTATCATTATTATCATTATCATTATTATCATTATTATCATTATTATCATTATTAACATTATCATTATTATCATTATTATCATTATTATCATTATCATTATTATCATTATTATCATTATCATTATTATCATTATTATCATTATTATCATTATTATCATTATTATCATTAATATCATTATTATCATTATCATTATTATCATTATTATCATTATTATCATTATTATCATTATTATCATTATTATCATTATTATCATTATTATCATTATTATCATTATTATCATTATCATCATTATTATCATTATCATTATCATTATCATTATTATCATTATTATCATTATTATCATTATCATCATTATTATCATTATCATTATTATCATTATTATCATTATTATCATTATTATCATTATTATCATTATTATCATTATTATCATTATTATCATTATTATCAATTTTATCATTATTATCATTATTATCATTATTATCATTATTATCATTATTATCATTATTATCATTATTATCATTATTATCATTATTATCATTATTATCATTATTATCATTATTATCATTATTATCATTATTATCATTATTATCATTATCATTATTATCATTATTATCATTATTATCATTATTATCATTATTATTATTATTATCATTATTATCATTATTATCATCATTATTATCATTATTATCATTATTATCATTATTATCATTATTATCATTATTATCATTATTATCATTATTATCATTATTATCATTATTATCATTATTATCATTATTATCATTATTATCATTATTATCATTATTATCATTATTATCATTATTATCATTATTATCATTATTATCATTATTATCATTATTATCAATATCATTATTATCATTATTATCATTATTATCATTATTATCATTATTATCATTATTATCATTATTATCATTATTATTATTATTATTATTTCTTAATTTTCTTAATTATCATAATTATGATTATCGGAATTATCCGAATTATCGTAATTCTCGTAATTTTTATAATTCTCATAATTTTCATAATTCTCATAATTTTCATAATTTTCATTGTTCTCACTGTTCTCATTATTCTCATAATTCTCATAATTCTCATAATTCTCATTATTCTCATTATTCTCGTAATTCTCGTAATTCTCGTAATTCTCATTATCATCTTTATTATCATTATCATTATTATCATTATTATCATTATTATCATTATTATCATTATTATCATTATTATCATTATTATCATTATTATCATTATTATCATTATTATCATTATTATCATTATTATCATTATTATCATTATTATCATTATTATCATTATTATCATTATTATCATTATTATCATTATTATCATTATTATCATTATCATTATTATCATTATTATCATTATTATCATTATTATCATTATTATCATTATTATCATTATTATCATTATCATCATTATTATCATTATTATCATTATTATCATTATTATCATTATTATCATTATTATCATTATCATTATTATCATTATTATCATTATTATCATTATTATCATTATTATCATTATTATCATTATCATTATTATCATTATTATCATTATTATCATTATTATCATTATTATCATTATTATCATTATTATCATTATCATCATTATTATCATTATCATTATCATTATTATCATTATTATCATTATTATCATTATTATCATTATCATCATTATTATCATTATCATTATTATCATTATTATCATTATTATCATTATTATCATTATTATCATTATTATCATTAATATCATTATTATCATTATTATCATTATTATCATTATTATCATAATAATAATAATTATCATAATTATCATAATTATAATTATCGGAATTATCCGAATTATCGTAATTCTCGTAATTTTTATAATTCTCATAATTCTCATAATTCTCATAATTTTCATAATTCTCATAATTTTCATAATTTTCATTGTTCTAGTTGTTCTCATTACTCTCATTATTCTCGTAATTCTCGTAATTCTTGTAATTCTCGTAATTTTCATTATCATTATTATCATTATTATCATTATTATCATTATTATCATTATTATCATTATTATCATTATTATCATTATTATCATTATTATCATTATTATCATTATTATCATTATTATCATTATTATCATTATTATCATTATTATCATTATTATCATTATTATAATTATTATCATTATTATCATTATTATCATTATTATCATTATTATCATTATTATCATTATTATCATTATTATCATTATTATCATTATTATCATTATTATCATTATTATCATTATTATCATTATTATCATTATTATCATTATTATCATTATTATCATTATTATCATTATTATCATTACTATCATTATTATCATTATTATCATTATTATCATTATTATCATTATTATCATTATTATCATTATTATCATTATTATCATTATTATCATTATTATCATTATTATCATTATTATCATTATTATCATTATTATCATTATTATCATTATTATCATTATTATCATTATTATCATTATTATTATTATTATCATTATTATCATTATTATCATTATTATCATTATTATCATTATTATCATTATTATCATTATTATCATTATTATCATTATTATCATTATTATCATTATTATCATTATTATCATTATTATCATTATTATCATTATTATCATTATTATCATTATTATCATTATTATCATTATTATCATTATTATCATTATTATCATTATTATCATTATTATCATTATCATTATTATCATTATTATCATTATTATCATTATTATCATTATTATCATTATTATCATTATTATCATTATTATCATTATTATCATTATTATCATTATCATCATTATTATCATTATCATTATCATTATTATCATTATTATCATTATTATCATTATCATCATTATCATCATTATTATCATTATCATTATTATCATTATTATCATTATTATCATTATTATCATTATTATCATTATTATCATTATTATCATTATTATCATTATTATCATTATTATCATTATTATCATTATTATCATTATTATCATTATTATCATTATTATCATTATTATCATTATTATCATTATTATCATTATTATCATTATTATCATTATTATCATTATTATCATTATTATCATTATTATCATTATTATCATTATCATTATTATCATTATTATCATTATTATCATTATTATCATTATTATCATCATTATTATCATTATTATCATTATTATCATTATTATCATTATTATCAGTATTATCATTATTATCATCATTATTATCATTATTATCATTATTATCATTATTATCATTATTATCATCATTATTATCATTATTATCATTATCATTATTATCATTATTATCATTATTATCATTATTATCATTATTATCATTATTATCATTATTATCA
>OY720448.1:65574854-65734854 GCA_963082715.1 Harpalus rubripes | reverse complement strand
TCCGGCCCTATGAAACATAGTTCCATTCCCAATGCCAAATAACTTTCTAGCGCAGATGTTCCAGTCGAGACATCAATGCTTTCTATTAACCTCTATACTACAAGCAAATATAAAAATATTATCTATCCCGACGTTAATGATATCTACCAACTTATACGTGCTCAATAAATGAATGTTGTTGAAAAACATTTATTTAGAAGCGGTGAATATATTACAAAAGTCATATTTTAAAGTACAGTCCCTTGTGTAATGTAATTTTTATTAAAGTATTTAGAAATCTTCTTGAATGGATTTGATTAAGTCTTGATGAACTCCATAAATAGGCCAGGTGCATTTGAGTTACACGTACCAAATTTTTAAGATGTAAAGAATTAGATTTACAATTCAATTTTTTTTATGGTGATAAATAGACCTAGTAAAAAGATAGTCTGCGTATTATTTTAAAATTAAACTTAAAGTTGAATTCTTTATAACTTTTTTAAGTATAATATTTACAAACTTGAAAAAAACACATTTCTTATAAGTAAATGTACAATTCTGACCAGCCTATACATTTTAAAAATTATATCTGTGCATTTTTTAGTACCTTGAAATATCTAAAAATATAATAATCAATAATTTTTTTGAAGTAATAAAAACTTTGCAAATAAAATGACTTGTACTCGTACGAGGATGTGATATATTAATTTAGTACCGTATATTTTATACCTTTTTTTATACTTTTTAACCCAAGCATATATGATAAATAATTTAGATTAAAGCTACATTCATAGCTACTTTTTTAATGGGTAATGATAATGCATAAGACATAACTTTAATACATAGTGCTAATGCGTAAGGTTAAGAAAAACATAGCATGTTCTGCAAAAAATTTAATTGATAGTTGAGATCTGTATTTATTCAAATTACCTGTCAAAATTGAAGTTTATTATGGCAGGAAAGGATTGCTGAAGTGTATTTCCTTGTTTAATTTTATTTGAACATTGGTATTACAAATGTAGCACTAGATGCAGCTATTTCTTATCCTCCAAATTGAAGATTTTAAGATTTCTCGCAAATTCATTTTGACAGCTGTCATAAATTTACTTAATGCCTAATACGTAATGCATAAAAGTTTGGAGTTTGCAAACTTTTTTTGCTATGCATTGTCTATGCATTAAGCGTTAAAATTAAAACTAGTTGTGAATGGTCCTGGGCGTTGCCATATACCATATATCAAACTTCGTTATGCGTTATCTATTAGTACCATGTATTAACGTTATGCATTACAAAAGTGGCTGTGAATGAGGCTTAAAATTTTTATTATTTTTTTATTATACAGGGTGTTAAAAAGGGTAATATTAGTACAGTACTTTTCTAAATGAGTAAAAAATGCTTAATCAATATAAGGCAGTGAAAAATGAGTTTCTACGGAGTTTACCTCTATTATCTTGGAAACTATACGAGTTCCGACTTCGATTAAATGAGACTTTTTATTTACCTTTCGGAGGTCATCTTAGGTATGCTTCTATAAAAAAATCAAACCATTTGTACTAAATTAAATGTTGTTTGGCGACCTTGAGCAATATTTAATTTTCGAATAACTTCGTAACTATTAGAAATTGAGAAAAATGTTTCATATCAAATTTTACTGGTTTTTTTTTACTTCCTTGTACGAAGTAAAGGAAGTATTGTAATCGCGAAAAATTTCGGTTTTGAGATTTCAACGGAAATATCCATTTTGACCATCCCTGAATCCATTCTGACTAATTTCGTCGTTTTTGGTCATTACATAATTTCCAGAAATGGTACTTTATTTGAGGCCTATAATAGATTTTAATGAAGAACTATATTAAAATATAATCCAAAACTTTTCAAATTTGGTAAATAAGACTTTTATATCAATTAGAATAACATAGCAGATTTTGGTTAAAACAGGCTAACCGGAAGTGATATATTACCTGAAGTTGTTAACAGTTTTTCTTGAATAAAATGGTTTCATTTTGATTTTAGAAATAAATGCTTCTAATAAGAGTTTTAGAGAATTAAATTCTGCGTCTAGCACATCAAGTACTATTAAATTAGCTCTTTGTATAAGCGAGATATGGAAATTTAAAATTTATATACTTTTTGGTTTTTGTAATGAAGCTTGCTATGGATTAGGACAAAAAATACTAAAAAATAAAAAATAGTTGTTAATGTCAAATTACGTCAAACTCATGCAATTTTATAATTGGGTTTATACTTCATCTTCATATTGGTCTTGCGTACAAGGAAGTCGTGTGGTGTCCACATCAGATTTTTTAAGTTCTATTTAGAGATTTGTCAAAATTTTGTTCAATCACTATCTTCATCTTTATCGAGTTTTCTTCAATTCTAATATAAAATGGCCTCTTTTTCCGAAACAGTTAAAGATGAGATCTATGTTGATTATACTTTTTTACTCATTTTGGTCAGCATTATATACCTTCATAAATTACCCTTTTTTATTACTTCCTTGTACGAAGTAAAGGAAGTATTGTAATCGCGAAAAATTTCGGTTTTGAGATTTCAACGGAAATATCCATTTTGACCATCCCTGAATCCATTTTGACTAATTTCGTCGTGACGTCTGTACGTACGTACGTACGTTGGTACGTGCGTATGTATCTCGCATAACTCAAAAACGGTAAGCCGTAGAAAGTTGAAATTTTGTATTTAGTACATCTATAGCATCTAGTTGTGCACCTCCCTTTTTGGTCATTACATAATTTCCAGAAATGGTACTTTATTTGAAGCCCATAATAGATTTTAATGAAAAACTATATTAAAATATAATCCAAAACGTTTCAAATTTGGTATATAAGACTTTTATATCAAATGGAATAACATAGCAGATTTTAGTTAAAACAGGCTAACCGGAAGTGATATATTAACTGAAGTTGTTAACAGTTTTTCTTGAATAAAATGGTTTCATTTTGATTTTAGAAATAAATGCTTCAAATAAGAGTTTTAGAGAATTAAATTCTGCGTCTAGCACATCAAGTATTATTAAATTAGCCCTTTGTATAAGCGAGATATGTAAATTTAAAAGTTAGATAATTTTTGGTTTTTGTAATGAAGCTTGCTATGGATTAGGACAAAAAATAACAAAAAAAAAAAATAGATGTTAATGTCAAATTATGTCAAACACGTGCAATTTTATAATTGGGTCTATACTTCATCTTCATATTGGTCTTGCGTACAAGGAAGTCGTGTGGTGTCCACATCAGATTTTTTATATTATTAGCAGGCACCCATAAATACTTAAAGAATCTTACTCCAAATAATATGTTTATGATTTTGACCGCGATAGTAAATGCGTTATGTAGTTGAATAAGAATAATAAAGAAAAACGTTACAACTTTTACTGCTTTGGGTACACGTTACAGATATACTTTTAATCTGTTTAAAACAAAATTCGCACTTATGATAGTTAATATAAACGAAAATATTATAAAAATTTTGTTTTTACGAATGTAATTTTTTTATGACAAATTATTTTCTATAATAGCTTAACACAGAAAATATAACCCTCTTTACTTTGGAGATACACTTCTAATCAAAACTATGCATTATATTTAATTTTTTCAATCAATATAATAAAATTAACTCCGAATACATTTTAATTAAATACACGTGTGCGTAATCTGTAAATTTATTTACCGGTTTCGGAATATTAAGCCTTTGTTTATCTGTTTGTAATATTATTAATTATTATACTGACATATCAACAACAGTCTACACAATGGAAATAAAATAAAAGTGTAATGCTCTTCATTAATACATACAGATAACATTAGTACAGGTACTGTTATTAACTCCATTCTTATTTATTATATTCATTGACTAACTCATTCGATCGTTTACTTGTGAAGTACTTTCTTATGCGGATGATATTAAAATATTCACCAAAATTAATTCTTTCGGCGATTGCTCACTACTTCAAAGTAATATTGATCACATAGTTGATTGCTGTAATAAAAATAAATTAAAATTAAATACCAGTAGATGTTGTTCTGTAACCTATATGCGCCGTATCAACAAAATAAGTTATTCGTATAGAATGCAGGCAGTTAATCTTATTCATAATTCTTCAATAAAATATCTTAATGTACGTGTAACTTTTTGCTCTAATTTTGTTTTTCTTGGACATACAAACAATGTATGTCATTCGGCTAGCAGGACTTCATTGTTAGAATATCCAAAATATTTAAAGATATTATTGTAATAAAATCTTTATTCTCTGCCTTAGTTTTGAGCAAAATTGAGTATGCTGGCTTAATTTGGTTTCCTTCCATTTTAAATCAATCCATGGCCTTGGGCAGGATTTATCGTAGATTTTTAAAAAAATTATCGTTCAAAATTGATAATGTTTATCCAGATAGAGGAATTGATCAGCAGGCTCTCCTACAGCGTCACTCCATGCCCGCCCACAGTTCCAGGCGTGAAAATTCAAGTGCCAGATTGCTGTGGTCACTGGTCCACGACAAGGTAAATGCTCCTTTTCTCCTATCTCGGATTTCGTTCCATGTCCCAAGGATGGCCTCCAGATATGCTAGCACTTTTTACCTTACCGGTTGTCGTACTGATGTCCTTTAACGTTCACCTATTAGTATAATGTGCCGCTATGCCAACCAAATTTATGAAGATATATTTATGTAAACACATCTCAATATTATTTTATTTTATTTTATATATATATATATATATATATATATATATATATATATATATATATATATATATATATATATATATATATTTAATATTCTCTACATTTTTAATATTTATGTTGTCTTATATACCCTGTAATTGGTTCACTGTTGGATAATAAAGTATTATTATTATTAATGGGTCCCAAGGGAAATATGATTGGACAAGCAGTCTACTGGTGAAAGTTATTTATTTCTAACCGACGTTTCGACTAAAACTTTAGTCTTCTTCAGGGCACTATAATGAAGATTACAAATATTTTTACAAATGAGGTACAGATATTAAACCATAAAAATTTTTTTGCTTATAAATAATGTACAGATACTTACAGAAATGGTCAGTTACATATCATTTGTGGCAACCACCCATGAGGAACAGTTTTCGATAAAATTATCACAGAGTTGATCGTCATAAGGTATACAAACATAAATAAATAACATATAAAAAGATAAGCAGTCAATTGTAAAAGAAAATAAATATGAAAATTGTAAAATTTGTAGTCCAAAATGTAAAATAAAAACTTTTTTTAACAATAAACACGTGTGACTGACTAGTTGACTTAAATGTAAATATACAAGGATAATCACGACTTGAGTAAGGAAAAAGGATTAATTAAAAACTATCCAATAGGGTCGTCGAACTATAAAATTATCTCCACGCAATGTTTTGGGGGCCTGGTGAGTAAGCAACAATATTTACATCTGTGTAATGTGGTATGAACACATTAGTTTTTCTTTTTAATTTTATATTGTATCAGGTTGTGGTAAATTGTGCTCAAGTTTTCTATATCGGTTTGGTGATTTAAATTTTTATAGTCGGATTTAATATGTAGCATCTCTAGTGTGAGTCGTTTGTGTAGATTTCGTTCCGTTTGTAAGACCTTTGTGTTCTCAAAATCAAATTCATGTTCCATATTGTTCTGGGCTGGACTGGCCCAGCGGGATACTGGGAATTTCCCGGTGGCCCGTGATGGCTCGTGGCTTGACGGACTTAAAAAATAAATTATAAAAATTTAAAGTTGAAAAAATAAAAATAAATCGATACAAAAATAACATAAATTCTTTATTTTGAAATAATTCCCTACCACTCTTGAATGTGCGCCAATATTTATAGCTATTTCTCATTTTGACTACCAATTGTTAAATTCGCAATACATAGGTACTTATTTTTTGTATTACCGACAAATGAAATGATCATTAATATAAGAATGTATTTTATTTAGATCCCAATAATTTTCATCAAATTATAAATAATAACATACGTGATACACCTTTTCATATAATAATTGATTTAATATAATTGAAAAAAATGTAAATGCGGATGATATTCGGTCAATAATTTTCGTGACTCGGCAAGCTTCGTCACGAAATACTTGACCTCATGGCATAAAGCTTCTGTTTACACTCTTGTTGCATAAATAACTATTACATACGTTAGCATATTGAAATTTATTTTCAATGTACAAATTTATTGTCACATTATTATCAACACAAAGAATATCAAAAATGAGCAAATCATAGACGTTTTGATAGAAAAAATCTCTGATGTGGCCAACACAATACTTCCCGCCATTTAATTTTTATTAATTTAAATACATAGGTACTTACATATTTACTCATGTTGGAAACTATATTTAGTTCTTTTCCATATAACTAATGTTCAGTTTACTATTTTCTTTTCAAAACGTTACCACTATTAATTTGAAATGATTCGTATTTTGACAGTGACAGTTATCTGACATTTAAGAGAAGGAGTTTTGTTTTAATCATAGGCTCCGGGATTTAAATTATATATTATTTTATAAATTTATCCATAAAATATATATAAAAAGTATGAATGCAAACCTATAGAAAATTCAATAAACTTTCATTTTCATAATATAAATTGCGAATTTTTCGAAGAAAATCTATTTTGAGCTTCAAAATCTAATAGCTCATTTCATTTTAGAGAATAAGATAGCAATACAAGGTTTCAAAATTTTCTGAATGATAGTATTTGAGTTAGAGCGGAGGACATCATCGCGAAACTGTTAAAATTGGATTCTAAGGGCTCTAAAACATGGTAATTTGCCAAAATCTCGATATGTGATTTTTAGCAGGTTCTCTATACCTCCTTTACCAAGGGTAACGGGAGGTAAAAAGTAAATTATTAAACAAAATATTATAATGATTAAAATTATTAAAAAAAAAAATCGGTTCAAATGACTGACCTGGCCCCTGGCCCAACCCCATCCAGATTTCCCGGTACTAAACATATTTCCAGTCCAGCCCTGATATTGTTACGAATATGAGCTACTAGAGCACATTTCGTATCATTGTTTGGATTTTCTTTAATTTTATTGCAATTTCTTTTGTGTTCGTCCAGTCTTATTTTTAAGTAGCGTTTAGTCTGACCGGTGTAGGTAAAATCACAACTCTTACATGGAATTTTATAAATTAAATTTGATTGCATTAGGTTATTCAGAGGTTTTTTACTGTTTTATGTTGTTTGAAAGCTACATCCTTATCTAATTTATCTTTTATTAATTTTTTGAATTTTGGCGCTAGGCCGTTGACATAGGGTAATGACATGTATCTAGTTTCATTTTTATTTTTTTGTGAGTCATTGTCAGTTGAAAAGTTCATTATTTTATTTATTAATTATAAATACTCGATATTCCACAATAATTTATATTCATTTATAAATAAATAATTGTTAGCAGAGTTAGCTTTTTGTTTATTTAAATATATATATATATATATATATATATATATATATATATATATATATATATATATATATATATATACATAATATTCAGATTTATGTTTACAACAAAATGTTTACGGTAAAATTAATATATTATAATAGATACCAAATAATAGGTAGGATTGTCTGTAGTATCATAATTTTTTTTAGTGATATCCTCCTCTATAGGTTGGTACACATTAGTATCGCTAAGCATATTCGACATCATTTGACAATAATCATTTCTATTGATCGCAGCTGTTTTTTAGTTTTATCTGTTTTTATTATAAGAGTATCTAAATTAAAGAAAATCCAAACAATGATACGAAATGTGCTCTAGTAGCTCATATTCGTAACAATATGTAACATGAATTTGATTTTGAGCACACAAAGGTCTTACAAACGGAACGAAATCTACACAAACGACTCACACTAGAGATGCTACATATTAAATCCGTCTATAAAAATATAAATCACCAAACCGATATAGAAAACTTGAGCACAATTTACCACAACCTGATACAATATAAAATTAAAAAGAAAAACTAATGTGTTCATACCACATTATACAGATGTAAATATTGTTGCTTACTCACCAGGCCCAGTGGCGGATTTACGCACAGGCACACTAGGCACGTGCCTGGGGCGGCAAATTTTCGGGGGCGGCATTTTTTCGGGTGGCAAATTTTTCAATCATTGATATAAAAATTGATTTTTTTAATGAATTTTAAATTTAAATACGGAACAGAAAGGGACCATTTTTGAGTTCAAATATATTCACAGCAGTTTTATATAAAGTTCCTAGATTGCTAAATCCATAGGAAACAACGACGACATCTATTAAGGTTAATTATAAGCATTTAACTAATGTGTTTAAAGAGCGGCGGCGCCACATGTAAGGCTGTATAACTTATTGTTTATGTAAAATTTCGTGTGAAAACTAATTGTAAAAATGAGTGACGGACGGAAAAGACTTAGCGGACATCAGTATGCAAAACTAAGAAAAGAAAAAGAAGAAAAGTTTAAAGTCGGTATTGGTAAAACCAAGAAAATTAATGAGTTTTTCAAATCAGTAACCGAAGATTCTGAATCTACATCATCTATAAGTAAAAACTCTTCTGATTTGCAAATTTCAGTTACAGAGTAAGTTGATTTATTGAAATTTATCGTAGAAAATACTAATTCATTATTAGTAAATTAAATTTTAAGCTTATAGGACGCGAGCAATCATGTGATTCTGTTGACCTTGGCAGGCAGATATGGAGGCGTATGTCAAATCGTTATTATAGTAAACTTATAAATGTTATAAATATGACACCAGGCATCAGACGTGCGGAGTTGTAACTGGCGAAAATACACTTCAAGAAATTGGAAAATCATAATATAGAGTGATCCACAATGGTTTATAGTGACGTGATATGATAAAATTAATGTAATTTTGCCGGCAATGTCAAATAGTCAAATTATGTTACCTATATTACCGACATTTGGAAATGAATGAAAAATTATAAACAAATTTGTAGCTGTCATTCTGATAAGGGCTCCCCAAATGTTTCCCAAGGACAACAAGTTACATAGCTGCTCGCGTCTCATTTTAAATTAAAATCATGAGAAATATTTTTTGTTATTTTATATTTTTAAGGATTTCTGTTGAAGCTTCAACAGAACCAAATGTAGAGATACAAAATGAAACGATCCCTAAAATCAGCGAAGAAAGCATCGCTCCATCAAATTGTGAATATTTTTGCCTAAATAATGACCCAGCTTTGTGGCAAATTAACGAAACTACACGTGATTACATTTGCAAGCACGGTTTTGAACAAAATAAGAACGCAAAATTTTCCAAATCAAAAAGAGAATATAATGACGGTAAAAACAGATTCCTCACAGCAAACATGTTCGATTATACACTTGCTAACGGAGAAAAAATATGTCGTAGTTGGTTAGTTTACTCAGAAAGTAAAGGACGTGTTTTTTGTGCCGCATGTCTTCTTTTCTCAAATGAATCCGAAATAAAAACAAAACTATCTTTAGAAGGATTTAACGATTGGAAAAATGCTCACCTTCAATTCAAGGAACATGAAAACTCTACTTGTCATAGAAATTGTATGACCGCCTTTAAAAGCAGAGGACGTGATGCAGGCCAAGTAAACAAGCAACTTACTGAACAATTAGAAACTGAAGCTAGTTACTGGCGAAAAGTTCTTGAGCGCGTTATAATAGCGGTTAAATTCCTTGCTTCAAGAGGACTACCTTTGCGAGGACACATTGAAAAGTTTGGGAACCCTCATAATGGAAATTATATGATGCTACTTGAAGTAATCTCCGAATTTGATAGCTTTCTAGCAACTCATATAGCAAAATTTGGAAATTGTGGGAAAGGGAACACATCGTACGTATCATCAACTACAGCTGAAGAATTAGTTAAAATTTTAGCAAAAGCAATTGAAAAAGAAATTATTGCCAATATTAAAGGTGGAAAATATTTTTCGTTGATAATTGATTCAACGCCTGATATAGCTCATATTGATCAACTGTCTATAGTTATCAGATACGTAGAAGAAAATGGTGTGCCTGCAGAAGTATTTTTAAAATTCCTCCCCAATACTGGTCATAAAGCGAATGAGTTGTTTGACGCAATAACAAATTTTTTAGAATCTCATGATTTAAACATTCAGGATTGTCGTGGGCAGTCTTACGACAATGCAAGAAATATGTCTGGATCTTACACAGGCCTTCAAGCGCGTATTAAAGATTTGAATGCTCAGGCTGATTTCATTCCTTGTTCAGCGCATTCTCTCAATCTTGTAGGAACAAATGCAGCTGAATGTTGTACTGAAGCTTGTAATTTCTTTTTACTTCTTCAAAATCTTTATAACTTTTTTAGTTCATCCACCGCAAGATGGGAAATACTACAAAAATCAGTTGATCAAGGATCCAATCAGACCACATTAAAGAGCCTGTCTGATACTCGATGGTCTGCACGAGATGACGCATGTCGAGCTTTGAAATATCGATGGAACAATGTTTTAGATGCACTTAATTTTATAGAAGATGATTTAACACAGAAGCCATTAACTCGTGCTGAAGCTAAAGGTCTTCTAATAAATTTAAATCGTTTGGAAACATCTTTTATGGTAGAACTATGGGGATTTATTTTGGATCGCTTAAATGCAACAAACAAAAACCTGCAAAAAATTGACATCGATCTAAGCTCCGTAATTGGTTTATATGACTCAGTTATTGAACTTTTAAAATCAAATCGAGACAATTTCGACTATTATGAAGAAAAGGCAAAACAACTGTCTACTATTGAAACGTATGAATGTACTCAAAAAAGAAAAAAGAAAAGAAAATTACACTATGACGAATCTAGAGATAATGAAGTAGAACTGAATGAAAGAGAAAATTTCCGAATTAATACTTTTCTGATCATTATAGACACATTAGTTGCTGAACTGTACAAAAGAAAGAAAGCATATATAGAAATAAATGAAAAATTTCAAGCTGTAATAAAAATTGAAAAATTATCATTGCTCGATTTGGAGAAAGCAGGAGAGCATTTGCGATTGCAATATCCTGAAGATCTTGATGAAACATTTATTTTTGAGTTAAGACATTTCAAATCGCATTTGGAAAATTTAGATCCAAAGATTAAGCCAAGAAACCCCATTACATTATGTCAGTGGTTGCGAGAAGAAGATTTGCAGTGCATTTATCCAAACATCGATATTGCTCTTAGAATGTTTATATGTACTGCAGCATCGAACTGTACAGCAGAGCGTTCTTTTTCCTGTTTGGGACGGATAAAAAATTATTTACGTTCTACGATGTCGGAAGATCGACTTAACTGCCTGGCGTTACTTTGCATCGAAGAAAAATTTCTTCAAAAAATTGATGTAGCTAAAATCATTGACGAATTTGCTCGTCAAAAGGCGCGACGAAAACATTTTGGCCAGTCGCTCAAGACCTAGAGCGTAATTCTAATTTAAATGAAAGAAAATTCCTTTGAGTCTTAGAGCTGTACATAGCTTCGAAATATAGAGATTATATGTATTCAAATAATTAATATAATGTTTAATCCGCTTTGTTATTATGCAATGCAGTATTATGTAAAATAATTGTAAAATGTTACAAGAGCCCCGAAGATACCGTATTAGGTGCACTTTTCTCCTTGTTTTTGCATTACATATTATATCTTCATTTTTTTAATTGTTTATTGTAATAATTTGCTTTATAATATAATTTTGATTTATTTGTGTTACTTTACGAACTGTGGTATTATTTTGAAACTTCAAAAAATAAATGTAACCTATACTCCATTGTATATAAGAAAATAGTAGATGACATTTGAGAGCTGATCGTTTTTACATGCATCTATTTCTGTAAATTTTATTTGATAAATGATAGATGTTATTTTTTTCGTTTTTGTGAACTATAGGTTTGCATTCTGATCAATCAAAGGGCAGAATTTATAGCCTTATCTAAAATCATCGCTATTTTCTTAAGATCTTACGTGAAATGAAGTATATTACCCGTTATAAATGTAATTTTATGGATAAATACATTTAGGCTCGGTTTTTTCACCTCTTGATTTTCTTATTTGCCAAATAAAAGAAAAATATCGCATCATACAATTGACTTATTAACATTATTCATACGAAAAAGTGGAAAATATTATTATACATACATATACACTAACATATTTGTATATCGGTTTTTACGTTATTACTGTTAGAGAAAAGCTCAATACGCATTTTTTCAAAAAAGGGGCGGCAATTTTCTGTGTGCCTGCGGGCGGCATTAGTGTTAATCCGCCCCTGACCAGGCCCCCAAAACGTTGCGTGGAGATAATTTTATAGTTCGACGACCCTATTGGATAGTTGTTAATTAATCCTTTTTCCTTACTCAAGTCGTGATTATCCTTGTATATTCACATTTAAGTCAACTAGTCAGTCACACGTGTAATTATTGTTAAAAAAAGTTTTTATTTTACATTTTGGACTACAAATTTTACAATTTTCATATTTATTTTCTTTTACAATTGACTGCTTATCTTTTTATATGTTATTTATTTATGTTTGTATACCTTACGACGATCAACTCTGATAATTTTATCGAAAACTGTTCCTCATGGGTGGTTGCCACAAATGATATGTAATTGACCATGTCTGTAAGTATCTGTACATTATTTATAAGCAAAAAAATTTTTATGGTTTAATATCTGTACCTCATTTGTAAAAATGTTTGTAATCTTCATTATAGTGCCCTGAAGAAGACTAACGTTTTAGTCGAAACGTCGGTTAGAAATAAATAACTTTCACCAGTAGACTGCTTGTCCAATCATTTTTCCCTTGGGACCATCATCCAATAATATTATTATTATTATTATTATTATTATTATTATTATTATTATTATTATTATTGTTATTATTATTATTATTATTATTATTATTATTAATCAGATAATTTAAAAAAATTATGTTTAATAATGATGTTTTCATTTTCTAAAACCGATAAACTACTGAACAAATTACGGATGTTATGACACATAACAAGCCTTAGATGTCTTAAAATCTTCACTTTACCAGCTCGAATTTCAAACCGACACCTGCGGCAATTATGATACTACATACAATCCTACCTATTATTTGGTATCTATTATAAAATATTAAATTTACCGTAAACATTTTATTGTAAACATAAATCTGAATATTATGTATGTATGTATGTATGTATGTATGTATGTATGTATGTATGTATGTATGTATGTATATATATATACATATATATATATATATATATATATATATATATATATATATATATATATAAATTAAATAATTTCGTTTAAATTATTTAAAAAAAATTAATTTTATTATCAACAAGACTACATGTGTTTAGATAAGAGAATACAGAAAGAATGAACAACTTATCTTAGTTACAGGGGCTTTTATTACAAAGCATGTTGGAAAAGTACTGCAAGAAGTGCTGACATAGTTATAATTATTGTAGAATAGGAATACAACAATACATAATATCTCCCTTCTGAGATTTTACAATAATTATTATGTAATAGAGCTTAATTCTACAATTGGTTCTTTATTATCTTTGGAATTTTTATTTCTTTTATAAATTGTTAAAAACTTAATTCTAAACTTATATAATAAGACAATACAAATTATTAAAAATAATATAGTATAAATAATATAGAAATGATGATTGTTCTGATTTTGCGAGTTTAACTCTTTTATTTGTGGTGAATCTTTAATAGTTATATTTACTTTACTTATTTTATCTAAATTTATTGAATTTAATTGTTGAAACGTACTATTAAATTTAAGGCTTTCGAATATTATTTCTTTATATGTTTCTTGAATTATATCGAACTTGAAATTATTTACTACACATTTATTAATGAGTTTTAATTTAAATATGCCTTTGATTATTTTGTTAAGTGTATTACTTTCACAATTAATTTGAATTTGTTGTTCCTTGGGGCTTATTATGATTAATTCATTTGTGTTTTGAATTTTCTCCCAAGTATTTTCTAATTCCAGAGTATGGTATTTACAATCATCTTTCGTTTGTGCCTTCAGAATATTAACTATACATTTATTTAAAACGATATACTCAGTTTTACAATAATATATCTTATTAACTAAAATGCAATTATTTATCTTAAAATTATTGTTATTATTTATAAAATACATAGTTTGTTTTCCGTTCAATTGTAAAATTGTATCATGTTTAATAAAAGGTAGGGGTGTAAATTGGTATAAATCATAAGTTTGGGAAGAAAAAATTGGGATATTAATAAGAAAGTGTATTTGTTCGTTGTCGTGTTGGCAGTAAGTTTCAATAATTTCGTTTAATTGCCAAATATCTTTGTTTTGTGTGATTTTTCTAATATTATTTGGGTCAATAATACTTGTGTGTAATTTCCTTAGATTGCAAAAAGTTAAACTGATTTCAATTTGTTTGGTGAGATCATTTAAATTTTGAATTATAAATATTAGTTTTTGAAATTTATTTTCAATGTCGATTTTTCCTTGCCAATTAAAGTTTTTCTTTAAAATTTCTTGAATATTTTCTAATTGCGTTTTTAGCTTATTCTCATTGCTTTTGATATTTTCGATTTGATTATTAAATTTATTAATCATCTCTTTGCTAATTTTTAAATTTTGATTAGTTTGATCCTGTAATAATTTTTCATTATTTTTTATTTCTTCAAGAATTTTGTCATAGCGTTCTCCATCGGAGGCGTCTAAATTTCCCGAAATTGATTTGATGATACTTCCTATTCCGTAAATTAAACCGCGTTTAGAAATTCTGTGAAATATTTTATTAATTTGATTTTCTAAGTCATTAAAATTGTATATTAGAATATTAATATAATCTTGAAATATTTCTTTTGAATCTTTAATTTGGAAGAGAAGGATTTCTTTCCATGTTTTTATTTTAATAAATTCATCGTTAATCGGAGTTATATTATAGTTAAAGTATATTATTTGTTCTGAAGTTTTTATTTGCGTTTTCCCTAATTTAGCTAAATGAAATCCATTGTCATTTGAGATGTCCGTAAGTTGAGCCGTACATCTGAAACAACAGTTTATTGTTTAATTCTGTTTATCCGGACGTTTTTATCGGCTACTTGATCTCTGATTTTTACTTTCCCAAGTATTGGATTATAGTGATGAATTCTATATTTTCTGAATAAAGGTTTTTTGAATTTCTTGATTAACCTTGGATTTTCTTTTACATAAATAGTATCTTTTATTTGTAAGGGATTATCATTCTCTTTATAGCGTTTTTGTTTCTCAGTTTTTATTTTGTTATTTATAATTTTAAATAATTCTTCTTGTTCTGTTTGGTATTTTTGTATTATATCTTCGTTAATGAGTGGGATTGTTTTTAATGGAATTTGATTATTTTTGCCAAATAGTATTTCGTTTGGAGTTAATTTTGTTATGGTGTGTTTAGTATTGTTATAAGCTAAGATTGTTAAGTCAAGTTTTTCTAAAAATGTTTTGTTTTTGAAATGATTATTATTTTCGAGGAGTCTAAGATGCTCTATAAGTGTTGAGTGAAATCTTTCAACAGCGTTACTTTTAGGGTTATTTACGCAAATTATATGACTCTCTATATTCCTGAGTTTGAATAAATCTTGTAAAACGCTACTTTTAAATTCAGGTCCAGCGTCCATAATTATTTTATTTGGTATTGTATAAATTTGGAAACATTGAATTAATTTCTGTAATATATTATTTGAACTTTTATTTTCTAATGGACAAACCTGACCGTGTTTAGAGAATTGATCAAAGATTGTTAAAAAATTATTTTTATTTAAACAAAGTACGTCGATATTTATTATGTCAAATGGTTTTAGAGGGGTAGGTGTTAGATTGTCTATTGCCGGAATTGGTTTTCTATTGTATTTGTTTAATTTACAAAGTTCGCATCTATTTATGTATTCAGTAATATTACTAATCATTTTGGGCCAAAAATATTTTTCTTTTAATGCATTGAGGGTTGCGATTATTCCTCTATGGTTAGTTAGTCCCATATGGAAGTCACGAATTATTTCTATTTGTTTCTCTTCGTTTTCTATGTCTTCAACTATTTTATTACAAGCAATTATGTTAATGGTATTAAATTCAAAGTTTTCTTTGATTATTTTTGAAAATTTTAGGTCTAGATCTTTTTCGTTAAAAATGGCTAGGTATTTTATTTTTGGAATTATATATTGTTTAAGAAAATTTAATATTTCGTCGTCGAGATTTTGTTTGTTAAATTTACAATGAATTCGTTGTTTTCTGTTACCAAATAATTTTGTAATTTCTATTTCAGTTTCAAAATTATGACTTTCGAATATTAGTTGATTATCGGCTATGTTTATTCTGTCTTCTATGTATTTAATTCCGTTTACTAAATTTTCTGGATCTGAATGGACTGTATTTTGATTTGACGAAATTGATTCATTATCATTATTATGTAAATTTATTGTGGGTAAGGAATAAACGTTAATTTGTATATTCGTATCTTCGAATATTTTTAATATTTTTGCAGACACTTGATTCCACTCTAATTTATCTCTGCCACATCCTAATAAGGGTATATTGATTTCAAAAATTTCATTAAGAATGAGGTAATCTCGGAGTTCCTTTAATGGTTTATCTAGGTCTTTAATTGAGGGTTTCTCATAAAATAGTTTCTTAGTAATTAAATGGATAATTCTTTGATTATTACAATTTTGAATAATAATATGTTTATTTACTACGTTTGTATTTTTACAGAAATTCCTACTATCAAATTTTCTATTCACTTGATCCGCTAATCCTTGACTCATTTCAAAATCTTCAGAAATACAGTGAGCGAATATTTTTGTTTCTGTTACGTCACCGATTTTATTGTGAATTTGTTTTATCTCGTTGACGAGAAAAATTGTCTGCAATTACATTCATTTTGCCTTGTAGATATTCTATGTCGAAATTGTACTCGTTTAATTCTATTTTCCACCGCATGAGTTTCTGGTTAGGGTTTTTCATATTGAATAGCCAACATAAAGGTCTATGATCTGTTTTTATAAGAAATTTTCTACCAAATAGATAGTGTCTGAATTTTTTTACAGATTCTATTATTGCTAGTAATTCCTTTTCAACGGTGCTATAATTTTGTTCGGCATTACCTAACGTTTTTGAAAAATAAGATATTGGCATTTCTTTACCGTGTTCGTCTTTTTGAAGTAGAACTGATCCTATAGCGTAATCAGAGGCGTCCGTGGTCAGTATAAAATCTTTTTGAAAATTTGGAAATTGTAATATGGGAGATGAGGTAAGGATTTCTTTGCATTCGTTAAAACATTTTCTATAAGATTCGTTATAAATGTCTATATTTCGACCATTTTTTAAACATAAGGTAAGAGGTTTAGTGAGTTTAGCGAAATTTGGTATAATTTTGCGGTACCATCCTATTGTACCGAGAAATTGCTTAATTTCTTTTTTTGTTTTGGGGATGTTCAAGTTTTTTATTTTTTCGGTTTTGGAAGGGTCTGTTTTAATTCCGTCTTGTGTAATAATATATCCTAAATATTTTGTTGCAGAAATTCTGATTTGTCAATTTGGATTTTTAGGTTTGCTTTTCTTAGTTTTTCGAAAACTAATTTGATATTGTTTAGATGTTCTTCGAGAGTTTTGCCAAAAATAATTACGTCATCTAAGTAGACTAGACAAATTTTGTTTACTAATTCCCCTAGTGCGATGTTCATCATTCTTTGGAAAGTTGCGGGGGCATTTTTTAAACCAAAAGGCATACGTAAAAATTCATAGTGACCAGATGGAGTAGAAAATGCTGTCTTTTCGATGTCGTTTTTGTCCATGGCAATTTGATGAAAACCTGAATGTAAGTCTAGGGTTGTGAAATATTTTGAATGACCGATATGATCTAATAGAGTGTCAATATTGGGGATTGGGAATTTGTCATCTTTTGTTTGAGTGTTTACTTTCCTAAAATCGATTACTAGTCTCGTTTTACGTTTGCCGGAAGCGTCTAACTTTTTTGGAACTATCCAAATGGGAGAATTCCATGGGGAATGAGAAGGCTGTATAACTTTTTCTCTTAACATTTTTTCAATATGTTCTTCAATGTCGTTTTCGTATACTTGCGGGAGTTTGTAATTTTTCATGTAGATTGGTGTTTCGTTATTAGGAATTATTTTATGTTCGCATAAATTGGTACAAGACAATGGTTCGTTTGGTTTTGAAAAAAGGTCTTCAAAATTGTTTATAAGTATTTTTAATTTTGATTTTTCAATTTGGTTCAAATGTTCTGATTTAATTTGAATATTATTATTTTGTTTGCCAGTTTTGAAGCCATTTTGTGATTTCTTTTCTTTTCCTTGTATATTTACCGAATTTTTTATGAAATCAATTTGAATATTTAATTTTTTAAATCCTTCAATACCTAATAATAAATTATATTCTTTATGAAATTTGTAAACGTAACATTTTAGTGGAATTTTATTAATTTTGAGTATCACAAAATGTGAAATAGTAGATTTTCCATTTACGGTTGTAAACGCACATTTTTCTTCATAAGTTTTAATTTTTTTGAAATTGACTAAATCTGGATGTATTAAGTTAATGCTTGAACCCGTGTCTAGTAAAATTATATAATCTTGTATTTGTAACGACGGTAAATTGTATGTTAGGCTAGACATTACTTGTTTTGTTCGTCTATCTCTGTCTCTAATTCTAAAGAAGAGTCATTTTCAGTGTCATCGTCTTGTGCTACGTATTCGTATTCGTCAGCAGTTTGTTCACTTTGGTCATCTGAGCTTTCGTTGAGATTATAGTTCTGTTTAATTGTTTGGGTAGACATAGGCGTAGTAAGCCTTGTTTGTTGTGTCATTGGTTTGGGCTGAAATGTTCGTTTTGTTTCGTAAAATTTTTTTAGATTTTGACGAGGGGCAAAGGCTTTTTGTTGTGTTTGATTGGTATTAAATTGAATTGGTTTGGATGGGAATTTTTTGGGTGGTATATTGAAACTAAAATTTTGTTTATCTTTTAACATTGGTGATTGGTGTGGATTTTGAGGTGAATAATTAAATTCATTTCTTATTAAACATTCACACTCTTCTAATGTGCTTGGTTGCTTGACAATAAATGATCCTCTCACTGATAAGGGTAGGAGGGTTATAAAATGTGAAACTACTAACTTTTGGTTTTCTGCTATTATTGCAGTCTTCTGTAATTGACTATATTCTTTTAACAATATTTTTGATTTATATTGTGAAAATTTTTGAGAAATAACTTCTAGAGTTTTGTCTGTACTGGTTTTATTTTTCATTTGTAAAATTTCCAGTAATATTGTTTCGGCTGTGCTTTTATCACAGAAATTTGTAGTAAGGTAAAGTTTTAAATCTTTCCAATCTTCGAATTTGTTCTCGGAAAGTAATTCGGCAGCTCTGTGTGTTAATTTAGTTTTTATAAGTCCAAAAAGATATGTTTTCTGAATGGGACTTAGTACAACGGTTCTCAGTGAAGACTCTACGTCGTCTACGGCACTGATGAAATTGTTCAGTATTTTTATATCTCCATTTTATGGGGGAATAATTTCGGTAAGGTTTTTCAGTTTTGAAAGTGTGGTTGTAGCCATGTTTGAACTATTTGCCACGTTTAATCTACTCGGTTTTAAAATTAGGGTTTTAACAGTATTGTTCAAAGGTGTAGTGTTTTCTAATTCAGTATCAGAATTTTCAGATTCTGAAGTATTATTACTATCAGACATAAGTTTATTGTGTGTGTTTGGGCCTGTGCCGGTCCCTCGATACCTTTATTACTAGTCGTTTGCTAGAGGTATCCCTTTGTGTAACACAAAAGTAAATACAATACTACAATATTAACTCACAAAGTTATTGTAAATAGTACGAGGATTGTTTGATGCTTTACGGACATCACCGGGTTGCTGATTCTTCCTGTGTCTGAAGACGTGATCGAAGAGTTGTCGAACAGCAAGTCTTCCTTTCTCTTGATGAGATCGTTCTGCGAAGATCAGTTTCGCTGGGGGTCCAGGATTGAAGTTTCTTCTGACGATGTATTTGACTGGGCAGCACCCCTAGTCTAGTTTCCACATGGTATTGAGATTACGAAGGAAAGATATTTCTTCGTGAGATCTGCGTTTCTTATGTTTCCACAGATCGTTGTAGACGATTTTATTGAAATTTAATTTTTCTTGGTTTGCGAATGATTGATTGGTTTATCAGAGTAAAGAATAAAAATTCACCACACAATTACTTTTTGTGTTTCTCTGGTCCTACCGTGACTGCGCCAATTAAATAATTTCGTTTAAATTATTTTAAAAAAATTAATTTTATTATCAACAAGACTACATGTGTTTAGATAAGAGAATACAGAAAGAATGAACAACTTATCTGTTCAGTTCGCCTTAGGATTACCTGACAACAGAACATCTGCATAGATGAACTGTTAGTTTAGGGTCAACAATAGACAATAAAATCCCTTGTGCACTTTCCAGAATCTTTCGTATTTTCCCATTTGTACTTTACAACTTAATCCTTAGTCTAAGCCTAAGCAGAAAATATCCCAGTAATTGCCGTCATAAAAATAAAAATCTTTCTCCTGTTCTCAGCCGACTTTCTCTCCCAGCCTCAAAACTATATTCTTAAACATGTCCAGATTGGGATTGGTTCCCTACTACATTATAAAATTATTTAGGGTGGGACCAAAGGTCTCTTCAAGACAACACAAAAAAAATAAAATCAGTATGTATCACGATTCTGTAACTATACAGTCAATCAAGAACTTCATTTTATATTCAACCAGTGTATCAACTTGTATCTTTGTATATAGTGTAAATATAGTTAATTTCAAAACATACACGTATACCTATTATTATACATCACCATACAAGTGATCACAGCCCAAAAAGTCACACCAACTTAATTGGACGTGTGACGTGTGACGTGTGACGTGTGACGGATTTACCTTCTGCCATCTGGAAACTCCAAGAGTCGACCACTGGAGGTAGGAGTATTTTTGATATATTCACACATAATACATTTTGGTCCTTCGAGCCGGATATCCGGTAATTCAAGCGGAATCCATAAAATCATCGAATTCACATCATCAGCCAACATCATTTCTCAACTCAAAGTGCCTTGTTGTGAGTGAGTGTAAAGTGTTTAGTGCATCAAACTTGCAAACCAGTCATTGCAACAGTTTCATAAGAAATTCAACACTATCAACGCTTAGGACGCTACATCATCCTTCGAGTAATCATCATCAATGCAGAGATTCTCCACGCAGTGCCAGTCTACCACATCAACTATATCAGAGGGCACCATATAGTAAGTTTCTAAGAGTCACATTATTCCACTCTCCATTTTTCCATTTATAATTTATCAGCTTCAATTTCAATATGACGAAAAATTTAACTACCCTAATAAAAGAACGCGACGTTGTAACGGGACAGCTAAAACGTTTGCATACATTGTTAACCACGGAACAAGATTTAGATATTGATGATTTGCAGACGCGAAAGGTAAAATTAGAAGAGCATAATCAAGTTTTTTTAGATATTCAGCTCCAAATTGAAATTCGTGCAGAAAAAACTAAACAGTCTGACGTTAATTCAGAGTCCGAACTTAATAATCAACGAATCGCGTTTGAAAAAACTTACTTTGAATGTTCTAAAATTATCAACAAAAAATTGCGAGAGATAACAACAGCAACTAGAGTAGCAACAATTAACAATAACTCCAATACGTTAAATAATGCCGAGAGTAGCTTACAAGTGAAACAATCAACTTCATATCTTCCAAAATTTGAGCTCACCCCTTTCGACGGAACTCCTATTGATTGGCATACCTTTCATGATACCTTTAAGTCATTAGTGCATGATAACGAAACATTAAAACCAGTTGAAAAATTGAATTGAACCATACAAGTGATCGCAGCCCAAAAAGTCACACCAACTTAATTGGACGTGTGACGTGTGACGGATTTACCTTCTGCCATCTGGAAACTCCAAGAGTCGACCACCGGAGGTAGGAGTATTTTCGATATATTCACACATAATACATTATCTTAGTTACAGGGGCTTTTATTACAAAGCATGTTATAATGGAAAAGTACTGCAAGAAGTGCTGACATAGTAATAATTATTGTAGAATAGGAATACAACAATACATAATATATATATATATATATATATATATATATATATATATATATATATATATATATATATATATATATATATATATTTAAATAAAGACAAAGCTTAACTCTATGCTAACAATTATTTATTTATAAATGAATATAAATTATTGTGGAATATCGAGTATTTACCAACGAGAAATATAATACTAATAAGTTTGTTTACAACGTACGTTCTGTAAACAAAATAGTGAAATTTGCTAGCAAAATTATATTGAATATTTAAATTTATTTTTATTTTTATATAAAATTTATTGCGCAGTAGATACAAAACAGTGGAATTTTTATTTTGTTATTTCAACCATTTATCACAAATAGCTTAATTGTTTCAAATTTAGTAAAATGTTATATAAAAATTCCAATAATTGTTTTTATGGCTTGTTTTGTAGTATATATTTCTGGAACTGTTGTACAATGCTTCTATTTCTCAATTTATTTTATTTTACACATAAAACAGTCGTTTTTATTATTTAATAAAAAAATTAAAAATATTTTTCACCCTATTGCATTCAATACCATGACTACGAAACAAATTACCTTAATCTCTATTGAAAAATAATGACAAACCGTAGTTCAAGTTGATAATTATTTTAGGAGGTTAAGTAATTAAAACTGAAAAATTATTTATTTCTGGACGTAGAAGCATTTTGTAAAACGGTTTAGTTTCAACATTTTAATAAAAACATAATGTTATTGTAACGAATTTATTTATTTTGGTATAAAGTGTAAAAATCAATGAATTATTATTAATTAAAATAGATGTTTATTAAACGATAAATAAATATTAAAATATAATAAAAATGACTATTTCTATGATTAAACATAAGACTAAGAATATAATTAATTACTTAGACACGAAGATTATTATTTATTTTTTTAAGTCTGTTAAAAAAGTACTCTTTTTTCATTAAAATGGGTTTATAAAGTATGCCTTTTTTAATACATGAAAGTGTGAAAAAGTGCACTCATATACTATACAGCTTTTGAATACTCATCAACACTACCGAGTACTCACATGCACAGCTATCCCAGTATACCAGTAACTTCCCGAGTACTCCATTCGATACTATACTGCATAGGCTTATGGTATGACTAGCAAATGAAAGTTGACATTTAAATTATTTTATAGATGTGCGGTTTCTTTTTCACAAGTTTTCTGTATCATTTGGTTAGAAAGGAAAATGACCTTTATGAATTTCGTTAGGAAAGATTAGAATTGTACGAAACGTTGAAGTGCAAATTTTTTGCAAGTACTCATGCCAATGGCGTAGCCAAGGGGGGGAGGGTTCGGGTTTACACCCTCCCCATTGAAAATATTAATATTTCCAAGTGCATATAATTTAATAAGGTAAGATATTAGCAACTTTGCCCGTAACAACATGTACAGCCGAAAGGTCATTTTCGACATCAAGAAGATTAAACTCATATTTGAGAAATACAATGTCAGAAAACAGGCTAAATTGATTAGCCTTAACATCTACAGAGATACCGGAATTTGTAGGGAAGAAGTATTGCAGGAATTGACGAAAAAGAAAAGAAGAATAATTTTTGACATATAGAATTGACTAGTCAAATAATTATTTTAATTTTATAATAATGAGTTTGTACCTTTTTTATAATATAATAGATAAGTACTAAGTAGAATATATATTTTAATTTTGTAACAATGAGTTTGTGCCTGTTTTTTTTTTTTAATAATATAATACATAAGTGGGATAATGTATGAGAAGTTATTTCGTATACAACCCCCCCACCTAGTTACGCCATAAATTTTTGTGACATCATATCCCCCTCGATTTGAAAATCTTAGGTACGCCACTGACTCATGCAAATACTGGACTAGGATATCTCAGAAATATATAAGCATGTTTTGTTCAAAATAGATGGATGACTACGGTACCTGCACCATTAAAGAATAACAAGACAAGCGTGCATTTAAAATATTTCATCTTTTAGTAGCCATTTATCTATTTTGTGCAAGACATGCTAATGTATTTCTGAGATATTTTAGTCCAGTATTTAAATAAGTATTTGCAAAAATGTTCACGCCTTAAAGTTTCGTACAATTATAATCTTCTCTACCGGAATACATAAAGGCCATTTTCCTTTCAAAATAAATGATACAGAAAACTTGTGAAAAAAATCGCACATCTATAAAATAAATTTAAACGTCAACTTTCATTCGCTAGTCATACCATACCACGATACTGCTATGCTACTAAATTTACTAACTGCCTTACTCTATGTAACTGGCTGACAGAACTTCACAGCCTCTGTATACAGAACTGAGCTCCACAGGCTCTGTATACACAACTGCCCCAGTTCACCTTCCCTCACGGGTCTTCACTCGTCAGTTCACTCAGTCGACCGTATTCACTAACGGAATTCCCTATGCAACTCAACCCCCGATCACATAACTAATGTTATGTGATAAGGGACTCAACTAAACTCCTTACTGACTATTTACGTAACTGCCCGAATTTACTAACGGAACTCAACTCGTCAACTTAACTCAGCTGACTATGTAACTATGTATGTAACTAACTACCGAGCAGGGCTCCGTCGTTTTTATATAGCTACCTTCTGGAAATGTCTTAAACATTCCATGGAATACAAAAGGTTCAGGCGACCGGAAGTAATAAAACACGTCGAGACACGTTTGTTTACGTCGCCCGGTTGCTGGCGCGATTAGGTCAGCGCTAAACTTAGACGCTTGTTCAGTGCAGCGGCGGTGCTCACACGTTACATTATTATATAGAGGTTAGCTGTCAGTTTTTGATTAGTGTAAAATAGTGACATGCTGTCGCTAATTGGTTGATTTGGTCACGTTAAGGCACTAATGCTTTAATGTGACAGCTGAACGCACTGGTTATAAAATCATGTCATTTTGACATTCAAAATGATTAGGTGCGTTAAAGTCCAGCAAAACAAGCAACCGGAAGTAAAATTTGTTGAGCAACATTGCTAACCTAGCATTTGTTTGATTTGCTCGCAAGTAATCCAAGCCACAAATTTCTCGCTTGTTTTGCTTAAGTGTCAAATATAATGGTCGGAAATACAAATTATACTTACATGAAGATAACTTGAACTGTCTCTATTTCCTTGTGTTTTCAACCACATGTCAAAAAGGCTTTGAGAGTTTGTGATGGATGTTTATACCATTAATAAATTTTAAATATTTTGTTATAATTAATATAGCTTCTTCCAAATTAATCACACTATCTTCAAATAAATGCGTAAATTCGTTTTCCATAAGTTCGCAGTCCAAGAAAAGAGATACGAATCATACACATGTTATATTTCACAACTAACAACTTTTCTGATGACGATTGTGGATGATATTTTATAGTTATAAGTAGCAAACCGTTCAATGTACTAAGCAACAAGTTTCGTTTGCTTACCAAACATTTGCTTGATTTGCTTACTTCATTAACAAAAGTTGACATTATAAAACAAAATTACAAAAAAAAAACATTTTTCTCTAGTACCACTCATTGTAATTGTGATATTTCTAAAATTCAGGTGTGTTTCTCAAAATTTTAGAATTTCACTACTATACGAAATAAATTTTCTTTTCATATTTAACAAATATAATTACAAAATAACATTAGCTGTTATTCGGTATCTGTCTCTCGTTTACCATTTTCTCTTGCGAAAGCAACGCCGCTATCAGTGATTTGAGTCGCCAATAACTATTAATATGTAATTTTGAAGCACAAGTAATAAATATAATTTTTAGAATGCTAATACCAATCCAACATTAATAAACTTTACATTCCTTACCACATTCACTAAGCTTAGGTGTCATTTTGTCCCTTTTTACACATTCCCATATTGAGGTAAAATTTATTGTCTGATTTTATGAAAACTGAAATTTCAGTAATTTATGTGAGATTTAATAGTAAAAAGTTTCATTTTGTCACTTTGAAGTATATTAAAGATTATTAAAACAAAGAAAAATATTGAAATTATGCATTATTATTGTTAACAATGTTGTCTATTAAATTGAAAAAATCACAATTTCAAAATTGTATGTGACTTTGAGCAGACTTATGCCCATATTCATAAAACTGTTGACTAACGCTTCGTTTGTAGATGAATCGTTTGCAAAACGATTCGTTAAGTTTTAACAATAAATTTATAAACGAAATTGTTTATTTTTAACGACCTACTACTTGTAGGTATGCAATTTACGTACCTTGCTAATGAAACAAATATAAAATAAATAAGAATACTTTTTAAATGAAGCAAAAAATGAACTATTTTTAAATAAGGAAATTTATTAAATTCAAATATTGACATCTGTCATTACTTCAAATGATTCGTTAAGTATTTAATTTATCAAAATCGGGGCGTTAATTTAACAAACGTTAGTTAACATTTTGACGACGCGTTAACGTTAACGACTGTTTATGAATAAAGTATTTACAAGTTAACGAATCGTTTACCAGGTAACGAATCATTCAGTGATTAACGAAGTGTTATGAATACGGGCATTAAACTTGTAAAGAATTATTACAAGGTTAAGTGTACTCAAGATCACAAACAATTTTTATAATGTGTTTTTTTCAATTTAATAGGTGACATTGTTTTGAATAAAAATGTATAATTTAATATTTTTCTTCATTTTAAATAACTGAAGATGAACCACTGTGGTCCGAAACGTACTAAAAATAATAAACGTTATTAACTGGATCAGTAAGGCCTTTTTTCACTACAAACCTCGAAAAATTCTCAAGTTGACCCTTTAATACTCCAAGATAAAGTTTACTTTGTCAAAATATGGCCGTAATCTGTTTGTTGTTTTATGAAACGTCCAGCCGCGTTTTTATTGTGAAAATGAATGAGTTCAGTCATCTTTTATGATTTCCCTGCACCATGAAGTAATGCATAACTGTGAAATGTAATTCTTTTACACTTGTTAGGAGTTGCGTTATTGGCATTGGTTTAAAAAAAACAAGACTTACAGAAGCACTACAAAATTTAAAAAAAAAAGTTTCCCTGAAAAATTACATATTTGGACATACTTATTCCCCGTGGCCGTGATCACAGAAATATATCAGAAATTACTATTATTCTGTATAAAATTGACAAATAGCTACAATAAATTAAATACGAGGTTAGCTCTTTAAAATGATATAATTTGGTAAAAAAAAATCTGCCAGAGCTATCAACACGAAAAAATGCCTTAAGAACTATCTACAATACGAAAATATAACTCAAGAAGAATATTAGTCAATTTTATTATGTAAAAAGTTTACTGAATTTATAAATATTAAAAACTTTACCGACAAACAAATGGTATTTGCAGTAAGTTCTAAAGCTATCCAGTTTTAAAATCTTCTCAACACAATGTAAGAAAACTGCAATTCTAAAAATAGAAATAAGAAGCGAAATGATGAATTTTTGATAGTAACATCAATTATTCCTCACTGGGTTTCGAATCTGGGAGCTATCGAGTCTTACACAGTACACGATAGTTAATTGAAGATTTAAAATATTGCATTTATATATATCAGGATTTTATTGTAAACAGATTCTAATTCAATTTAATAATGGTAGGCTAAACAAGTTGTTGCCACCAGTTTAATCCTGTAAAGAGTATTAAGTCGAGTGCAGAGCGTTCTGTTTGTTGCAGTATTAGAAGATTGCTTTCAGTTTCCAGTCTGCAGTGACGTGGAAACCCCTTCAGTTAGCTCTCTCTCATCTCCGAGTGGCATGAAGCGGCGCGTAGATTATGAGATATCGCGAACCTAAACGATGCGCCCTGAAATCGGCGGCCTGCTTATTAATATTTATCTACCGGATGAACTCAGCTCAAGAAATATTCCTCGCCTTTCCAGTTCCACCAGCACAAACATTTCAGCATTTACCTTAAAACGGAAAACTTTATTAAGCTTGTTAAATATTAAATAGTTAATCCTTTACGTAGTCTAAGTCACCGGTTTAAGAGAGATGATGAAGTTTCCAAAAGGAATACATTTTCTAAAGCACTTCCGTGCCATAATAATGTAGTTCTATGCAGTTCGGTGTTTAATATAAAACAATTGCATAAGATAAATATTTTTTAATAATTAAATATTTATTATTTCTCTGTAATATTTCTGATTAAAATTAATAACAAGTGAATATTAGAATTACGTTTTCAGAAATATAATTACTTATGGTAATTTTTAAAATCTTGACGAATTTCTCGTTTTATTTTGTTGTACGTATTATTGTTTTATTAATTTTGAATTAAAATAATACATTTAATTATACCACTTTATACTATAGCCATGGTTTGTTTCTGTTAAAAGTCTGACTTCTATTCACAACTTTCATTAATGTGGTGCACCAGCACTACATAGTATAATATTGACGTTCGTCGCTTGATACTTAAAAATAAGATATAAAAAACCTCTGTTGCTCGACTACTGAATCAAAATACCTAAATATTAAAATAATTTTGATGATAATAATGTTAATGTGGCATACGAGTTCAGAACATAACAAATTTCTATTAATAGCTTTTGAGTACGAAATAATGACACTTTTTCGATGTTATTGACATACATATATTTATTGCTTAAAATAACGACCAACAACTTCAAGGCAAGCATTGCACCTTCGGAGCATAGTTTGATATATTCGTTCAAAAACGACAAGATGTATGAATTTTTGTGCTGCCGTACACTCGTACATTAATATCATGTTAGCGTAATCGCGAACAGTATGCCCATTCATAATGCGCCAGCTATTCATTACTAAAAGGTAAAAAAAAATCAAATAATAACTGAAGTGATATGTCACAGCAAACTTAAAATTTGTGTACCAGATAATTATTATTTTAAGAGCCTCCGTAGCTCGAAAACGGTGCGTTTGCGGATTAATTACGTACTCTATAAATTGGTAACATGCATTCATTAAAACTCTGTAGTATACAGGTGTCCAAAAACGTACCGGCAATATTTCAAGGATACATTCCAGAACTTATTTGGAGTCGAAAAGTCCATATAAACATATGTCCTAAACGTAACCGTTAACGAGTTATTGTTTATTTCATAATTTATGTGGATGAAATTATAGTTCAACGGAATTCTCAAATATTAATCTAGTTGCCATGATCGATCTTTTGTTTGGTAATATTTGAACATTATTTTTAACATATTAATGTTTGATTTCATTAGATTTTTACCTCTCCCTAAGAGAGGTATTGAATTTAAGCTAAAAATCACATATCCAGATTTTAGCGAATAAGCACGTTTTAAGGTCCCTAGAATCCGATTATAACATTTTTACGATAATGTCCGCGCGTGTGTGTGTGTGCGTGCGTGCGTGTGTGTGTGCGTGTGTGTGTGCGCGTGCGTGTGCGTGTGTGTGTGTGTGTGTGTGTGTGTGTGTGTGTGTGTTGGATACACGATTTCTCAAATACTATAAGACTTGAGACATTTTTAAGTACGGATTCCTCAAACTAACAATAATGGGAAGAGTTGATTAAGTTTTGGCAACAATTGGACAACCGAAAGTAGTAGTTACAAGAAAAAAATCATCTATATTAAATACAACAGTTTCTTGAGATTGTAGCACATGTTTTTTTCGTGTCCGTAGTTTTTTCGAATTTTACTGGGAAAGTTCAGATATAATAATATCAAACTTATATCAGTTTATAAATGTGTGGCGAAAAAAGTGGTTAATGTGCGTACTTTTAAGAAGATTGGTGTGACACTGAGATAATAAAATTGATATCAGATCAACGAATTTAAAAATAATAAATAAAACATTTTTTACAAATAAAAATTAAAGAACATTAAATTCTTTTTTCGATAAATATAGATTTATTATTATATCTTCTATAGATTTAGAGATGAAGAAATGCATATGAAATAATTTGATGTAATAAATCTCAGATCAAACTACTTCAAGGCAAGAAATTCAAATGTTTGTAATTGACACATAAATGTCACTGTCAAAAATATTTGTATGCCACTGTCAAAAATATTTGTACTTCATTATGAACATAAAAAAAGTCAACAACGCAAAAGAATATAAAAGGAATTTGCGAAAAAATGACGAATATAAAGAAAAAGAAAAGGACATCAGAAAAAGAAAATTTCAGGATATTGAATATAAAGAAAATGTAAATAAATTAATCAATAGTTATAAGAAGCAAAAAAGAGAAAAGAAAGATTATAAAGAAAACGAGAAAAATAATGTTTTTAACACAAGAATATGAAGAGAAAATCGCTGGTACCTGCCTAAAATTTAGATATGGTAAACTTTATTTAGTAATTTATTGTGCATAAATTATATTAAAATATACCATAGAATTTGAAAATATATGTGACAATTACATATATATATATATATATATATATATATATATATATATATATATATATATAATATATATATATATATATATATATATATATATATATATATATATATATATATATATATATATATATATATATATATATATATATATATATATATATATCTGGCAAGAGGTTATGTTCTGGCCACATCAGATTTTTATCTTTGGAATTAATTTTTGATATATTGCTGGTACGTTTTGGGACACCTGTATAGTGATGTGTAAGAATGGAGTTTTTTTAACACTACTATGGAATTCACACATTCAGTAACTGAAAACTGATACAGAATGCGCACATTCCGTAACACTGTTACAAAGCCTACTAGTTTTTCAATTCACCCATTTAAAATACATGAAACGGAATTGTTTTTAAAATCAAGCAGGCTTTGCTTGGCTCTTTATTTCTTTGATTTTGTCACCTTAACTGATAAATTATAAAAGAAATGGTCACAAAACCTTTGTTGTTAATTAACAATATCTTATAGAAATGAAATGTCACATGGGTTATTAAGAAATATTATTGTCAAAATTTCGATATGCTATTTTTTTCTTAATCTGTAGTTAAAAATTTAACTACAAGGAATACAAGTGCGCTTTAACGTTACACATATAATTTTTATCTAAAACGTTATTTCTACCTAAGCCATTATTTTTTTAAGAAAATAAAGATTATCGATTTTCTGGTTTACAAGGAAATAAAAAGAACGGTTCAGCGGTTAATCAGTTAAATCGTTTATTTCGATTAATCCGTTAGCCGGTTATTGCGAAGTTGGCTATTATGATTATTCGGGTATGCTGCAAATAGTCGATTTTTTGGTTTTTGCAATAGTACATTTCTAAAGATATTTTAATGATATTGACACAGTAGCCTAAGTAAACTGATTTTTGTTTTAATAAAATATATTGAGTATTAGCTGGTAAACCAGTTGTCAGTTACTTGCAGTCAGGTATTTTTGAATACAAACTGTTATTAAAACAATATGGTTATAAATGCAAATCAAACGTTTTTATTTATTTTTGAATAGGTATAAGTACTGTTTTTCGAAATTGGAATTGCAATGCGGCGGACAAAATTAAATCGGGATATGAAAAACGAATTTAAAACTATTACGCATTTACGTGCAGAAATAAGACAAAATACCGGAATATCTGTGAAATAGTACCAGCTGTAATAATAATTTATTTATAATAATAAACATTTACATATACAAATAAGTAGGAGAGTTAGGCCGGTTCTGGCTCAGATAACGATCTAAGATTGACGTCACAGATAAGAGATTTTAAAGATAAGGATTGATGACGTCATAGATAATGAAGTGACGTCACAGATAAGGATGACGTCACAGATAAGGATTGATGACGTCATAGATAACGAAGTGACGTCACAGATAAGAGATTTAAAAGATAAGGATTGCATGACGTCATAGACAAAAAAAATGGCGTCTAAGATTGACGTCACAGATAAGAGATTTAAAAGATAAGGATTGCATGACGTCATAGACAAAATGGCGTCTAAGATTGACGTCACAGATAAGAGATTTAAAAGATAAGGATTGCATGACGTCATAGACAAAATGGCGTCTAAGATTGACGTCACAGATAAGGACGTCACAGATAAGGACGTCACAGATAAGAGATTTAAAAGATAAGGATTGCATGACGTCATAGACAATATGGCGTCTAAGATTGACGTCACAGATAAGGACGTCACAGATAAGGACGTTACAGATAAGAGATTTAAAAGATAAGGATTGCATGACGTCATAGACAAAATGGCGGTTGTTACTTAGTGACGTAAGCATAGCAAGCAAGCAAGCAAGCAAGCAAGCATATTAAGAGTTGATGAAGACGTCTTGAAACATCTTGAGGGTTTGATAAGAAACATTTTAAGATTCGATAAGAACGTGTTGAAACACTGTGACGTCCTTATATGGCAAGTAAGGTGTCTTTTCCCACTAAATTAAACACGTAGAATACAATGGCGGCATTATTTTTACGATTTATTTAATATTTATAAATATTAATTTTATATTATTACAAAAAAGATAACACATCCTGGTAGAGATAAAAGTTTTTCTTACAAAGTAATTTAATGATGTTATATGATGCAGGTATATGGCAAGTAAGGTGTCTTTTCCCACTAAATTAAACACGTAGAATACAATGGCGATACTATTTTTATGATTTATTTAATATTTATAAATATTAATTTTATAATATTACAAAAAAGATAACACATCCTGTTGTGAAGTGCATACGAACTTATTATCATAAAGCTATTTCCGCATTTGTTTTGATTAAATTTTTTCACTGCTAATAAAAACCCCATACGCGTAGACATTTAGTTTCATATTAGAATTAAAATATGTGTGATAGAGAACGCATAGCTGCCCGGTAATCGCTCCAGGACGTATCCGACCACAAAATCCATTCATTGTCTACGGCTATGTTTATGTGAACTTTTTATATTGTTAGAATAATGTAATGCTGGCAGCATAACTTAATATTTTTACTTATTTATTAATATTTTGGGGTAAAGGAGTTAATTTTTATGTAGTTATTTTTACAAATAAATAATACTTACTGTTTTTTTAATAATAAATAATAGGCGCGTTGTCTATTTTTACTTATTTGTTATATAATGCAGATATGTGTTAATGTTAATATTTATAAATATTAATTTTATATTATTGCAAAAAAGATAACACATTTTGTTAGAGATAAATTTTTTGTTATATAATAATTACAATAATAATAAAGTAAATAAATATTACATTATTTTTATGTGTAATTTGTGTGTTTTTAGGTAAATAATTAATAAAATAAAATGTATTATTATATTATAATTTACATTTGTTATATAATAATTACAATTATAATAAAGTACATAAATATTACATTATTTTTTTAATAGTTACAATTAGAACATGTTATAGGAGAATACCAATAATATAATTGATCTAATTACTAACAATATTTGTTAATGGATTATAATGAATTATTTTATCGTGTATAATTAAACAGTATGCAGTCGTATTTTCAGATACATTTTCATTTGTCTCAAATTCCAATCTTATATCAACATTACCCGATTTCAATGTCTCACTTTGATGCGAACAATCTATGACTACCAGGGGTGCTGTATTAATAAATTCGTAAGGTGTCAATGAAGGCTCACATGGTCATTCAAAGCAAGATAATTAAAATTGAGTGTACATTTCATATAACACAGCCCAATGATTATTCTCAATATTTAAATTATCATATGGATACATATCAGATTTGAAATACAGCTTAATATTACTTAAATTACATTGATCAAATTTACTCATATTCTTATTAATTTTATTCTTGCGATCTGTCTGAAATCCCACGATGATAAAACGCGGTGTTTCCAACTGTGATGTAGTTTTGATAGCCCAAGAGTGACGTTGTGTTTTTTGCAGGAGCGGATATTTATAAAGTTCCCAACTATGAAACACCATCTTCCTAGCTCGTGCTAAGTCGTCTAAGTTGATAAAGCTTTTTGGCCACATATTTTTCTTTAAAAGTGAATAGTCGGTTGCACTCACTTTTATGTACATTAAATCTAAAAAATATGTGCTTACATTATAAAATGCTATAATATAAATAAATTATATATAAATTTGTACCTGTTATTTTATTTTTATTGCATAACTGACATTGTTCAATATTTGGAGCTGATCATCAATATGACTTTTATCAGTTGGTAAATTCCAATGTTCCACACGTGATAATTTTTTAAAATATTAAAATTATTTTTATATATTAGAGGAAGTTTAGAGAAGGAATATTATTGTCAGAACTATTTTATATTTTTATTTCATAATTATTTTGAAATAATAAATATAGATAAAGATTTTTTTAACTACATATATTTTTTAATGTTATTTATTATATTAAAAATTAAATACTAAATACTTTTACATTTCCCGACTTGGTTAGCATTTAGGGTGATTTATGCTCTTTGACGTTTAGAAATTAAATACCTCTGTAGAATATTATATAAGAGTTATATTTATTAGTGCTATACTTTTGTTTAATTGGTGAAAAAATAAGTCACTCCGCTTTTTAATTCTCATTCAACATTTTACTTATCCAGCTATTATGTTTATTATCAAACCCAAGCCATTTAATAAATACCATATCGCCCTTCCTTTTTAAAATTTTTTCAACAAGATATATATTAGGATACTTTACTTTTTGTACTTCATATTCATAAAATCCTCCTTTTTTAATTTGCCCCGACTGATCTTTAAGAATATATGTACTAGGATTTGTTAATTGAAGCGAATGTATAGTAAAAATTTCATTAGACCAGTTAGGAGTATAACCTTTCACAAAAGCCACTCTATATTTGCTTACACGTACAAAATCACCCACTTTTAGTTTTGCTTTTCCAACAATTTTAATATTACTGTACACACTATCAAGAAGTAATTTTTCATTCTGTTTACTGACATTAATAGGTTTCATTTTAATAGTTCTGTGTTTTGTATTATTATACTTTTCCGTAAGTTTAGGTAATAAACTTAACCACTTATATGTTCCTTGTAAGCTAAACTCTTTCCACATCATCGATTTTAAGGTACGATTAACTCGCTCAACAACAGATGCTTTTTTGTACTATAGCTTGAATAATGATTAATATTATATTTATTTATTAAATTTTCAAAATTTTTATTATAAAATTCTTTTCCTAGGTCAGTTTGTAAATTTTGAGGAATTCGATTATTACTAAGCAAAATACTTTTCATAGCTGCTGAAATTTCAGAACCGGTTTTGTTTTTTACCGGCTTAGTCCACAAAAATTTGGAAAATACATCAATTACAACTAAAATGTAACGATAGCCTTTATTTATTCTAGCATAAGGAATCATTTCAACCAAATCAGCCTGGAATAAGTCATCTATTCCTTTTGTAATTACACGCCTTCTTTGAAAGTGCACTCGTGCTGGTTTATGTATTTCTTCAACAATTTCACGTTTAATTTTCGACATAGTTAACAGGTGTTTCCAGTACAATTTCAATATATAGTTCACTAGTTTTTAAGCTCATAGGACTGGGATATATTATTAATTTATTCCCCTTTACAACATGTTTACCAACTATTATTGAGCTACGGGTTTCGTTATTAATTCGGTAGTTTAGACGCTCTTTTGGATTATTTATATTAATTTGAATAATTTTACCTGTACAAGGTAAAGTGTAAAAAGTTAAATTAGAACTGTTTATTATATTATAAGTATTTTAGGAATTGAAATTATTTTTTTAGAAGCTGGAGTAACTTTTCTCTGACTCTCTAAGTTTGGAGCAATAATGGAAGTATACTTCTGAGATCTGCTCCCTGAAAGTTGCTCGCTATCACTATAATGTCGACGGGCAGCATTCGTTCTTTTCACAATATCAACATAATTTTTACTATCGGTTTCAGTATACCCCAATGGTGTTTTTTTAAATAAGAGCTCATATAAACCAGGTGTTCCGATATATTTTATATTTTGTATAACTAAATTTTTAACTCAGAATCACCTATAAAAAATTTATCAGTATCCACATCATGACGCACGCCATATTTGAAATCAAATGAATTTTTGTCATCTGTTACCATCTCTTCAACATATTGCCGTGGTAATGGATCATACTGGTCTAAATACTCCCTGAATGAGGGTTCCTGAGTTAAATTAAAAATATCCTCTCTAGTTATTGATGGATGATCTTCAATCATTGGTGATTGATTTTCAATAAATACATCATTATCACCCTCATCCTCGTCCATTGATTGTGCCACTACATTTGTTTTTAAAAATTTGGGGCCTAATAAAGTTTCATTTTTTTCAGATATTTCCTCGTCTTTTACTTCTTCTTTCGGTTCACTTTTAAGTTCTTCTTTTATATTGGTCATTGGTAAATTAACTGCAATATCTTTTAAAGATTTAATTATTGGTTTATATTGTGATTCTAATTCAAATTTTCTATGTAATGCACCAAGCCTAAGGTTTTTAAGCTTTTGCTTAATAATATTCCGAGTACTAATTATATCTTTTGTTAATTCTTCATTCATTTTTTTACCAAAATTAATAAACTAGCTTTAAACAGCTATTTGGGATAATATTTAAAACAAGTGGTGAAACAAAACCAAGATCAAACACCAGGTCGAGAATAAATGTATAAGTTAACTAGTTGGAACAGGTAAAACAATTGGTGGAACAGATTTAATGTCACAAAATAGGTTTAAATTAACAGGGCTGTTACTTGTTGAAACAGGAAAAAACAGACCCAGTAGCAAATAACTAGCTGATAACCAGATAAAAAGCAGATCTGATATCTAGATAAACAACTCAAAAACAGATATGATTAAATTTAATCTGTTGCTGTTTTATTGAACCTGTTCAAATGTTTACCATACGACAGCTAACCAGTAACTGAAGCCTTTTAACTCATGGCACTGTTATTTATTATAATATACTGATCAAAGCCTTTACGATAACGCCCATTACTTAAGTCACTTTCTTTGTCAATAACCATAAATTCGTACTTATTAGACCAGCAAAAAGAACAAAGATCCTTAAACTTTTCATATGACATATCTGTATTTACGTGATCAGCATATACATGTTTTAAATTAATATCATCTTGTTTAAATAATATTAATAGATTAACATTATCCCGTATAAGATGTTTGGGAATTCAGGTGTAAGTCTGACATAAATAAAAACAATCTATAGCCTTATGGCGACCCATGCAAAAGTATTCTCTAATTACATCTTGTTTATCGCAAGCTACATCATCAAATATAAAGACAGAATTGCATTGCGCATTGCATGGCTTTTCAATATCTACATTTTCATTATATGCAAAATAACTTATTCCTTCAATTGGTTCTAGCAATATGTTTAAATACTTATATTTAGGTTGAAATAATGATTTTGAGTATATGTATACATTTGAAAAACATAGACCATTTTCGTGCTCTATAAGTGCAATCATAACATTTGTTTTAACGCATCCGGATGGACCTGCTATAATACACCTTACTATATTCGGGAACAATGTACTATGGCGCGGTTGACTACTAGCACTATCGAAATCATAATTCTTAACCTTAAAGTCATGGATTTGCTTTACAATTTGCAAATCACGAACATTACTCAAGCACAGTTCGTCAATGACTACAGAAGAAGTTAGACGTGTGCTGCTTAAATAAACATGCTAAAAGTGCAGAAGAAAAAATATGACGGAAGTTTGCCATTCCGCAATGTAGTCAACAGCTCACAGAAAGCAATGAAGACAAATAGTACTGGTTCTGATTTAAATAAATCTGCAAAAATAGCTTTACGAACGGTTAAGAAAGTAAAACGAAAAATTAAACATCCAAGAGTGGTACCTGTACCGAAAACCGGAGGATTCCTTCCATTAATTCCATTTTTCGCTGGCTTGAGCGCTTTAGGCGCACTTGGGGGTGGTGCTGCAGGTATTGCCAAGGCTGTTAACGACAAAAACGCTGCTACCGAGCAATTAAAAGAAGCTAAACGTCATAATAAAATGATTGAGGCCATTGCAATGGGTAAAGGTCTCTACTTAAAATCATATCGAAAAGGACTTGGACTGCATTCAAAAAACTGCCAATAGAATTGCCATCAAGGGCATTAAGTAATATTGATCTTCGAAAATATGCTAAAGTACTGAAAATTCCATTTTTTAGAGGGGTATTCATGAGAAATAATTTACCCGCAAAAGTAAATCCTAACGAATGCGCCATTGTTAATTTAGATAATAATGATGGGCCTGGGTCGCATTGGGTTGCTTATAAAAAACGTAATAATTTAGTTATATATTTTGATAGTTATGGAAATCTAGCACCACCAAAAGAATTAGTTGATTATTTTGGAAGCAGTTGTTCAATAGACTACAATTACAATAAATATCAGCCTAATAATAATGTAAAATGTGGCCACTGGTGCTTAGCATTTTTATATAAATAAGCATTATTACTCCTTAGTATTGGTTGAACCATCACGTCATACACATTTACGCTCTTCGATACTAATTCAGTTAAAACTGAAAATTTTCACCCGCCGATTATACTCGATGAGGATTCGGAATATGTACTCGGGTTAATACATTTTGGAGTATATAACTCTATGCAGAATATTCATAATAAAAATAATAAATTTTATATTGGAAATTATATAATTACTATTCCAGAAGGTTCTTACGAAATAGATGATATAAATAAATTTTTACAAAAAAACTTAGAAGCAGGTACTGAATTAAATATTGTAGCAAATAATAATACACTTAAGTGTCAAGTTAGAAGCAATAAGGAAATAAATTTTACACCAAACGATTCAATTGGTGATATTCTCGGGTTTAAACCTCGTCGATTGGATGCTAATAAATTATATGAATCAGATAATCCTGTTTCTATAATTAAAGAAAATTCAATATGTATTGAGTGTAACATAACCACAAATTCTTATACAAATAAAAAAATGCACATAATTCATGAATTTTTCCCGCGCGTCCCACCGGGATATAAAATTATAGAGGCTCCAAATGAAATAATCTATTTACCAATTAACACGCGAGTAATAACTACCTTAACCCTTAAAATAGGAAATCATAAGGGGAAATTACTTAGTTTTGGAGAAGAACTCATCACGGTAAGACTACATCTTAAAAAACAAAATGGGAATTAACTTTAATCTTCCTGCTCGCAAGAATATAAATACTGCTCGAAACTGCAATTGCATCAATAGTAAGAAGACTGTTGAAGGGTTAACACCCATTAATTACCAGTTTTTAAAATCACGGGTTTAAAGTTCAATCTGGATAAACGAAGAAAGCGAATAAAATTAATAGTTATTTGGATTGGAGTTCAGTTTAAAAAATCAAGAAATTTTATTCTTTGCTTTCGCCAAAATGAATGCTAATATATTGAATGTGTCAGAAAACGCATTATTTGATAATTCAATCAGTCATGCGGAAAAACACACACACAAACCGTATGCTTCCACAACTTTCGACAATAATGATGAAATTCGCATTCCAATACAACAACAAGACTTGTACACTCTACCATGGAATAGTTTACTTTATATTGAGGGTAAGCTTCTCACGCATGATAATAAAGTGTCGACCACAGCTAAATTGGTTAACAATGCATTTGCATTCTTATTTAGTGAAATTCGATATGAATTTGGAGGAATAGTAATAGATAGAGTTCGGAATCCTGGAATAACTTCAACTATAAAGAATTATGTTTCTTACAATACAAATGTAAGTAAACGTTTACAAAATGCTGGTTGGTTGCCTGTGGCTGAAAGAAAACAACTAGTTGATGATCACGGTAATTTCAATGTATGCATCCCCCTCAGTATGCTATTGGGATTTTGTGAAGATTTTAAAAAAATTGTTCTAAATGTACAACAAGAATTAGTTTTAATACGAAGCAGTACTGATTTGAATGCAATTGAAAGCAGTGACGCCAAAGAAAATATGAAAATTGAATTAGGTAATGTTCACTGGAAAATTCCACATATATCATTAGCCGATGCCGAGCGATTGATGCTTATGAAGTATATAGAGAATAGCATTAATTTGGAGATAGCGTTTCGTAGCTGGGAACTTCATGAGTATCCGCTCCTGCAAAAGACACAACGTCACTCATGGGCTATCAAAACTACATCACAGTTGGAAACACCGCGTTTTGTCATCGTGGGATTTCAGACAGATCGCAAGAATAAAATTAATAAGGATATGAGTAAATTTGATCACTGTAATTTAAGTAATATTAAGCTGTATTTAAATTCTGATATGTATCCATATGATAATTTAAATTTAAATATTAAGAATAATCATTGGGCTATGTTATCTGAAATGTACACTCAATTTCAATTGTCTTACTATGAACAACCATGTGAGCCATCATTGACACCTCACGAATTTATTAATACAGCACCCCTGGTAGTCATAGATTGTTCGCATCAAAGTGAGACATTGAAATCGGGTAATGTTGATATAAGATTGGAATTTGAGACAAATGAGAATGTATCTGAAAATACAACTGCATACTGTTTAATTATACACGATAAAATAATTCATTATAATCCATTAACAAATATTGTTAGTAATATGTAAATGTATTTCGTTTTTTTTAAATGTACAATAAATGTTTTAAAATAATTCAGCATTTCTCATTTTAAAAAAACCAAATTATTGGTTTAAAACATATAAATCAACAAGAAGCTTTTTACTATCATCCAACAGATGGCGCAGCTATACAATTATACAAAAAAATATTGGACACAAACAATAGACCTTTTCAATTTAAAGAAATAAAAGATATGCGCAATGGGAATCTGCGCATAATAAGAACAACTGAGATCCATGGCGTTTGTTAAATAAGTAAAAATATTAAGTTATGCTGCCAGCATTACATTATTCTAACAATATAAAAAGTTCACATAAACATAGCCGTAGACAATGAATGGATTTTGTGGTCGGATACGTCCTGGAGCGATTACCGGGCAGCTATGCGTTCTCTATCACACATATTTTAATTCTAATATGAAACTAAATGTCTACGCGTATGGGGTTTTTATTAGCAGTGAAAAAATTTAATCAAAACAAATGCGGAAATAGCTTTATGATAATAAGTTCGTATGCACTTCACAACAGGATGTGTTATCTTTTTTGTAATATTATAAAATTAATATTTATAAATATTAAATAAATCATAAAAATAGTATCGCCATTGTATTCTACGTGTTTAATTTAGTGGGAAAAGACACCTTACTTGCCATATACCTGCATCATATAACATCATTAAATTACTTTGTAAGAAAAACTTTTATCTCTACCAGGATGTGTTATCTTTTTTGTAATAATATAAAATTAATATTTATAAATATTAAATAAATCGTAAAAATAATGCCGCCATTGTATTCTACGTGTTTAATTTAGTGGGAAAAGACACCTTACTTGCCATATAAGGACGTCACAGTGTTTCAACACGTTCTTATCGAATCTTAAAATGTTTCTTATCAAACCCTCAAGATGTTTCAAGACGTCTTCATCAACTCTTAATATGCTTGCTTGCTTGCTTGCTTGCTTGCTATGCTTACGTCACTAAGTAACAACCGCCATTTTGTCTATGACGTCATGCAATCCTTATCTTTTAAATCTCTTATCTGTAACGTCCTTATCTGTGACGTCCTTATCTGTGACGTCAATCTTAGACGCCATATTGTCTATGACGTCATGCAATCCTTATCTTTTAAATCTCTTATCTGTGACGTCCTTATCTGTGACGTCCTTATCTGTGACGTCAATCTTAGACGCCATTTTGTCTATGACGTCATGCAATCCTTATCTTTTAAATCTCTTATCTGTGACGTCAATCTTAGACGCCATTTTGTCTATGACGTCATGCAATCCTTATCTTTTAAATCTCTTATCTGTGACGTCAATCTTAGACGCCATTTTTTTTGTCTATGACGTCATGCAATCCTTATCTTTTAAATCTCTTATCTGTGACGTCACTTCGTTATCTATGACGTCATCAATCCTTATCTGTGACGTCATCCTTATCTGTGACGTCACTTCATTATCTATGACGTCATCAATCCTTATCTTTAAAATCTCTTATCTGTGACGTCAATCTTAGATCGTTATCTGAGCCAGAACCGGCCTAACTCCCCTACTCAAATAGCAATATAAATTTTATTCTATGCACAAAAAAGATCAGCAAGTATAATCAATAGTAGTTATATCCCAAATGCACTGCAAATACCTGAATATTTTCTCGAGTGCACGAACGTGCACGAGCAAAAATATTCTGATTGTATTTGATGTGCACAAGGGGTATATTGGAAGAACATTTCGTGAGAAAAACTTCACATCCGATATTTTCTATTATATTTATAAATATTTAATATTTATTTTAATCTGCCACATAATCAACAGCTGTCATCTTTAACACTTGTGCAAATACCCGAGTATACGCATAAGCGCAAATATTCGATTGTCATTAGTCGAAATTCAAAAAATACTGTAACGTGATTGGTTATATCCCGAGTGTTAAGAATTTAATCGATTAAATAAGACATGTCTGGCTTATGCAATAAAATTGCTTAAAAAGTGTTTCAGGTCATAATAATTTTAAAAAAACCGAGAACGCAGGTCGAGGGATTTTATCTTAAATTATTAAGTACGATAACACTTTTTTAAAAGTAAAATTTTAAAAATAAGCCAGATATCAAAATTAATCAATTTATTCTTTAGCAAGAGGGGTATATGTCAAGATTTTATTCGTTTTTTTACTGTTCAAATGAATGTCAAAAAATAATAAATAAAATTTTCCTGAATTGAATGATTCGGCATGCATATGCGCCGAATTCGGGGCTTGTGCCTCCACACGGGAAAATCTGAGTGGGCTCTGCCCCCACACGGAAAAATATGAAGGGGTTCTGCCCCCACACACAAATTATTTATAATACGAACAAAAGTAAACTCATTTTAAAATATTTTTAATACATCAATTACTTGTACAAAGTAACAATGTATACCTATTCTATTAATTATTTTATAAGATTGTTAATTTGTCATATTATATTAACTAAAGTACTGTGTAAGTAACGCGTGCGGACTAGCAAATAGTACTGCCACCAGTGTTGCTAGATTTAAAATGTAGTATTGTCGGAAATTAATAATAAAATTTTAGTGAAAATTACGGTGAAATAAATTTTATATAGAGTGATCAAAAATGGTTGACGGTCACGTGATCACTTTTGTTTCAAAATAATGTCGAAATTTCCAATATTCCATTAATCAAAATTATATTCCACATATGACAGATATGATGACAAGTGCATGACATTTGATTCGTTGATTCATTTGATATTTGTTTCGAATACCTTCCTGAAAAATCTTTACTTTCCTTTAATTATGCTTTTAATGAAGAGCGTGACAGTTTTCTTCATGAAGCATATTTTCATTCGGGTGAACATAAAGGAGACGGCTCTTAAGATTATTCTTATGACTGCTTCCAAATTGGAAAAGTACGTCCATGGAAATAGTAATGCTGTCACACTATCTAAGCGGAAAATATCAAAATTGTATGGAACGGCACACTTCTAGCATTTTTGATTACTCTGTAAATATTTTTAACATACATACAATTAAAATTTATATTCTATCTGTCTTACGTTGAGTTTCGTCATAAATTTAAAAAAGTCAAGATTTTTTTAAAATTAGGTAGATATTTTAAGTCATACGATAAATTCGCATTTTATGTAGGTACAATCTGTTTATTTATGTATCAATTTTAAGATATAAATTTTTTATTTGGTAAATTTTCTATTACCCCTTTTTGACCCCCATAAAAGTCGGCGCCTATGTCGGCATGTTTAAAGATATAGAATATCAGTAAAGGTAAAAAACATGTAAGTATCTTGCTTCTGCGACTAATTATTTGGCTAAATATGCCTTCAAAATGTTCAAAATTTTTTCAATTTAATTGCGGTTAAATCTTTATTTCCTAGAAATTGATTTTACGAGTACATTTTGCCAGTGTGGGGAATCGAAATCGACCAATCGCAACGATCTTCAAAAGCTTGAGAAAGGACGTCTGGTTTGAACAACATGGACGATATAGTTTAGCTCTGAAAGGATGACCGTCCGGATAAAAACCGAAAAGATGGAAACCCTAGCTTTGACAATTGTATTTCACTGCACAACCAATATTTCATAATTATGTATACCTTTGATGAATAATATTCAACCATAGAAAAAGTATTGTAAGCAACGCTAATAAAGACATTTTATTGCACTTTTGCAATAAATATAAACTTTTTATACTTATTGTATAAACAACTAGACATATTAATTATGTTAGATATTTACAGAAAATTTTAAGTTGTACAAATAGACTATAAGAAATATGTTACAGAATAATCTCAAGCCTTGTTATTTCGCTTTATAGTCTAAAATACTTTATAAATTGCATAGCAACATTTCATCTTCAATACCGTTTTTTCTTTGGGTAGTTGTCTACACCAGTTTGGTTGAACGAACAGAAAGGTAACGACACGACAACCGGGGTTTAGGATGTTTGCGGCAGATGCTTTACGTTTTGTTCCCAACGTAATGGAAAAGATGTAGAATGTAGACGTTAACTTTTGTGTGGCTGTCAGAGTTATGTCAAACACAACACTCGCAAGCATTGCACGGATTCAATTGACTGGCGTTGCGATGTTGAGAACGTCATATGAGAAGCTTGAAAAAGAACTTACTGAAATTAAAAAAATACTGCATGTCTATATAAGCTCTTGCAATAGGTTTATTTGTGTTGACTTCATTCTTTGTTTTATTGAAAAATGAGGTAGATGGTGCTTGAGAGGCGATCAGTTGTTAATGTATTAGAAAAATCAAATTCTTGTTAAACTAAACAAAAATATCGTAGTACGATATATTAATTTCCTTTTGTGATATATCCTAATTAAAAATAAACATTTTATTATTGAGGTTAAATCTGTCTACTTAAAATTTGTTGTACGTAAATATTTTGTTAGTGATTTGCAATTATTCCTTGTTTAGTACGAATATACGAGTTATTAGATTCTTTTAATATTGAAATATGACAAAATTGTTTTAGTAGTGTTATTGCATTATGTAATGTAATTAACCTTGGGATGTCATAATGGTAATTAAAATTACCTCACTGATTTAGGCTTGCATTATTTACTTATATTGCATATCTGTGCGTTTATGACCTCCAGTAGATGTTAGTTGTATGGGTACATATTTATAGTAGTGGGAATGGCTAGCGGTATAACTAACAACCGGTTATCGGTTCCGAATTTGAAACAACTCCTATTCTATTTTAGAACCAAAACTCACCGATTCTCGGCCCTTGAACCGAATTACAATTAATTTGAAATATTCACTCGTACATGAATAAGGGAGTATTATAATTTTTGAAAATTTTATATGTTAATCTACATGAAAAAATAAGAGACATACTTTTTATTTTATCTATAAAGTATCATTAACTGCGAAAAAAAATATTAAATATCAAACACCACCACACGTACATATGCGGCACTAGAGTATGTTTCTATGGCGCAGAGACAAAATATAATTCAAGTAAAATATCATATTGGCATCTGTCATATGTCATTGAAACTGCCAAATTACTGTATTTAACATTTTAGTTTATTGTGAATCATTAAACGTGTATTCAAAAATTCTCTTTTCGAGAGTTTTGTTTTGCCACTTTACCGGTGTGTAAACTTTACGTATATAATATAAAATTGGAGTTTATTTATGGTAAGTTTTCTTACGTTAAAATATTATATTTCCAGGGCCGGATACGTCATAACCGGATTTTTATGTGGCGACCGTTTTGAACATGTAGTACTTTTAATTTCCATTTTGAATTACAACATAATATAAATTTGACTTTTATAATTACTATTAGGCTACTTACATGATTTAAATTTCACTTTAGTGATACTCCCCTATTGGATATTACCAAAAAAAAAACATTTAAAAAAGTTTGATAGTCGCTGGAAAAATTATCCAAAATAAGTGGGTTCTCAAAAAATTTGATTTGACATGCAAATGAAGTTTTCAGTCTGTTATAATGTAAGGTCACAAAGTTATCGCACAGATTAAGAACATTAACTGTACAATTACGAATCGTTTATTCAAACATTTAAAGTAGAATAATTCTTGCTTTATGATTCAAATAGGATTATAGGAACTCATGATTATGATATCGCATGTGCTTCTTTGGTGATTGATATTTAAAGTGACTACAATGCAAATTTTTCAAGGAATTATGCTGGAAGGCTTTTGTGAAATACTTAATATGTGCAAAATAGGTAGCTCCTCTTTAGATAAAATGAAAAATATCTCTAAATTTTATTATTGTATATTTTATAGACCTGTCACAAGAAATTTTCTTGTAACGAATTCAACAGCACGAAAAACATTAGAATAAGTGTATAAGTTTAAAATGAGTTGAAAAGGAAGAAAAAAAAACAATTTTTAATATACTGCGTAGTCTTTTTATATCCAGGCGAAATATACAGAATGTGACGGTCAGGTATAAACGTAGGGATTTAACATGGAATTTAAGATTTTTGCAATTTCCTGCTCTCTTGTACATTTTAAGGCTAAACCTGTAGAGCTGTTAAGAATTAAAAGTTGTATACAAAACTGTTTTTACATTTTTTATTGTGTTTTTAGTTTCTTCACAATTTTAAAAAGAAATTTCAAAATTTCGCTTTATTAGTGACAATAGCCATAACACTTGTTTTCTTCTTTCTAGTTTTCAAAAATTATTTTTAAACAGAATTTGACACATGGAAAATATATTCCGTATTCTTTTGTAACTATTTCCATCATAATATTCTTTTAGATACGTTTCTCATTCGAATAAACACTCATTATTTAATTTATTTCTTTTCCGTAAGTGAAATTAACGTTTGATGTTTAATAATAATAAATGTCATGGCTATTGCTACTAATAACAGGAATTTTGAAATATTTGTTTAATATTGTGAAAAAACTAGAAACACAATACAGCGTCGGGCTGGCCATTGTGGCGATGTGGCGATCGCCACAGGCCCGGCGAGCGAAAGGGCCCGGTCTAAACTTGTAACTATCATATCTAGTACTTAGTTAATAGTTTTCAATATGATAAAGAGAAAAAAATCTTATAGAACTGATTGTAGATCAAGTATAAACATAATTCAAGAGTCTGACCTTAACCAGAGAACAAGCGTATAGCGTGTCAAAGAAAACTAAACGCCAATATAGGCTTACTTCTATCCCTGTTTTCACCCCAAACTCCATCATCACCCCGGCCAGTGTATTCTAGAAATACGTACTCAACGGGCATGTGCAAAATCTACTATGTAGTAGATATAAAATTTAGTTTTAAGATACATAAAAATGATTAAATTCAGTTAACTAACTCCATTTTTATTCCGGATTAAAAATTTTAATATGAGATCTGTTCACGAAACATAATACCAAAGGTAGGAGTTAAATTCTGCAACTGTCATTTTAATAACAATTTTTGTTGCCTTAACTCTTGGAATTGTACTTAAACTTAAGTATTCCCAATTGCACCAACAAGGCTTAAATTTCAAGCATCCCATAGACAAAAAATGTAAATCGAAACAACAATGCATAGTAATTCATTTAACATTTTATATCGACGTAATATTGTCAATTGTAAAAGATAGCACTAAAATGAAAATTAATTATAAACATTGCACCTACAAAAAAAAAGATTATCTTTAATAGTATTCACCATTCACTATTAACATGATTTGATTACAACAAAGAAAATGTTCCAAAAATGATTATAACAATATATTTATAATTTTAATATTTAAATTCATTAACTTCGTAATGCATATTTCGCATATGCGTTATTTAATCTATGTGCCAAATCTCGGCCAAAATATACGTGTTTGAGACGCGATTTTCATATTAGATTACTGCTAATTCTATACAACTAGTACAATTATCTTTGGTAATAAATAAAATACTTTATTTTTTTTTGAAGTTATTTTCAAAAATAAACCATTTCAAAATTTACCGTTTTCGTCTATATGCATGTATTTTTTCTCAAATAACGATACACCATTAAAATGGTCTTCTGATGGGGTAACTGTTGTCTAATTTACCCGACACCAGAACTCTTATATTGCTTGAGATCCCCATGCAAGGAGTATTTCAATAAATCTGTTTTCCCATGTTAATCGTCAATGTCACGGATTTTTGGGTTCAGCTTGTGTCCTTACTTAATGTTTTCATTCATTAATGTATTTTTAAAAAAAACCTTCATTTATAACCATCTTTGTTTCAGTAATAATATTTTGAATGGCCCAGAATAGGGGACCCGCTAATCCAAATCGCCACACTCAGAAATATGTCCCAGTCCGACACTGACACAATAAAAAAATATATAAACAGTTTTGGATACAACTTTTAATTCTGAACAACTTTGCACTTTATCGTTTTTGCCGTAAAATGAACAAGAGAGCAAGAAATTGCAAAAAGCTAAAATCCCATATTAAATACCTACGTTCGCACCTGACCAACACCTTGTATAATAGATCAAAATCAAAAGAAAATTTACTTATTAAATAAATTGAAATTCAGGCCTATTCTGGGACAAAGTGGTTAATTTTTAATAACTGGTTAAAAATGGAGCTTGATTTGACATAAAAAATCTAATTTTTTTGTTATATGTCAACATATTTGATTGGTAAAATTTTTTAACATGTTAAAAATTAACCACTGTGTTACAGAATAGGCCCGATTATAATTTATGCTTTAATTATTGTAATCTCAATTATTATAATCATTTACTTAATAGAAATGTTGGAATACTTTTTATTATGAACTATGTTTTGTTTATTGTAATCAATACTGTCATTGTTGTATTTAAGTATGAATAGAAAATAGTTTAAATAATATTTTAATTATAATAATGACACGTGGTGAGTATGATAACCTCCAATATTATATTAAAAAAAGACTCCATGTAACGTCCCTCCGGTGCGAAGGACTAAGTAATAAGGACCTAGTGGCTCGAAGGACCAAACGTTCAAACCCTAAACCAGCGAATCCGGTCTAGAAGAACCAAAATGTTTTGATCCTGCTCGCAAGCCCAAATGCGATGTCTCTAGATCAGCGAATCCGGTCTAGAAGCACCAACAATATGTTTGATGTTAAATTGAATGAATAAAACAAACCTATATGTAAACCAAAATAATTACAACCTTCGATAGCTGGTTCACATCACTGGACTTGGCCAATAAACGGGATAATATTAATTTGTGAAACGTACTAATTAACAACGGACGAAGGACCAGATAGTTTTACGAACTAACAAACGTGCTAAATATAATTGCAACAAAATAACAACCAACTGAAATCCAATTCTGAGAAATATGTGATAGCGTATTGAATACAAGTGACATAAACAATAATAAACCAAAGATAAAACAAATACGATATTTGTATAAATTAACTAAATCAGTTAATAAATGTATGAACAAACAAATGTAGTTAAACAATATTAAGAACTCTAAATGAACTTAATAACAACCAACTAGAATGTAAAACTTGTTGCATTGAATGTACCTAGTCGACAATAACAGCAGATGCGCTGTGAATGACGTCACTCGAAGGTGAACGCGTGTAAACAGGTTTACAAAGAAATAATAATAATTTCACCCAAGGAAATATGAATCAAATCCCTAACAACACGAATTCCCGTGAGAAATCAAATTGTACAGTTCGATTTTACAATTGATTCCTGAGATGTGTCTATTAGCTGCATAAATTGGCGCCGGAAAGTATTCGCGGACTATAAAGTACCAAATTAAATGAAAACCGAACGATACTCCTTGAATTAGTCGTGTTAGGCTAATCAAGCTACGCGTACGATAATTAAACAACCAATTACTTTACTGACCATATGAAAATCAGAGAGTTTATGCAAAATGGTGGAAAATTCCACTCTCGCGGACGACGACGCGATACGTGTTTACCGTTTGCAAGCCAGACACAGTCTGATTGAGTCGGTCGATGCTGTGCGGCACTACGCTGGCGTGGGGGTGCGCGCGCACTCGCGTGAAACTAGCTCGCAGTCGTATATTAATATTAATAAATAGTTTAAGATACTACAGCTATTTCAAACAATACTAAAATTAAACTTAAACACGTAAAAACATATAACTAATTTTTCCAAGTAACAGAAACAGTTATTTCCATTTATTTATTGATTTATTTAAATAGAGTCAGGGCGGGTTAACCGTTCTCTTCCCATGTGCAGCGGGTTGCTACCTCAAGGGGTTGATATTTTCCAAATTCCTCTCATTTAAAACATGTTAGTTTTAAACACTCCAAGTCACATTAATTAAAGCGAATATTTGACCTGATGAAAACGAGCAAAATTTATTAATTTTACTTCCTGATTTTTATTGAAGGTTTACATAAATTAACATTTAACACTACTGTACCTGTACCTATTCATGCAAGTAAATCAAAGAAATGTGTATTTTAAAATGGTATAATAACGACCTGGCTTACTTTATTACCATTAACTCTAAAGATTTTTGATCACAGTTCGTAATGAATACGTATTTTTATTCTTCCAATAATTATTGTATAGTACCATATTAATTGTAACGTACGTCGGTTCTCTCTACTTATGGCTAATGTCACAACTTTCGCTCCAAAACTTTAATAATTATTTTAGTCGTTCTTAAGCATAATTTCAAGAAAACAAAAAATGAATTTTTCGTGGTGAATTATGGGCGCTGAATTGATCTAGATCAGATGGCATATAAAGCAAAAAAATAGAAAAAATAAATAAAGCAAAACGTGTACTAAAATGCGAACTATATTAATTTGACTAGTGCAATGAAATATACATATATATACAGGGTGAGTCTGGGAAGACACCCGCCCCTTTAACTTTTTTATTATAAGTAATAGAAAAAAATGGCTCATATAAAAGTTTTATTATATACTATTTGATGGAAGATGTAAATATTTTTATAAAGTCAGGTTTACAAGATACGACTACCAACTTTTATTTTTCAAATGGCAACCTATAATTATTTTAATAAAATTTAAACCGCCATTTTTTTTTTCTTTTCAACGATGTATTATTTTTTATTAATGTATTTGAAAAATTTCGAAAAAAATTAGTTAATTTAGAAATATTAGAAATAGTGATCCCTATAATTCGCAACAACAATAAGACAATATTTAGTATATGCTGTAGGGCTGATAATAACATAAAACGATAAAATCAATAATAAAAATCTTGGATCGAAGTAATATAGTTTCTGCTTATCTGCCTAATCGGGCTGAGTCCTATACCCATGTCGAGGGTATGGGAGGGTCTTAGTCGGTGAAAGACCCAATAGCAGCATAGGTCCCCAACAGTACTGGACAACAATGGTAATGACTAGCAGTCCCCGACAACGGCAACAATAATCGCTAGCTCTCAACAGTAGCACCAAAAGAACATACGCTAACTAACAACGGTATCACAAACAGTACTCCAAAACAAACATCGGTACCAAACAAACAGTACTCCAAAACGAACGCTGTGTCAGCATATTGGTGATAAAGAGACGTTAGAGAATAATAAAAATATTATTAAATATATTAAAACTGTACCACGTGGTTATGAATAAAATTTAACAAGCAAAATAGCTGAGTAATTTGACATAATTATTATACCTTTAAGTTTTGAACGGCTGTGAAGAATTTATATTGACGAGGGTTCCGTACAAACGACCTTTGTGACAATAATCTCAACTCTGGGTACTTAAGCTCGCAACAACACAATCAAGAAAATCTCGCAAAAGTGCGTGTATCTCACTTAACTGACGATCTAACAAGAAGTAAGAATTATATCTTTTGCCAAATTTAACAGTTTATATTAGAAGATTTCAACTACTACCTAAGAAGAAGTAAGTACATATCACGAAATAATAAAAATCACCAATCACCAGTATAGCTTAGCAGTATACGAGTAGTGGGCTGCGTAACTCGGAAGGCTAATAAAACACGTTTTTTAAAAGGTTCGCACGCGCGGCCGGACCTATGCGTGCCTCAACGCATGCTTCCTGCGATGCACAAAAGACGACCTACATTCGAACTAAGAATGACATTTAGATATAAATACAAAATCTAACGTTAGCAGGGATATAATTTGTAAAATTTAGAGCTGCAATTTTTTGTGAAAGTATGGGGGGGGGGGGGGGGGAGGTTTTTACATTTTTCTGAAAATGAGCAGTTGCTAGGTTTAATATCGTTTTCAGTGGCGCATATAAATTTTATTTCGGAGGGGGACCAGGTTGTACCAAAAAATCTCTTGATGCCCAGTACTTCATTAAAGTAAAGGTGTGGTAAAAACAGATTTAGTATGCGTTATTTCAAGAAATAAGCGTCCATAAACTGTCAAATATTTATTTTTCACATGTTCTACGGATGTGAGAAGAAATAACTACAAGAAAGTTTACGATGCAAAGATAACAAAGAAAAACCGAAGAGGGAGACCAAGAAAAATATGAAGAGAAGAGCTGAGAAAAACAATGGATAAGAGAAACATCAAATGGAAGGAAGCAAAATAATTAAGAAAGGACAGAAAACAATGGAGAAATATGTGGAAACGGAAACCAAACGAATAGCCAATCCACACCCAGCCTTACACCAGAGAGGGTAGAAAGGCTTGGAATTATGTATGTATGTACTTGGTTTGACATATTGCATAACGTTCATTTTTTGATATTCTGCACATGCATATCTATATTTTTCACGTCCTTAAATTAATATTTCTCGGACACCAAAAATGCAAATTTAAGAATTTTGATACATAAAAATTCAGAATTATATTCTCTAAATCTTTTTATATAAAACAGTAAATAATGTTTAAACTTTAAACAACTGTTTTCCCATGTTAAACGCGCAAGTCGCGTTTTCTATAGTGTTCACTCTGTATATAGAAAATAACGTATAGTAATATACCGTAACATAAAGTTAATGAAATATAATCAGCCATCTTCAGAGAAGTTGTAAAAAGGTCTGTTAGCTAATGCAATACGTAAACATACGTGGCGAATCAAAATGCGCCCGTCTAGACCGTAAGTTAGCTCCGCGTTTTAAAAAAAAAATGTATTTGAGTGTAACAAAATTATTATATTCGTATTAATAATAATATAAAATAATTTAATAATGTAAAAAATATTTCGCGGTGGACCCGAGCCCCTCGGGCCTCCCCCTATATACGCCACTGGCCTCTGTAAAGATATAAATAAAAAAAAAATATTTCACCACATTTATTTACTTACAAAAGAATAGGTGACAAAGGCAGAAACTATGGACTACAAGACAACTACAATATCCAGATATGTTGCGGGAAACGCTCGTTCTAATAATTAAAAATATATTTTGTACTTCTTGTTTCATGTACACATTTGAATAATAAGCAATATATAAAAAAGTAAAAGCATCTGCAAAATTTGAATTTAGAGCTGTATTTTTAAATTTAGAACTGCAGAAACAAGCCAGAGCTGCACCAAATTATATCCCCTGAACGTTAGTGAATATTACAATGACTCGAAACTAATCAAATAAAAATGAGACGATAGAAAATAAAACAGAAGAGTAGTATGGTATGACCAGCGAATGAAAGTTGACGTTTAAATTATTTTATAGATGTGGTTTCTTTTGAAATCCTAGAGAAGAATAGAATCGTACGAAATATTCAGGTATGAAATTTTTGCATGAACCCATTTAAATACTCGACTAGAACAGCACAGAAATACATTACTATGTCTGGCTGAAAAAAGATGGCCGACTAGGGTAACTGAATATTAAAACAGGGGTGCGTTTAAAATATTTCAATTATTTTTCGTTTATATTAATTATAACAAAATATTTTGATCTTTAAACTATTTAGTTTGGCAATTCTATGAAATAGAATTATTTTTAATTTTTTCTATCAGTAATTCCGACTCGCGGGTTGCTTACATCTGAGACAAACGAACTAGACATACATCCCTGAATCATGTCGCTAAGGTCATATTAAATGCCTCCTGATATTGAGGACAATTTTAACCTTCTCTAACGGAATAGATAAGGGTCAGTGTCCTTTAAACTCAAATATAGGAAAATGTTTACAAAAGAAATTACATCTATTAAATAATCTAAACGTCAACTTTCATTCGCTAGTCATACAATACATGAAGAAATATTTTTAGGTCTCAGAACAGCATAGAATACGAAAATAAACAAAACACAAATTTGGACCGTTACAAAATATAAAATTAAAATAACATTGTCATTCAATAGTTATTATTGTTAGCACATAGGTCACTTCTCTGCCAGGCTTTTGTGGACGGTTTTCCACTGGCCTGAAGGAGAAATATCCGGAGAAGATGCGGCCTCGCCATTCTAGTTAATGCTGGGCGATGCATCAGGTCTTGTAAATTATATTATTACCAAATTTGCAGATTTTATATTAATTTGTACTATATATATATATATATATATATATATATATATATATATATATATATATATATATATATATATATATGTATATATATATATATATATATATATATATTAAGCAATATTAAAATCAAGCATATCCCAGTTTGCTTAATAATACTGATGATAATAATAATAATAAATAAATAAGAACAACAAGAGCTCAACTGATTCACTCGTTTTTCATTATTGTGGTCCGAATACGTTATTTCACTACCGAAAATCGGTCACTTTATTTGTAACGTGTAAAGAATTTTACGGAATGAAGATATATGGTTAGTAAGAATGTTCTTATATATTATGCATTTTTTCTAATACATGGTTTAAATATGAGAAATAAATAAATAAATGTTAGTTATTTTCATTTTTTTTTTCGTTAGCGTGGTAGACCTACATTACAAGGAAATTATTGTTTTCATATTTTAAACGTGTAAAACTGAACCATATGTTACAAAAAAAAAATGTTGCAAATTTTTTTTAACTAAGGCTATATTTTTTACACTTGTACACTCGTCTGAATAACTATACCTGACCTACTTGCATACACACGTTCCGTTTAAATATTAAAAATGTAACCCTAAATAATTATTCATTAACACGTGGACATTCATAATAAATAAAAAAGAAATATCATACTATTACTCATTATAGATTATATCAAATTCTGTTTAATTCGTTTATCTGCATGATAACAACAATTTATCTTGAAAAGTAACTAACATCGTCATAAGAGGAAAACAGTTATTTTTTTTGAAAAGATCCATTTGTTTCTAAAATATTGAACTATCAGTCAAATATTGTTAAAGCAGTTGAAAAAGTACATTAAATTATAAAAGTCGAGTAAAACATTAAATTGCTAATATCATCAGTTATAACAAGTACTATTTCTTGTTGAAAACACGTTGCTCTTCTGTTTCACAGTGAAATGAATGAGTTCTATTTGCTACATTGACCGTTACATCGTATATCTAGACAAACTTTTCCTATACTAGATATTGCTAATTTAAATGTTTTGCGTTTAGAACATTGTAATGTAAATGAAGTGAATAAAAATACTTTAGAAGATATTAATAATTTGTCGTATCTTTCTTTAAGTAATAATAACATTAAAAGTCTTGATGATACTTTATTTCAAAAATCCATAAATTTACAAGTTATTTTCATTGATAATAATAAGAAGGAAAATAAGTAAGAAATTATTTTCTAATTTAATTTCTATGCATTAATAAATATAAGGCCTTCAAGTTCCACTATTTATTTATTAACTTTTATTTTTAAAGTTTCAAGCAGAATCTGCTCATCTTCAGCAACTATAAAATTAATGTTGAAAAATACAAGTACATAAAAATATACGTTGAAGCAGAATTACATTGTCAGATGGAGCATGGGCTCCCAATTCAACAATACAACATGCCGTTAACACGGCCCATAATCAATTAGAGTTGATTTAAGATTCATAAAAAATATATCTTAATCCAGAATTTTTATATCTGACATTTGACAATAATGTATACCTTAAAAATTTGTTCAGCAAACTAATTAATTCCGAATCGATAAATGTCTACAACAATAGAATAACTGCAAGTGGGAAGAATGTGTTTCCGAAAACATCATCTCCTTTAGAACTAAATTTGAATATGAATTCTGTTGAAACTGTAGACAGGACGACTTTCGAAGGATTAAATTTGAACAGCTTGGACATAGGAAGGAATCCTATGATTTGTGACTGTAATATGCTGCCTGTATTTGAGATTTGGTTTCATGTCTCAAGTAGATATCGAATGCCAACATGTCATTCGCTGATAGGACTAAGAGGAAAATCTGGGAAAGAGCAGAATTTTAGTTGACTCTCTATGCAGTAAATTACGAGTATCTAAGTTTATGAAATATTTACTTTTTAATAGAAATAATAATAATAATAATAATAATAATACCAATAGCAATAATAACAGTAGATATACGAGTAATAATAAAAATGATAACATTAATACTGTTTATTAAATAATTCTTAACAACGACATTGTAACAAGAATGATCTTTCATCCAGCCAGATATATTTTGTCTAATTGAAAATAAAGTAATTTAAATTTACGACGACTAGTCGCCTACATTGATGCACCATACAGCAAAATATATAAAGGATTCGTTTTAATTTACAGAATTTATAAACCAGAATAAATTACTAGAAAATCACATATTAATCAGTCTAGATGTTGTGTTTTCAGTAACAAAAGTTATGACACAGCTTTACTAAGTATAGAATCAAATGGGGTGTTAGTCCGCATATCAATTTGCATTTTCAAGAATTCGCAGAGCTACCTAAATTCGTTTCTAACCCATGTTTTTGTGCTTACAATAACAATTTCTTTAAACAATTTCTGGGCAGTCCAGTGGAAGCAATCAATAGCCCTATAATTGCACAATACACAATGGATTACTTAAATAAACAATGCACTGCGAGAATTAATTTTCAAAATGATTTCTTCAAAAAATTTGTGAGTGACATAATTTGTGTAATTTCGGCTGATAAATATGACACTATTTTACAAACTTTTAATAGTTTCATCCAACAATTTCGATTTACAGTGAAATGCGAAGAAAACGAAAAATTACCGTTCCTAGACATGTCATAAGACAATCTGATGGGACTTTAAAAACGGACTGGTATTAAAAGCCGATACATCCATTTCAAATCTGATCAATCAAAACATCTGAAAATTATTGTTATCCTTGCACTTAAATCTCGGATCCTATGAGGATAATTTATTAAAACTGAGAAACATTTTAGAAGAAAATGGTTATTCGCAAAAACTTCTCTACAGTCTACTCTGTGGTAGCTAAACTCGACGTGCCATACGCACAGAAAACAACAACAGCACAATAAAATATGCATCGAATCCATATATTCCTTAAGTAACAAAACACAATTAAAAAACTATTTTCCAAAATTAAAGACCCTGTACCAAATTTAAAACAATCACATGTAGAATATAGTATTCCCAGTATGCAGTGTGACATAGAATACATCGGACAGATATCCCAAATTCTAAAAGATAGGTTATCTTCCCACAAAAGTGATAAAACATAAACTGAAGGCAACAGCGCTAAATGAACATCTAATACAGAACAAGCACTTTGCTGCATATGATGAAATCAAAATTTTTGATAAGGTTAATTTAACAAAACATAATTTTCTGGAAATGGTACATATTTACAATGAAAACAGTATGAACAAACGTAGTGATCTGGGTAACCTGAGCCAATTATACTTTTTTTGCTACCTTTATTGAAAAAGAAATATCCACCTGACCAAAACAATTTAGATACTGACCTAATATTTTAGTTTCTAAATTATTCAAAATTCTTATTAAATTTTCTTATTTAAATAAAATCAACTTAAGAATGTATATAGGGTGTAAATGAAATAAGTACATTAAATTTAACCAGTAATGTAATTCGTCGAGAGCAACAATATTTCTAATTTCTTTTTTTTTCTAAATCTTCTACTGATTGAGTGAAAATTCTTTAAAGATTTGTTTAAAATGTAGTTCCCCGTCTATGGCAGAAATATCTCCTGCCCTCTGCTGTCTAAATCCAAGTTCAATGTATAGAGCACAAAAATTATCGGGTGGTGGTTGCATTCTTGCAGAAACAGTAATTAATAAACGATCAACGGAAAACATATTTATTATTAACAAATTCGAAATAGTAGAATTTTTATAATAAAGAAATTTAAATTTTGGATAACAAAATTATAAAATTGTGTATTAAAACAGGTTTCTGAACTTATGTGAATAGAGGAAGAGGAGGAAGAGCAGGTTATGAGATGAGTTTTCATGTGTCAACACGAAAAATCATAATAGTTTTAATATGTTATTCAAAAATTGTAAGTACTTACTCTTGTCTTTTTAGACAAGGTGGGATTATATCAAGACCAATGACGTCAATTTATCCCCCCCCCCCAAATTATGTTTCCTTCTTAGAGTATGAGGATTTTGTGTTCAGATAAGTGTATTGTGTGTTGGTAAGATACTTTCTTTAATAAATCCAGCCCTATCAGTGAACAATACAACCCATTCGTAAAATTAAAGTGCTGGAAACTATGAAATATTTGCACATGTAACTGTTGCTCTTTTAAAATATTCCAAGTTGTCGTATATGACATCTCACACTATGATAATCTCGAAAACATTGTATGTTCTACAACAAAAGTGTGCGAATATTAGGAAGAAGATGATTTTCGTGTAAATTCTTTGGCCTTGAGAATTTCACCATAGGTAATTACAATATCTGTGTCTTCGTAAACATGAGCATTTTGCTAGGATTTTACCTTACAAACAAGTTTACTACTAATGTTAAAATTTAATTGCAACAACTGAAAGGACTGTTAATTGCTCAAACAAATTTTTTCATAGCTACTGCTACTGAATTAAATTATTTTAAAAAATCCGTGGAACGACTCGTTATTTTACGGGGTTAAGAAATATTGTTGCTCTCGACGAGTTATATTTCTGGTTAAATTTAATGTACTTATTTCATTTACAGCCTGTATACATACAGTGTCCCACGACGAGCTCACGATATCGTTATTTTAAATACTCGATATTATTTTACGAAATTTGGTATCTAGGGATTTTCCGACATGCCCGTTTCAACTAAAATATTCTCAAAGCAGAACCACTTCCGGTTTGAATTCAGCGGAAAATGATATACATGAAACAATAAAAAATGTACAACCCATGATCAACCACTTTCGTCGTAATTAATTTTTCCTTTTATTTTTTCTGTAAGAACGACCACTTCTTTATCACTTGATATCTCAAGAATGGATTTGAATTTCTATAATCTGTAAAAACAGTTTTTTAAAGAACGCTTTTGTTCACAGTAATATAAATTAATAATCGACAATTTTCGAAGAATATAACTCAGGCTTTTTAAATGGAACACCCCATTTTTCTGATTTAAACAAATTTCTCGTTGAAAAATAGAGATAGTTTGAGCATGACCTATGTTGAAAGTTGACAAATTTTTAGTAAAATGGAAAATATGTAAATTGCATTTATTTATATTAGTTATTAAATTTAATTTAAGTGGGCCATGGTGGAAAAAGAAATATATATATATATATATATATATATATATATATATATATATATATATATATATATATATATATATATATATATATATATATATAGTGACGCCGCGAGATCTTGCATTTTTGAGATCTCGTCTCGAATTTTCGAAACGGGAGTAACGCCCTCGAGGTTTGCTCGAGACTGGAGTGGAAAGTTGAGATCTCTAATGTACTTTTTTAGTTATCCAATTTATATACAAGGCTTGATTTATATTAGCGGTACAATGAGGGTACGATGACGGTACGAATACTTCTTGCTCCAATGTATTTTAATGAACCCATTTACATCTACGTTTATGGTACAATGACGGTTCGATGACGACCCTTTGATATTTACTGAGTCACCGTACCGTTATTGTACCGTCATTGTACCGCTAATGTAAATTTACTTATTCATTTTAAAGTTATTTTAAGTTTTAGCAAAAAAAAAAAAACAGAAGTGAAACCAATGGTGTACTCTTCACACCAGCTTCAAGTGTCCGCACTATACGAATATATATGTAATTATAATTACCAATATCTGCATACAAATAGCAACGGTTAATAAGCCCATAAAATTGAATATTTTATATACTTAACCATTTAAATATCAGACAGTAAAATATTCAGTTTTAATTAGTGATACTCGTTTCTTTGCTAATTATAAATTCGACAAATTTGAGACTCTCGAGTCGAGATAGAGAGAAGGCAAGAAAAATTATGACGAGACGAGATATAGAGTAATCTCGACTCGGAATTTCGAGACGAGCCGAGAGTGGATTAATTCTCGCCGTCTTCCGGCATCACTAACCTATTTACTATTTTAACTTTTAAATAGGTACACGCGCTGGGATCACGGAAACTGTAAGAGATACGACTTAGATTAAATAGAACATTGTGCGCCTTTGGGGGATCATCTTAGATGTGCTTTTGTTTTGACAAAAATTCTCATAGGTTACTAGAAAATGGTGGAAAACTGAATTTGTCGATATTTTCATTTTGAAATTAATTCTAAACTATCAGTAATTGAAAAAAATGTTTCAAATAAAAAGTCAGATATTTCTATTTTATATCCAGTGGTGTACGAAAATATTTTTTCTATCGGTAAATTTTCGGGATTTCACACAAACTTACATTTTTAAATAGAATATATATTTAACTTTAGCGTCAAAAATTGCTTATTTTTAAAAACTAATGAAATTACTGAAAAAAAATTATAAATTTCATGAAAAATAATGAAAAATCTAAGATTTTATGGGTAAAATAAAATTAAAACACAATAACCCTTGCACTCATCGAAAGTTAAATATAGAAGGAATAATATAATAATTTTCTCCAAATTGTTCCTGTAGTCTCTGGCAATAACAGCTATGAAAATACTCCAACCAATTTGCTATATTTCATAAATAACCATCATTAAAAGAGTTTGATATTAAATTTCTCTTTATGTTTACAGGCAAAGCAAAACTCATTACATTATTTTTGCAGTGGACCATAATGTCACACAACAGGTCTTTGTCACCAGTGTAAAGTGGGAATTAACCAAACAAGGTTCTCGTGTTCTCTTGATGTAGTGTTTGTAAAATGATAACAGAATTTATGTCACATCCACATCATGCTACTGTTTGAATGTGTGAGCTATAAACTTGTTATAGCACACAAAGGTCACATGACAACAAAGCAATCATATTAAAATCCCAGGTGATTTATTTGATAATAATATGTTATATAATAATTTTGGATAATGACCTTCAATATTTCAACAAAATACTAATTCTCTCTAAAATACGTTTATTTTCGTCAATACGCAAATTCCTCTAAAATTTTTAACATTCGCAAATCGGTTTAGATCTCATCTTTTATCCGAAATTTCTGCAATTATTAAATACGTAATATTGTTCATCTTTAATCGTGTGAAAATTTTAGATGGACAAATTAGAACTAAGCCAACTTGCAGATGTTTTAAATTTTAAAAAATGTTCATGTAAGTTTAAGTTGTTAGTAAGTCGCGAACCGCTCATCGGAAAAAATCGTGTAATACATGACGGAGAATTTAATGTTGAATTCAAATTTTCAAACCGCGTTTTTGTACCTTTAGCCGGGTCAGAGTTGTGAATGAATTTGTAGGAAAGCATTGAAATAAATTATTCAAAAATATCTAAAATAAATAAATATCATCAAGCCATATTACCTATTGGTAGGTATCTGCTTTGTTCACAGATTTCGGTATTGACGATGACAATCAATAATTTACTTCTTTCGATGCCACGACGAATCTAACCTGTTATAAATAGTAAAACCTATTTTTTGAGTAATTTAAATGTTTATCATGAATTGTTATTCCTGTTAACTATTTTTTAACACAACTCTTTGAGAGTTCAATCTACGTAAAAATTTAAGAACCTTTGATGTACAAAAAAATACGGGCTTTTGATACATGACACTGTTTTCAAGAAAATGGCCAAAAACTCATTTATTGCACCTTTTATCCAACATGGCGGCATAATCCGGGGTCGTTAGAAGGTGCAAAATTAGTATGTCTTTTTGGAGATTCCAATAAATAAATAAATATATAATCATGGCATATTACCCATTGCTGGGTGTGCCAATCTGCTTTATACGCAAATTTCGATATTGATGATGACATATTTATACCGTGCGGGCGTTTATCAGGCGTCACCTCACGGGCACTCATTGCTGACGTGGAGAGTGCACCACAGGGGTCAATTTTGTGCTATTTAAAATTCAAAAATATTTGGCGTCGGTAGGAATCAAACCCGGTTCCCCAGATTCGCGACCAGACACTCAGGCACGCGCCCACGGGACCCCACAAAAAAGAGTATAAAATTTACTCCTGCTTGCCACGAATTATTTCCACAATAAACTATTTGCCGACTGGCTTAAGAGTAGCAATACATGTTTATCCTGACTGAAAGAAATTGGGCCACAGCCTAAATAAAAATTGTTTTTTGTATTACTTCGGAAGATCGTAAGTAATCATTCTTAGTCAAGGAGGTAGTTTATCGGGTTGAGACGAATGTCATGGAAAACATCTGAGTCCCAAAATGTTTATTTTAAATATTTTCTATAATTAACAGCCGACCGTAATTTGGACGGATAATTTAGTGAAGCGTGCGTGGGCCCGACGCCACTGTACATAGCGTGTGTTCTACTGATGTCACTGGTCGAACGTGTATGAAACGTAATAACTTCTCGGAAGGCGATGACGTAATTGCTGCGCGCCTCGGGCGGCTGACACTAGTGTAAACAGATGGGAGAGATAGGTTTATTTACTGTACTGACGCTCGCCTGATCCATTTGTTCTATACTTCTGGAACGTTACTGAAAATATACTGAAATGTTCTACAATAATGGAGAACTATAAAAGCCACGAAGCTTTTTAATATGTATTTATCGTTTAATAAAGAACTATTTTAATTATTGATAATTCTCTTTACACTTCACCCATGTAAATAAACGTTACAATAGTAATACTGCATTCTGATAAAGAATGCCACATCATAATAAAATAACTTAACAATCAAAACAGATTTGTTTGACTTATCTATCAATTTTCAATAGTATACTACATACATACATACATACATACATACCATCATGGGCAGGGAAGTTAGATTATTTGAACGTTGCTACGATAAAAAACAAATTAAAAGGTGGGTAGGTAATATTTAATAATTTGTACACAAATAAACATTTCTAGTTAGTTTATAAAATATTTTATTGTCAATTTACCAAAAGAACGGTGTTTCCGCATAAAATATTTGCGACTTTCCCTACAGAATTTATTATGCAAGTCATCTTTTGCTTTGAAAATTCACTTTAAAAGTTCTACATTTTAAAAATTATTTTGTACGCGCACTGTATTGATATTTTATTTTCTTTATTATTATGCGATGCACGAAATTTGTTTTTAATGAAGTTCATAATTATGTTTTCTTGCGAAATTTTTACTGAAATGTTCACGTCTACGCATTTTAAAAAGGGATTAATTAAAATAACTGAATTTAATGTAAACAAATAAATTTCAATATGAATCAAATACTATACTCGTAAATTTTATTATTGCTCTATGCCTATTTTTTTTTTGATAAGTTAACTTGTTATAATGATACAATTATACATTAATATAATATATTTAATGAAAAATTGGCTACGTCCTTTATTTTACAAATTTAACTATTACGACTATGAAACTACACTAAATTTGAAACACAGAAAGTGTCAGAAAAAAATATAAGTACACTTCGAAGTATTTTAAAATTTACATTTAATTTCAAAATGGATCATTTATTAATGATTTCAAGAAAAGATTAAGTATATTACTATAAAAAATTAAGGGCGGTTTTACACTTTTACGACTTCCAGTCAAAGTTTTTATTTTAACCGAAAGTACTCAAAAATTCACTTTTCGAGCATTCAGCTATATCGGCCGCAGTTGAACATGCTGGTGAAACATAATTAATTAGAGGATAAAGTTTAGGTCTTGCGGCTAATCGTCGAATAAGAATATGTCTTCTTACTTTACTGTAAATAACATTCCAATAATTGTATAAATTCACAGTATTTGTGAAAAATATGTACCAGTACTTATAACATTTAAAACATAGAAACAAATTTTAATTTATATTTAACAACGTGCATTCAGCATGCATTTCAGAGCATCAGGTTCGGCTTTGAAAAGAAAATCGCCTTGTAGAGCTCGCTACGTACGAATGGGCAGTTTTGTCTGCCCCATCCTGTGTAGTGATGGCAGAGTGAGCATTTTTGAAATACGTCACAATAACGAATGAGCGATGTTCACTAAGCCCCGCAATAATGACAACAGAAATAGCAATTGACGCCGTATATAAAGGCACAACTAGGCCCCAGGCACTACCACCATCTCCTGACAGTAGTGGCGGCAAATCAGGAAGCTTTATCTGCTCCACCCTGCATAATAAAACATTTGGGATTATAAGAATTTTAATATTAAATTACTTAATATATCCAAGAAATATACATATTTATATTTCCGATACGATTCGTAGTTTCGTACTATTCTCCATAAAAGTGCATGCAACTACTTTTTTTTTACTTTTTATATCTACTTTTGTTTGGCACAATTAATATAAATTTTGTTGATGTGCCGAAGATTACACGGATGAGATTTATAAATACGTACAACGCTATCTATGCGTTAAACAGGGAAATATATTTGCAATTAACAGATGTTTGAGAGAGCGGGAAGGGGAATTATGTTAAATAATGCGTTAGGTTTAATGTTATTTGCTTTAAAATATGTAAAAATGTCAATAGATAAGAATAAATGGCTGATATTTACTTTATGGGATGTGAAAATTATATGAACTCAGTATCAGTCGTCCGATCGTACATGCCAAGAAACTAAAAAATGTGTAAAATTGGGGTTTTCAAAATAATTCCATCCAAAATAAAATCCCAGCCCCTCCTTCATCTCAGTTTTAACTACGGATTTCTTAAACTAACACTAATGGGAAGAGTTGATTAAGTTTTGGTAACAATTGGACAACCGGAAGTAGTAGTTACAAGAAAAAAATCATCTAAATATTATTTATTAAAGAACGTTAAATTCTTTATTCGAAAAATATAAATTCATTATTATATCTTCTATAGATGTAGAGATAAATAAATGCATATAAAATAATTTGATGTAACAATTCTCAGATCAAACTACTTCAAAAATATTTGTATGCCACTGTCAAAAATATTTGTACATCATTATGAAGATTATGAAAATAAAAAAAGTCAACAACGCAAAAGAATATACGTAAAAAATAATATAACAGGAATTTGTGAAAAAATGACGAATAAAGAAGAAGAAAAGGAAAGTAGAAAAACAAAAATTCAGGATATTGAATATGAAGAAAATGTATGTATTGTACATAATTTACATATATTAAAATATCCCATAGATTTTGCAAATATATGTGACAATTATTTTGTTGTGAGACATGAATATATGTATTTGTATTTAAAAATATTTTTTATTTTATGCGTACAACCAGGTAAAATATCGGGCGAGAGGTTATGTGCTGGCCACTTCAGATTTTTATTTTCTGACCTCCAAATCGAAATTCTGACGGTATGAATTTCTTTGTAATTTTATTTAAATTCCATGGCTATCACTACAAATTGCAATATTTGTAAAATTTCAAATTAGATTTGACAGCTTATTAAATATGTAAAAAAATCTGATTAGGTATTTATGTGTAGAATGTAATCCTCTACAACATTCATTTGAAACAATTTTGTCTAAAATTAAATGGGGTGTTATGCACAGGGAAAAACTGATCTCCCATGTTAATCGCCTATGGCATGTATAACCGGATGTCTACTTTTTTATGGACCATAGGAAGTACAATGGTAAAATGTTCATATTGCTGTAAATTCTGCTCTATTAAGTTTAGAACAAAAATGTAAATACAAAAAATATTCAGATTTAAAAACAAGTCCAAAATTATTGTTTACATACGTTTCGTTTGCGAAAGAGAGGCAAAATAAAAGTAATAATTTTTAGCTATTTACAAAGGGCCATGAGCAATAGCACAAAATTTTAACAGATGTATTGCTTGAATTTGGCAGATGGCATCTATCATAAAGTTTTAATAATTATTTAATTCATTAATTTATTTATTGGTAAACATAGATACATTTACAATCGCAGAAAAATACTAGTGGAATAATATTAACAATTAAATATTAATTGATATACTTTTATCTGTCAAAGAAGTTAAACAATAAAATTATCTGAACTGTATGTTTTATCTACATGGCACTCTGTAAAAAGCTTAATGACGAATATTTTATTTTACGTTTGTCTCATGACAAGAACATATTATATCTATATATTTACGCTTATATGATACAGTATTTAATTTTAAACATTTTTTGTATTCACACTTTTTGTTCTAAAATTAATAAGGCAGAATTTATAGCCATATGTAAATTTTACAGTTTTTTTCCCATGGTCCATAAAAAAGTAGACACTCGGTATACAGGGTGTCCGTCTTAAATAAACCAGCTAATATCTTGCTTATTATTACTTTTAGCGATTTCAATTATATAACATAAATTATAGTATATTAACTCTTCTGTAACATTTCGGAAGTAGATCAATATTATTACTTCCGGTTCTGGAGAAATTGATAGCAACTTTTAATTTTCAAATAGAACACCCTATATATTTTTTCGAATATGAGAAGTAAGTAAAATTTGCTATCCAACTGAATAAAAACAATCGTATGATGTATTATTAAAAAATAAAATGGCGAATGATTAAATTATTATACTTTTGTTAAATTTAAGAGGCTTTGCATTTCATTTATATATATATATATATATATATATATATATATATATATATATATATATATATATATATATATATATATATATATAATTAAATATTCAAATTGATGTACAATTAGTGATGCACGCAAGGCGAGACGACGAGAAATATAAAATATCGATCTCGTCTCGTTTTCGGATCTGTAATCTCGATCTCGCTCTCGTTCTCGCACATTTTTTTGGGTCTCGTCTCGTTCTCGCACGAGAGTCTCGCTATAAAAATAAACGCTAGCGCACTACGTATTTACGTAACAATTTAACTACAAGAGCCAAGTTCGCACCGTGTATTTGCAGTCGTATAAGTATAACTAAAATAAAGAGACGAAACACTAAATTAGTTCAATACGAACATAATGTTTATTCATTTACGGTCATCAGAAAATGTGATAAGTTAGTAAATAATGTAATTTACCTCTAAAATATCCAATTTATCATCAAATTGGGATCTCTAAACTATTTTAATACGAACATCTGCTAATACATTCTGTCATCAATAATAGACAAGTATTATATGACCATCGTTCAGATTTAGTTTTGCAGTACGAAATTTTTGAGAACTAGGTATATCAGACAAAATATCATGCTAAATAAATAAGTTTAGTATTTTATGCATTATTTTTTTTATTTTTGTGTAATTCTATAATGTATAATATTAATGAGATTTTTGTCATGAAGTACATTATCCTATAATACTTCATTATAACTCGTAAACTCGTACGCAACCGCAGGTCTAGTAAGGTAAAGGAAGTTGTACAACTAGTCACATCGTCCTAAAATACTAAAATGACATTTTTACTACACATTTAGCCGTTCGGTAAAGCAAGGTAGGTACCTCAACAGGCGTATAAAAAGAGAAAGAATATTTTATTTGAAATCTTGCAATAAATGTGAGGTACGTTTTGTAGAAGGAAATAATAATTTATTTCTAGTTTTATGGTAATGCAGCCATGCCATAATTTATATGATTGCGTAGTCGCCGAAGACAAGAGGCCACAGGACAGCAATATCCCTTGGTCTCCTACGATCAGAGAGGAAATGGATACTGCTCGTTTTCGTGCCGCAGCGCAAATGGTTTCCCAATGTTTATATTATCAAAGTATGAAATTCAGCGAAAGAGTCTCTGCTTGCGGAACTTGTCATAATATCTCATAAAACAGGATATTACATTTGGTATTCAGAACGTGGCCGAGCAGCCGATACACAATCTCTGTGCTGGAGAATGTCTGCGCCGGCCAATTTAATGCATTTCAGATAGCCGTACAAATGCGAGCTTTCCTCATTCATAGTAGAGCTTTCCTGTACTGTAATAACTTTTCTTTAACACTACTATGGAAATCAACATTCCGTAACTGAAAACTATTACAGAATGAATACATTCCGTAACACTTATAGAATATCAAAGCCCACCAGTTTTTCAATTTACCCATTTAAAATATATGGGGAAACGCAATTGTTTTCAAAATAAAGCCGGCTTTGTTTGGCGCTTTGTTTCTTTGATTTTGTCACCTCAACTGCCTTAAATGTCAAATTAAAAAATAATTGATTACAACATCTAATTATACGCCTTGTTTTACGCGTTTTGATGCTTTTACATGGTAAATTAAATAAAAAATTATTGCTTTTGTAACATACCGATAATCACCCCTATTCTGTAACTCAATCGATAATAGTATTCGATCGATAATTATTTTTCACAAATAGAAACAAATGTAGCATCTGCCAGTTTCATTTTTTATTCAGTGTCTATTATTATTATTGGCTAGAATTTATTAGCGATCGATAAAAGTTATCGATTGAGTTACAGAATAGGGCCGAATATTTTATTATTTTTAACAAAAAGTCAAGTGATAAGAAAAATATATTTTTTAAATAGTGTTAGAGAAAGTATAGTCTAAAACTCGTATGGAATAGTATTTCCGCCAGAATTATCTTCTCAGCGATTAATATTAATAATGTCGTATTAATTTTCTTTGTAGGATCACATCGGGCTTTGTGTCACACGACATAATATTTTGTAAATTATAGACGCAATAATTGTTTATTTATTTTGCAGAACCAGTACGAAATAAGGTCAACTGGGGTAAAAATGCAACAAAATTCAAACTATTAAAATTAAGTGTGATGTAAAAGAATGTTTCAGCATTCGATCTATACGTATTTTAAAATAAATAAAATTCTAATTAATATGAAAATAATGAAAATTCGTGTTGCACATTTAACTAAATTTTGAGTTAAAAATTATACACCACTGACAACAAGTTAAACAGTTTTATATTTATATTACTAGCAAAAACATCGAAGTACAAACGTGCGGCAAAATTTGAAGAAAATAATATTGGTAAACATTGTGTAAATATAATTTTTATATATTTTTTTTTAAATCTAAAAACTACTATAAATGTGCAAAAAATGTTTTATTTGGTATACACAATAGTCAAAATGTTAGTGTTTCTATTTTTAGTTTCAAGTAACTTATTTAGAAAATTTGTTGCGCAGATTGTCAGTTGTCTATTTTTGGTAAAATTTGTAAATTTATTTGTAAGAAAAGTACTTGAAAATTAAATATGTTACTTAGAACAGTTAAAATAAAAGCTCCGTTTAAATTTGAAATATTATACATATTGATTTATCTCCATATTCAAAATCATGTTCTATACTTACCCCAGTTGAATCTATATAAAAAAACTTTAAATTTAAGAAGAGATTAAGCATTTCTTGAAATAATAATTGACCAAAAAGAAATAAAAGAAATAATAATAATAATATTCTCGATAAGCAATCCTCACTAACATTAGTTTCAGCTTTATAAAAGTAAAATATTAGCCGAATCCTATCTTATGTAATTCAGCGCTATACCAAAATATTTTAAACCATAGACTTGTAATATAAAATTTTCATTGATTATAACAGCATACTGCAACTAACTTCAATAAGATAGAAAGAGTAAGAAAAACAAATTACTTACCTTTTCTGACAATAACCGCTGGGTTCCTGTGTTACAACAAATTTAACCTGATAACCAGTACGAAAGGGAAGGCGTGTTTTACGAAAACATGATCTTCTCGTACCACACACAGAGTAAAATGTTCGAATTTAATCCCACAACAATAGTCCACACACTCCATCTCACACTACGACGGTTTGAACAAAACTAAACAGAATTCTCTTCAGACACTTGAAAATACGCTTCGCAAAGACCTGTCTAGTCAAGCAATACTATCGTTGATATAAGCTGTTTAACTTCTTTAAAATGATAAAATACACAATGAAATATAAAAATATGAACATACATCAATATATTGTTTATATTATTTGGTACATTGTGAATAAAAATAAATTTAAAGCACAGTTAATCAAAAGAAGGGAATACTCATATTTCCCTGTACATATACAAACGCAAACAAATTAATTATTTAATTTTCAATAATATATGTATCCACAAAAATGCTTATGTTGACTATTTTGCATATATCAGATTTATTTTAAATGTAAATTTAAAAACTAAATATGGAATAAATATTAGATTTTAATTTTTCTGTTTTCATATGTATTAGACAAAGTGAATAACTTATTTATAGTTTTCCAATTTGCAATATAATAGTTATTTATTATATGAGTGCGGAATGTAACATATGTAATAGTTACGAAACAAAATGTTTAGCAACGATGCCCGCAGGGCGAGTGGCTAATTTTCTTTAGTCACTAATCCAACTTTTTTTAAAAAACTTCTTAAATTATTTTTATGTTTTCATGCATCGTTTGGTAGCCATAGAATGGTTTTGTCATATTTTTATTGAAAAAAATTCGATGTAAGAATTATTGTCTGCCATTGGGAATTATTTGAAAGAAAAATGCATTAAAGTGGGTGAAACTGAGAACCTTCCTATGAAACATATTCACTTAGTAGCATAAGCAGTATCTTCCAATTAATTTCGAAGCTAGCAACCACTAACTCGTTTCTCGTTTTTGTTTCATCAGCTGTAGATGATAGCTGTTATTGTGTAAAGATAAGTAACCTAAGTATCATTTAGCATAAATGTTAATGTTAATTTAAATAAATAAGTTTCATAATGTTAAATTATTTCAATAATAATATAATTTTGTAAACTTGCTTTTTATTTATATTTAAAAAACGCAAAAATCAGTAATAATTCCTCCTTGACTTCTTAAATATTCTCTCGCGGAGTGAGTAATGTTGTACATTAGTTATTTTAAATAACCATAGTAACAAGTATATTATGAGTTGGTGTTGGATAAATGAAGGTTTCTTTTATAAAACTGAACGTAAAATACATTACAAAACCGTTCATTGTAAGCGTAGGCTCCGAGATTTAAATTATGGATAATTTTATAAATTTATCCATAAAATTTATAGAAAAAGTACTTATGCAAATCTGTAGAAAATTTAATTATCTTTCATTTTTATCTGGAAAAAATGACATTTGAACTAAAAAACTAAAAAAAAAACTATTTTTAGCTTCAAATAAAGAACCATTTCCGGTTATCTGATTTACACCAAAATATAATAGCTTATTTCCATATTAGAATAAGGTAGAAATACATCATCATCATCATCATGAAAATGTTAAAATTGGATTCTAGGGACCTTAAAACGTGGTCATTTACCAAAATCTCGATATGTGATTTTTAGCACGATACTTACCAGGGTAGCGGGAGGTAAAAACATGTGTCTCATTCCCAAATTCTAGCTAATAAAATTTTTTCCTAATCAGAAAATCATTTTTATTATTTGACAGCTTTATCAGTTTTTAAATGTCCCAAACATTACTTTGAAAACATTTCAAAAGAAGATTGGTTGGTTAAAGATGTGGAAGGATAGAATAGTGAAGGGTATTACTTTTTGAAGTGAACAACTTTGAACTAAAATTTAAATTCTAAAAAAATATGATCCATATATTTTATTCTCAATAATTATTTTAAAGTGACTTTCGGAATTAATAAAGTTAGATATACTTTTCTATTCAGAAAACCGAACATTTTATTAGCAGTAGCAGTATTAATGGCAAAATACCCGTAATTTATTTATTTCTTTCGCGTAACCTGTTTACGCATGTTGTAAATAACTACTTATGCAATAACTATGGCAAATTTATTTTCATTTCAAAATCAGACGTATATGCAACGTTAAATATCTATCACAACATCTATTGTTTCCAGGAATATGCCAATACCAAGCACTTCAATCAATTACATGATAAATTACTTCCGTTACACAACTTAACACAATCTAAAGCTTTGTTTAAAACTGAAAATTAAATCCAAGTTTGTAAGAGTGAGGGTAAGTTTAATTATTTCCCTTAAACCGCAAGCACTTAGCATTATTGACATCCACTGTTCAGTTGGCTTGTCGGCGGATGGTAGTAACTACTGGCGCGGGCAGGGGGAGTTAAGTTAATTGGCAACACCTGCAGCGACGGTGGTGCATGGCCGCCTTGCCCCCGAATCAATTAATCCCCAAACATCAATCGCCATACACCATTGCATCATTTCCAAGAATTTACGCTTGAGCACGTAAAATTGACAATTGATTAGAGAATAATACGCTCTTATATAGTACTAAATATTTGATATCGAGGTGCAGCTGTGGTTCGAATATACATACACTTTGTAGATGTCAATTTGATTTTCTTAATTATGAAAAGTAGAAATAATTTCCTGTTAATAATATAATATATACACTTTTATATCCGTTTAATTTTATTTTAGATAATTTTTAGTACATATTTTCTTACTTATTGCTACCGGATTTTATGTATCTATTTCTCCATACTATCTTCCAGGAAATCCGTAAACTTTAGTATTTTACATTTGATATTTTTCAAATAATTAATAACCCAGTAAGTCATATGCCCAGTCCGACATTTTATCCCAATTTATGTACCTATATCTTTTCGAAATAGTCGGTTACCCGCATTTATGTTTCGCTACCAGAGTAATGTTGGAAATAAATATATTTCAGGAAATTATTTATGTAATGTAATTCTAAAGTGGTAAATATTTGATTTACAATATTTTAGTGAAATTAAGTTTATTTCATTTTGCATTAAAGTCTGTATAAAAAGAGATTAAGTTGAAAGACTACTTATTTAATAACGATTTTTATTATTTAAAGCTTTATCTAATATTGATAAAAAATGATAGATGTGAACTTTGCTTTTTACCTCCCGCTACACTTAGCAAGGGAGGTATAGGGATCGTGCTAAAAATCGCATATCGAGATTTTGGTAAATGACCACGTTTTAAGATCCCTAGAATCCAATTTTAACATTTTCACGATGATGTCTGTGTGTATGTGTGTGTGGATCCTCCACTCTAACTCAAATACTATCATTCAGAAAATTTTGAAACCTTGTATATCGAACTTTTTCTGTAATGGAAAGAGCCCATTAAATTTTGGTGAAAATCGGAAATGGCACTTTACAAGAAGCTCAAAATAGTTTTTCTTCGAAAAATAACTTTAAATATTATTTTTTCGAGATTAATGCTATTATAAAAATTAAAGATTATTAAATTTTCTACAGATTTGCATTAGTACTTTTCTATGTATTTTATGAATAAATTTATAAAATTATCCATAAATTTAAATCCCAGAGCTTATGCTTTAAACAAACAAAACGCAGTTATTTAAATGTATGTAACTGACAGATAAATGTCACTATCAAAGAACTAATCATTTCAAAATAATATTAGTAACGTTTTAAAAAAAAGTAAATAGAACAATAGGAAAAGAATTCGATTCAGCATAAGTAAATATGTAGGTATGAATTTAGATTAATAAAAATTAACGATTCAAAAAAATGTTTAAGATAATCCTCATTTTTGGATTCGTGAATTCTATTCTATCCCGGTATTTAAATTTTAATCTTCATTTTATTATAGCTCCGGTGGCTCAATGGTTAGAGCAACGCCTCGTGTCATGAGTGCCCTCGGGGTTCTGGGTTCGAATCCCACTAAGGCATGGATGTGTGTGAATGAAACCCCACTCTGTAATTGGGATTTGACCCTGTTGAGGGGTTTAAAAAAAGGTATTAACTTGGATTAGATTAGACTATATTTTAAGATACAAACCGTCAAAATTAGAGTAAAATTCGCTAATCCAAAAATAAGGATTGACTTAATCTTTTTTGTGACTCGGGCTGTAATGGCGGGAGGTATTGTGTTGGCCACACCAGATTTTTATATTATGTATCTCTATAAATTTTTTACGAAGATTTGCGCATATACTTTGCCGCCTTCTGGTTCAATGCTGATTTGAAATTTGGCAATACATATTCATGTGACCAATGTTTCAGTTCTGTGACATTAATTTGATCAAATTTTACCTTATACAAAAAGTATACATTTTACACGATCAAATTGTTAAAATTATTTTACTAATGCCGCCAACTTTTCTGCTATTACTTTTAGTGGTCATACTGAGTAATACGTTAAAAACTCAATTCACAGTTGTTTATAAGAGAAATAGAAATGTCAAGAAGTAGCAACAAACGAAAATTTTTAAGACCACACTGAATAATGACACGGTGATATAAACCGAGTAAAATTTCAAACTGTGTGATATAAAAACCCTAGAAATAACCAAAATTTCAAATATATGCCCTTGTTATTTATAACATGTTCTAATTCAGAATTTTCTGCAACTTCGTATTGAACAATACGATTTTGTACATTTATGAACGTGTAAAATTTGAGAATCGTATTGTTCAATGCGAAGTTGTAGAAATACATGTAAAACGGGCTTTATTTATTATTAGAATATTCTTAATTTAATAGATCGTAGTTATTGCAAAGCCTTTTATTTTCATAAAAATGTAATGTTTTAATCCTTCGCCATTATATTTAAATAATACTGAGTTATGTACTAAACTTAATGGTTTTCTCAGTGTATATTTGCTCCAAGATTATTTCTATAATTAAGATTTTATGACCCAATAAAAAAAACTAACTTACTATTCCCTGTTTTTTTTTATGAAATCTTCGGTATCTCTGATAGGAAGCATTATGGCAACAATAATTATTCAGATTTTTTTCTCGTTTTGAATTCACACTTCGTAGCCTTGCACATAAAACAGCCTGTAAAAGTATAACTCAATTTATTAAACTAAATATAAAGTAAAAAATCATTTGAATAAAGTTGCGAAAGTTAAGTTAGACGTTAGTAAAACAATGTTCTAAAGCAGGGGTGGGGAACCTTTTTTCTGTCACGGGCCATTTGAACATTTACAACATCATTCGCGGGCCATACAAAATATAACCCCCCCCCCCCCGGTTTTTTAAATGATAATGGAACCTTAGCTTTTTATTTTAGTTTTTATTTGTGTACAAACATGTTTACAAATAATATGCTTTTTAAACAATTATATTATTGCCTCTCCTCCCTAAAGTAAAGTCTAGAATCCACCACTCCTAATTTGAGGGTTGGAAATGCTTCATTTTGGTAATTCGTGTGATATCAATTGATATATTTGACGTTGCTACTCGCAACTGATTTTCTAGGTTTGTATCGGTCAACCTGGAGCGTAGTCGATTTTTTGCGATGGTGAGTTTCGAAAAAACTGTTCACAGCAATAAGTTGTTCCGAACATAGATGCATATTTCAATGCATGTCTCCATAAAGTGGGATAATCATCATTACTTATATAACGTTTATAGAAGGTTGTTTTTCCTAGCTTTATAGCTGAATATATTATATATATATATATATATATATATATATATATATATATATATATATATATATATATACTAAAAAATGATGTGTCAAGAAGTTCATAACCATTTGACATAGGCCGTATTCATTTGGGACTTTTAGGGTGGATTGCATGCAAGTAGGTTTACCCTCGAGTTACGCTAACCCAGGGTTACACACACAAACAGAGAGTTTTCAGCATATTTGACAACTAACCTCGGATCAAAAAATAACTCACCGATTTGCACGGGTTAACCCACAAATATCAAAATGCATTTGGCCGACAGTTGTCGTTTTATGAGTCCTATTTAACACAAAATACAAAATTAACTTTTTTTATTAAATATGACGCGTGAAATGACAACTGTCAGCCATATGCATTGTGCTAATGTGAGTTAACCCGTGCAAATCGGTGAGTTATTTTTTGATCCGAGGTTAGTTGTCAAATAGGCTGGAAACTCTCTGTTTGTGTATGTAACCCTGGGTTAGCGTAACTCGAGGGTAAACCTATTTGCATGCAATCCACCCTAAAAGTCACAAATGAATACGGCCTATGTCAAATGGTAATGAACTTCTTGATATATCATTTTTTAGTCCAAATTCAAATATATGTTGTAATACATCAAATATAATTACTGAAAAAAATAACAAATAATAATTACTAGTACAATTAATAACTAAAATAATATTTGGATCATTTTTGTGTGATCAATAAGTTAATTAGGTATATAGGTACGTTTATAGACACTTATTGTATTTAACCACGAATATTAATATGTATATAAATGCACATTTGAACTTCATATACATAGTCATATTGAATTTATATAAGATATGATATCAATACTAGTTCAATTTACTAATATTTATTTCATAAAAAAGGAATTCATGTTGAAAGCACATTTAAAAATATCAGCTTAAAATCGTTTTATTATTTATAGGTAGAACTTTATGTGCTTAATAAAACAAGAAACATTTTTTCCTTTACTGCAACATTAAGAAAACAAAAGCATGTTATAAACACAACAAAAATATATCCAGCATAACAAAACGCGCTATTTTCAAATATGACACGTTTATCCCTGCTTCACAATACGTCTTGCGACTGTAAAACACTTTCGGATACGTCTTATTCTTCTTTATTGAATTCAAAAGATAAAACATATATTTCCTTTTATTCCCGGTTCGTCCAAATCCTCTTCATCTCGTGTTATCTCCGTTCGAATCGTTCTGCTGGCATTCCTTTGCCTTTATACCCTTTCTACACGGCGGGCGAGCCGCATCAGTCAAACGCGTGTCCTTGTTTTCCTCCCGGGCTCGCGTTTGTTTCCACGGCCTACTCTTGGCAACCCACTGATTTGATGTTGACCAAAAGAAACATTAATCTGATACAATCATGTGCGGAATTCAAGCATTACATGGACGAGAACTATGTTGCCAACTACAAAGGGATTTACAGGACAATGATTTATAGTTGCACCTGATGAGTGCTGGTTTTATTTTCCTTCTATGTAAATGTTTGTTGCAATAAAAATGCACTTAGTACTTAGTAAATATACAAATGAGAACATGACGAACAACTTGTTAATGGTATTATTGCTGCTAATATTTTTTTAATATTTTTATTGTGTTTTAGTTACGACCGTTGTTAAAAGTAAAGTTTATAACTCTTAACTGAAAAATGACATTTTATAGGTTAGTGAATTAAAATCAATTACTGGCGAACAAAATATTCTTTAATCCTTAGCTAATGCCGCGATTTTGCTTACAACAAATCTAACATTGTTCTATTAGCAGCTTTTTAAATCTTAACTGATACCGAATCAAAAACTATATTCGTCATTTGAGCCGGTATTACACGGTCATTATATAAATAGGTAATACACATTACAATTTCATGAAAATTTTGATGGGATAGAACCTTAATTTATCATAACATTTGTTTCCAAGGAAACAATTATTACCACATTTCTTAACAAAATTAACCGTGTTATACCTATTAAGATTTGTAATACCTATTCATTTTCGTATTTTAAATTAGAAACATTTTCTACTACTCAAAGTATTTACAGTCATCCGTTTTTATTTTTAACAGGGGGATACTGCTGGTCAAAAGAAGGCGTTAAATATGTATTAAAAGACCCATTAAAAATAAGAACAGACGTCCGTAACACCGTATATATTTTTAATCTATGGTTTATCCAATTTAAACAATTTTTAATTGTTCAAATTGCATCTGTGTCAGACTACATAATTTTTGTGAAAAACATAAATTTAAACTTATTTGTTAATGATTGTGGAGGCCTTAGTAATTGCACAGATTTTGTGTTAAAGAAAAATTTGTTTAAATAAATGAGAAACGCCAATTTATAGGTTATAAATGTATTATAAAAGTTAAGCTTTTGTGGTTGAGAACAAAAATGTCATATACAGTAATATTTCAGTAATAAGTACTCTTTCCTTCTATATGAGAAATGTTGTTCTTTTCGCATAGATTAAAATTACTTAAGAATGAGACACTGACGTCACGACAGCTGCGCGAAGTTCATGACGTAGGGTCTTAATTTCAACTTATAGGTACATCCAGTGCCGTTCAGTTAATATTTTACACGTACCTATAAGCTGAAATTGAGACCTTACGTTTTGTACACGTCATGAACTTTACGCAGCTGTCATGACGTCTGTCTCATTATTAAAGTAATTTTGCTACATTTCAGCCAGCTCAGTTCATCTCAACTCAATCAACCGAGCTGAGCAAATATATTCCAAAAGGAATACAGATAATATCAGCTTTCTTAGGACCATGAACTTGAAAAGTAAATACATTTATAAAAAAATCCTATTAATTTTATGTTTATAAATTGAAATAGATCTATTGAATTACTTTAGCTAAATAATAATAATTTAAGTAAGTATTACTTCTGATTTTCTTGTGAAACATTTTGAGATTAAGGTTGTAATATTGTACATTTAACATACAAGTACTCTAATTTTTTTAAATAATACTTTTCATGTAATTTGACAAATATAGGTTTAATAACTCATTCAGTAAATTATTTATGTTTTGATATACATATAATTTAGCAGAATTTATTATAGTTACATTTTTTGGAGTATTCTAAAAACACAAAACAATAAAAATAAATTATTCTTGTTTTATATGATATTTTCCGTCCATGTAATAATTTTTTGACATAATTAATTAATTCATTTTTTTATTACTGTGAAATATAGAAAATATGCTGCAAAAAGTGACACTAATTTTCATATTCATGTTTCAAATAAAACCTGGCAATGGCTCTGTGTCATAGAAAAACAAAAACAATATTTACCGAAACGTTTTTGTGAAAATTACACATATTCATTGTATGATTAACTGAAAAAACTGTATAAATAACAAATTATACTCGGCAGTCAAATATTGATATTTGCAAACATAATTTTTGAAAGTCAGCAGAAAACGCAAACACAACTTTTTAACATTGAACGCAAAATACACGATATGAGAATGGGGAGCTTAAGCAAACAAGCGACCGAGAAGATATTCACGGGAGGTAAATCAAACTGCAACATAAACAAAACTTTATTCGAGAATTGAACATTTCCCGAGAGGACACGTTCGAGTATCAACACTTATGTATGTTGAATGCATTCGTTCAATTAATTTAGTCATTCAATCAAACATATGTAATTGCATAACTTTAGATTGGAAAATGACATGTACGTACATAAACAATATTTTGATACTCGCTAAAATGCTTTATGTTTCTATTTTGATTATTGTGAAAAAGGTAGTTTTACACATTCTTCAACCTACATTTTTGTATGATCTTATTAGTTATTATTTGTTGTGTCATTCTATTTAAGACAGATTTCGTTAATAGGGTCCTATACCATTTTTTTTTTGCAAGAACAGGATGAAATAAGAATTTTTGTGCAAACGCGACCTAAAAATTTTACGTAGTAAGCGAAATATGAATTTTTAAAATTATGAATTTGTTGCGTGACGTAGCTGGCACTTCCAGTGGTCGACAAACTGTTAGTTCTAGAGAGAAAAGATTTTTTCATGCTTGCATAGCTGAAATATTTTTATATAAAAAATTATACGTTATATTCACAAAGAAATTATTATTAAGCATAAATAACACATAATAAGCATTTTTTTCGTAATAAATTATAGAACATTGAAACAGTTTGACAATATTATGACACAAAGTATGACGGCGGATGGCGCTAGTATTTGTTTGTTTTGATTAGTTAATACTATTATTATTAATTGATTTAATTATAAATACATTATTATTGTTAATATTACTATATATTATGATTAAACAAATTCATGAAATATAAAATTGTAATTTTTTTGTTAGGTTATACAATCTTTCAAAGGTGACCGCTGCAACCGCGCAAATCTCGTTTAAAATCAGGCGACCAATCAAATTCTTAAGACCTAACGCGTCAAAACTAATTAGTAATCAACTTTAATCGCTTGTAGTGTGCGACCTAATCAATATGGAAACAATTTTTTTTCACTAATACTCATTAATTTATGTATATTTTCGTCTTCTTATTTAAGATAGTTAAAATTTGACTATGGTATAGTACCCTATTGAGAAATATTCACCATTTATCTACAAAAAGATTTGTAATGTGAATTCTATAAATATTTTTATTAGCGATAAATGGAAGTTAATTTTAAGCTGTTACCAATAATCTTATGTGTTAAGAAAATAATTCTTGTATAGTAAATATTTTGGGTTCAGTATAAAAATTCATAAAAATAATTTTTTAATAATTTAACCCTGCGTTTCTTTTTACACGGTTGTAATTCTGGTTGCTTCCGTGTATCTTCCTGTACTACTCTACCCTTTGTATTTTGCATATATTCTCAATTTAAAACTGACTCACAAATATTACATTTTCACATAGGGTGTGATACACGATTGTCCCCAGCGCACTAATCAAGTTGCAAAACGTAAGAATTTTATTCGTTTCTGAAATTATATTTATTAATTTATTATACTCTTCTCAGCTACATATGATAAGTAGCAAAGTTATACGAAAAGAAACAGACACTTTTGTAGAATTATATGGAAGATAAACGAAGTTTTGTAATGAGTTGGATGAAGAAGCCAGATAGAAAAACCATGTACTTTTGTCAAGCCTGCCATAAATCGTTATGTTTGGAACTAGTGGTTATTTTAGGTAATCAGTGTTATATTGAAGATAGTGAAGACACTAAAGAGAATATTAGTTTTTCATAGAATTATCATTTTTTATGTAAGAATAGAATGTATAATGTTATGTTATCGTAAAAATTGTTTTTCTACTTTGTTTCTATCTCTTCATTTATTTATTTTTATTTTGTTATATATTTCACTAGTTACAGAAAAATTAAACACCCCATCGCACTACTTATCAAATACCACTTTCCAATCATACATACAGGAGGAATATTTGAAACCTGGATTTACATTTTTTTTATGAAAATATCACGGTTACATTTCTGCATTTAATTCACAAATTTTTTTGTAAATTTCAAGATTTCAATGTTAACTCAAAAATTTGTGGAAAGTGTTATTGAAGATATTGACAGCTGTCATACTGCAGAACTACAATATGGAGCAACGGGTCAAGGCAGAAGCGTTTCGTCGCCGGTTTCTGGTTTTTACTCGTAATTAATTCTGCCCCTACGAATTACCTAATTGTATTCGACATGAATAAATAGAACTTGAAACCCGGTATATCGTGGGTGTACAAACAAAATAATTAAGTTCAATTTTGATGTACTATCCAACTCACTCATAAACTATTAGTTAACCTATAGAACAGTATCGAAATTGGTAAACCGTATTAGAGGTAGGTAACTTGAATATTAAATGCTAATAATTATTACAAACTGTCAGTTTAGCATAATGATACCCACTGCTTAATTACAATAAAAAAATAGATTACAAAAATGAAAAGTATATCCTAGTTAAATTAAATTGTTAGACCTGGGTGAAATGTGAATTAACAACCGATAAAATTTATGAGATAAAATAGCGCAGAAGACCGACGCGATCATTATTCTATTAAACTTTTGTATTTGTTTATTCCTTACACATTATCGTTTATACATTATTGGTTACAAAATGTTTGACTAATCGGCTTTTTGAGGCACCGGTCAACTGGATTCTGCCCGATAAGTATTATGGATATTCCGCCTTGCACACAAACAAGTTTAGCTAACTTTAACAAATACAGATTGATTTTAATGAGAATGAGAATATTAACTTCGCTATTACCAATATAGTATTACGTTTTTTAGCGAACAGCGAACTCCAAATCAGAATATGAATCCACAACGTCTAGTTTACGGAATAAGCCATTTAACTATTTATCAATCGTTGCTCATATTTGCGAGTATATCTACATCTACGTATTGGAAGAAACTTCATTACAATTTTTATAAGCCTGTAGGAAGATCCAAATAAAACAGTAAAATGAATATTGGTACATATCTATAGCAATAGATTGGTTTTATATGTTTTTGATTTCCTTGTGCCATATCTGCGCCGCGCGGCCTTCGACTGCGGGTCAAACATATGTGTGATATCGAGATGTGCAAAGACATTCCGCATCCCAGCCCCGTGGACGCAACTACACGAACAGCGGATTCTCCCCAAGTGCGTACTTATGTAAATTGAATTGATGCCATTTCATTAGAATTCAGAGGATTATGCTTTAATTTATATCAAATATAACAGGTCCAATACTCCTTTTTTATATAACGCTTTATTTCATGGTTTATAGATATTGGCTACAAAAATTCAGATTTGATTTTTTTTTATTTTCATTTTATTCAAATTGGTTACGCACATGCTCGACGGAATTTCTGGAAAACTTTTCGGAACTTTTGTAGTTTTGATATTTCCTTTATAGATATATTTTTCTTTATTATTGTGGTATTAACATTTTATACGTGGTAAAAACAATGATTAAATCAACTAATTCATTGTTGTTCTGGTTTATTCATGTGGTAAACAGAATTACTAAGAGATAATAATTTATCTTGTTTTTTTATTGGTTTCATTGTTTTTTATTCCACGTAATCGTATGAGTTACCATTGTTACCAGAGGTAATACAGAACTTATCTATAATATTTCCGTATATTTTTTAACATTGCAGCATTATTTTTGTTTATATTTAGTGATACGAAGTGATAAGTTTTACATTAAAAATGACTCGCACATTTTTTCTTGTAACAGTAGAAGTACACAACATATTCACATCAATTAGTCATCAAAGATCATAATTATCATATTTAACATTTTTAGTTACCAGACAACGTTTTAAAAAACAGTGCTACAACTATGAACTTATTTCATTGTGTTAACTATTACTCGAAATCTCACTCAAACAGAATTTATTCTTACAACACCGGCGTTTCGATGCACACGTGTAAGTGTGAAAGAATAAAAATGCTGTTGTAATATATAGTTTACTTATTTTATATAATGCCAATAATTGCGCTCTTTATGCGCTTATACGCATCACAATTATTTTTATTAGCGCTCTTAGGTACCTGGACTTGTCAAATTTTAAAATCCGTCTTTTTATAAACGCATACCTAGTAATTTTCTAAATGCATATATTTGTAAATTTTCATGGATACATACATACATAAATTCACGCAAAAAATTTCGGTTGCAATTTTTCTAAATATGCCTTAATGACTTAACGTAACCTAACATAACGCACAAAACTCACGACAAGTTTTATGTGATGGGTCATGTTAAAGTATATTTAGAGTAATAGTCAAGTCCAAACCTCATTATCATCCATAATCAAGTACGTGCTTCAATTCTTAGAATACTGGGATGACGTCTTCACAAAATAAGTTTTGTACAATATTTTTTGCAAGAAACATAATTATTAACATGGTGAAAATTTGTTCAAAATAGTTGACTTATAATTTAAATTTAAGTTTGTTTTATTTTGTGTATTTTGATAGACAAAACCCACGGGAATAGGCACCATATTATTAATATAATTTTTACCTTCCGTCACCTTTAGGTAAGGAAGGTATTGTCTTTGGTCAAAAAATTCGATGATGAATTTTTACTCAATAAGCACGTTTTAGGGTCCCTAGAATACGAATTTACTATTTTTACGATGATGTCTGTATGTGTGTGTGTGTGTGTGTGTGTGTGTGTGGATGTGTGTGTGTGTGTGTAACAAAATTTTCGTCTGCGATAACTCTAATACTACAGTTACAAAAATTATAATTTTTTCGTATACTTCTTCGTTACATCCATAGGAAGAGCTGATTAGATTTTGGTTACAATTGGTCAACCGGAAGTACCATCATTTGAAGATTTTAACAGTTTGTCTTGAAAAAACTATGTTAAATATAATTTTTTCACATTTGATGTTATTATAAATATTAAAGAATATTTTATTCTCTATACGATTTGACTGCATTTTATACTTAATATTAAATGGATATAGAATTAAAAAATTATAAAGAAATTAAATTTCATAAAGTAGCCATAGCTGTGGAAACAACTACTATATTAAGAAAATTCTGATTGAAAGATGTCAGTGTCAAGTGAAATTGACATAGTGTGTCTGTCTTATAATTTTACTGGAAATATAGGATCTTTTGCTTTCTCTATGGAATTTGTATAAAATACATACAACTGCTTTAAGGTAATGTACAAGAAATAATAATAATAATAATAAATCTTTTATTTCTGCAGATACATTACACTGTATATAGAAAACGTCACAAAATAATAATTTTCTGTATGAAATTTGCATAAAATACATGCAACTGCCGGAAGCTAATGTACAAGAAATAGAATATTTAATTTAGCAAGGAACTTTCCGTATGAAATTTGTACAAAATACATAGAACTGACGGAAGGTAATGTGCTGGCCACATCAGATTTTTTTTATTACTGTTAAGATTATTTTGTTGTAGAATCTCCGGAAAAGCCAGTATTCTTTGCATATTTTCCTGGTTACCTACACCGGGAAATTGAAATTCCCGATTGTTAGTAGGGGCGTGATGCAAAGGTCATGCTAGAATTATCGAGAATCAGACATATGGTTCATATTTACTTTAATTATATTTATATGTGTTCATAGTAGTTATCTTAATAAAGATACACGTTACCGTTCTTTCCTTTCACTTCTTAAAAGCTCTCAAACAATCTTTTTTTTATGCTGATTGCTTTCAAAATAATTGTGAATTGCAGAAGTAATATATTCTTCAAAAAAACCCTTTCACCCGGTAATTTTTTAATCAAAAAAACCCAAAAATTGCATATTGTCAAACTAGGTGAGTATGGCAGGTGTTAAAATATTGAATTATAATTCACGCAGAACGTAAACAGAAGCATTAGAAAGTATAATAAGTTTAATCAAATCTGTAGATATTCCTAATTAAACATGTAAATTAATCTATGAACGCGTTATAATTCTATGTGCAGTCTCTTGCAACATTCTGTCTGGGATTTGATTTCCGTCACTTGATTCTTGACTCCTCCGCTTGCGAATTTGCCAGGCAGCCATATTCCGAACTTTGAAGTTTGGTGTTACATTGTTAGAGTTGTTAAGTTAAACTTTGCATGCATGCGCTGGATCGGTATTACACACCTATACATTAAGTACAAGTTTCTAACCGAAACAGTAATTTTAATGATGAAAGACTATACCCATAGTAATTTTACTTGCAAAGGACTTTGATTTGTACTTTGACCGTTAGCGTTGGGGCTCTATCATTATTAATTCCACAAGTTTAAACTTTAAAGTATTATTATACATTGGACTACATACATTGTAAATTTATACGAGTAATATGATTAATACTTTCCATTTACACTAGATATCGCAAAAGGAAGAAAAAGAGAATATTATTGTTTTATAAATAAAAGTATACAAGCATCGATTGTTGACTAGAAAATGTGACATAATTATTGACCCACGAAAGAATGTGAATACTTAAACCAAATAATAACACTCTAAGTATTAAAATAACAATTTTAAGTGAACAATAGTATATTACTAACCGAGGTGGAAAGTGTTTCATTGTTGAGGGCGAAGATAGTTAACCAAGGCGCGAAGCGCCGAGGTTAACTATATCCCGAGACAATGAAACTTTTCACCGAGGTTTGTATACTATTTTATTCACAATCTGAAATAAAAAATTAATATTTGATATGTAAATAATAATAACCTAACATAAATAAATGAATGGTCTGAGATTGTTCATTTGTCACATGAACTGTCAGTTTAATTTCTAACCTTAAATATTGATTTCATTCATTACTTGTATTATTTACAAGTTTATTCTATATTTTTATCATATAAATTGTAAAGATGCTTTGTTTGTATGTAAATACCCATCATTGATACGCATTGATCTCTCAAAGCGGGAGGAAGCTATTTCCCGCCTCGAGGTTGGAAAGTATAGCGTGAGTATAGCTGAGGTTCGAAAGTGTCAACTTTCCAACCCCAGCTATCTTCACGTTATACTTTCCAACCTCTTGAAATATGAGGTTAACAATAACTAACTTCCCAACTTTTTAAAAGTCAGAAATCGTCATATTACTAACCGATTGTGAATAAAAATATTTTTGACCTTCCGTAATTATGATGAAAATTTAACAATTTTGTTAAGAGACTGAATATTTGATATTTTTATAACATTAGCTTTAGCAATAAAAATAATTTCATGTAGTCTAAAATTACATGGCATAAAATTTATTGCGGAGAAAAGTACATATTAGGTTAACTGGAAAATGATATTCACGATAATAAATATTATCATATAAAACAGTAATGGTAATAATAATAATAATAATAATAATAATAATAATAATAATAATAATAATAATAATAATAATAATAATAATAATAATAATAATAATAATAATAATAATAATAATAATAATAATACCCCTAAGTATGTGCATTTATTAGAAAAACCTTTTTTTAAACAGTAAGCTCATTTGTGATGACCATATTGAATATATCGCCAGAAAAACATACAAAATGTTAGGTTTTATATTAAGAATTATGTAAAATTTTTGTTCATCCAAAACATATTAGTATATTTTTATCCTAACTTGTCTTGTTCGCTCTCAACTTGAATTTTCTTTAGGGGACCAATTTTTTAAATTAGAAAGCGATAGCAAATACAATTCATACTGAATAAGTAAGACAATCCCCACTACTTTTTATCAGCTATGTTGTCTTATTTTGACTGAATACGTATTCAGCTGATATGAACCGCATGAATACGGTATTCAGTCAGAATAAGACAAGATATACATATAAGACAACTTGGCTGACAGAAAGTAGAGAAGATTATCTTACTTATTTAGTATGAATTGTATTCGCTATCGCTTTAGTTACAAAATTGACCCCTCCTGTACGAAGATGTTAATCTTATTACAGCTTATATAAACGGAGAATTGAGACAATTCAATATATTTTTGTCGACAATAAATAGGAAATTTTCAGCGAGTCGGATACCAGAATGTCGTTGAATTCTGGATATTTTATTTTTATTTAAAATTTTGAATAAATTGTGTGTGACAAAATTTTGCCTGCGATAACTCTAACACTACAATTCCAAAAATTATAATTCTTTCGTATTCTTCTTTGTTACATCCATATGAAGAGCTGATTAGATTTTGGTTATAATTGGTCACCTGGAAGTACCCTTATTTGAAGATTTTAACAGGTTTTCTTGAAAAAACGATGTTAAATATCATTTACGTCATACTGAATCGTAAAACTCTTATAACAGAGTTCTGTCTCTAGTGGTTAGGAACGTTTTTACGGGCTCCGCCCGTTAGAAAATTTACAGGCTGTTGAAACCATAGCTACATATATACCTACAATTCTATTTATTCGTTATTTCGTCATATGTTTTCAAAGACTACTTCGATCAAATAGTTTAATGTATTGTGGTGTGTTTCAATAATTTTTTCAAGTTATTTATGATTCAGTAAATCATAAAACTTTGTATAATGCTCAACCGTTACCCGAAATTTACGTGCTCGCACGTAAACTTCTAAGTAACGATCTTGCAATGTAAATTATTATTTTTCACATTTAATGTTATTATAAATATTAAATAATATTTTATTCTTTATACGATTTGAATGCATTTTATACTTCATAGTAAATGGATATAGAGAAATTATAAAAAAATTAAATATCTTATGTTAGCCAGCTATGCTATAACTCTGGGAACAGTTGCTATATTAAGAAAATCTGATTGAAAGGTATTAGTGTCAAGTGCAATTGACAGTATGTTTGTGTTATAATTTTACTGAAAATATAGGATCTTTTGCTTGAAACTTTCTGTATGGAATTTGTATAAAATACACACAACTGCCTTAAGGTAATGTACAAGAAATAGAATCTTTTGCAAGGAACTTTTTATATGATATTTCTACAAAATACATAGAACTGACGGAAGATAATGTGCTGGCCACATCTGATCTTTTTTAATGTACAAGTAAGCTTATGAGCAAGGACTTGTCTTGTTAATAGCAATAGAAATAATAGTTTAAAAAAATTAATTTCAATTTATTCTCTTCAGCTATTAGAAGAACTAAAATGCAGATAACGAAACAATTATATCCTAAAAATATAATATACATTATAAATCATTGTATTTTTAACTATTTCTATAAATGAAGTCTTACCTTACATTTAATTGTTTTTACGAAATATTAGCATACAAGAAAATTATTGTAAATAAAATATTGAAAATATCAAACATGACAAAAGTTCTCTCATACTCTAACTTATATCAAACTAGAAAATTAAATCCATATAGCCTATAGTAGAACCATGGTAACAATAAGACGTCATTTTGCGACAAGTCTCTAAAATGAATTAGAATCGGCCACCTGCTCTCAATGAAAAGTTCCTGTTGCTTTATAGACTGGTCTCTTATTAGACTAGGTCAATTGAATTATTTTAATAATGCTCGTATGTCCTTCCTGGTTTGGATATATTTTCATGTATTCTTATTAGTTTTAAGAAATTTCTCCGTTGTAATAGAGAATATTTAAATTTTGCATAAATATTTCTTTGTTTTGTTATTAGTTATTATAATTGTAATACATATTTTCATTTTGCTTGGACGTATTTTTCATTCTTGTATTAGGACTATGCAGTTATTGGACCGTATCCTCCCTTAAATGAATTCATGAATAAATAAAACAAAATCAATATTAAGTTATTTTTGTTGTTACTTTAACTTGTTTCACGTTTGAGAAAAAAAGGGAATAAAAACAAAAGACTTTGTAATTTGAGGTTAGTAACAAAGAAAATGAATAGATGACTTAGCACTTTGCAGGCATCTCTGGAATACCTGCGGAAATAAGTGGTGCATAAAGCAAAAAGCCAAACCTCGTTCATAAACCAAGACCACCGCCCTAAACTTGCTCCATTTCATCATCTTGTTGCTGTTTATTGCCCGGGGTAATTCAGATATGACTAGGCGTGGTGTTGAGAGCGTGTCACCTAGAACTTATGATATTGACAAACTTGTGTTTGTAAGAAGTGCAAAACCGTGTCCACTTAGAGCGCCCGCGGCTGGCGGCCACGCTATAAACGACGCCGGGCGTCGCGACGTGGCTCATCCATCAGCTCCCCAACCCCGCACGTGTTGATTCACTACACGCAGGCATATTCCATCCACCGCCAATTCCGATAAAACTGATTGTAGGAGCTACACCATAATCAACACTAGAAAAAGGTGCTAGACAACTCATTTTATAATAATTTTCTTCAAGACACGTATCTTATCGTAAGGACTGTTAAAAATTATCACAAATATTCTTTGTCGTGATTTCATTTGCTCTATTGTATAAGTTGTTTGTATACCGGATTATTCATTTGAAGATATATATATATATATATATATATATATATATATATATATATATATATATATATATAGCCGTAATATACCAAATCCTAAATTTGTATGCCCTGGATGATATTATTATTTACAGTATTACAAATTAGATTTTATACACTTTAAGAAAACCCTTGTTAAATAAACATTATAGTTAGTTTATAGACGCATAGAGGTTTTAAATCCTAAATCATATGACCTGAGTGACATTATTATTTACAGTATTACAAATAAGCTTTTAATTTCATACACTTGTATTAAATTAACATTATCTAGCAGATTCATCAAAAACATTAAACTAATCCTTATTTTTGGATTAGTGCATTGTATTCTATTTTGCCACTTTATTTTTTAAAATATAGTCTTATCTAATCCTAGTATCTATATTTTTTGATAAAACAATAAATATTAAATTTTAGATACTGGAATAGAACAGAATTCACTAATTCTCTTAACAGACACTTTTTACAACACAACATATGAATTTGACAGATTACACTAGTAAGAACTGACGACCGTAGTAAGTGCAAAAAAGTGCACACTGAGTAAGGTTCACTTCACTCGAAAAGTATAAATGGAACACGTAAAACTCAGTTAGTGCGCAATGAGAATATAAATGGAAAACGAATTATGCACTCAGTGCAAAAAAGTGCGCACTGAATATACAAATGGAAAACGCTATTTTAGTTTATTACGTATAGAGGTTTTACAAAAATTCAGGGAGAAAAATTGACAAATAATTTTTTAATTTAAATGAACGCTCCTCAATTATCTAAATAGTACGTATTAAATACGATTAATTACAAATAATAATACATCTTTCATTGATGATGTAACCATGAATGGGACGAGCATTTGTGGTTAATAATGTGGTTTCTACTTGTGGAAAGTATTCTTGGTATTTTGTTGCGGTTTTGAGATATTGTTTTACGTAATCAAAATTGTGGTAATAAATCTCTTCATCAACCAAAAGAAACATTTATACGCTTATGACATGTATAATAATTTGTACAATTTGAATTAGTAATTATAATAATGGAGAACAAGAGCAAATAAAACAGTCTAGATAATAAATATAATACAAAATTAATTAAAATCCATTGGAATATAATAAACGATGATTTTATTTAATACAATTTTAATTTGTCAGAAAGAAATTTAAATCATAATACATAATTTGCATCAAAATAATACCACTTAAATTTGTAACTTTTCTTCGCTGCTATATGTCATCATTGTCAAAACCTGCCTATAAACACAAGGGCGGATCTATTTGATAATGTACATTGACACCAATCTTTACAATACTGGAATTGACAATGTACTCGTGCATATATCTATATTTTGTTTTCTTTGTAGGGTGAAGAAATGTTATGACATGGAATTTTTTTGTCCTATTCTCAGTATAGTTGCAAGTTACATGTGAGATTGAAGGAAATATTGCATTGGCAACATATATTTCTCAATATCGAATACGTGAAGGTGACAAAGTGACTTGACTGGCGTGAATGAATCGATATAGTTTGGATATTATTTTTCCACTTGCAGGAGGAAAAGTTTCCCCTGTCCTAGGGGATCCGCTTCTTATCCACACATGACATGTATAGAGTTGTTCCTCCCCTGAGTCGTAACTTCCATCTTGCTCTTCAGCCCAATAAGAAAATCATTAGATTACTCTGACACATGCCACGCTCCTGTATCAATAATAATCTATTTCCCATATCTCACAAATATCAACTCAACCTTCGCAGTTTTCTTATACAACGTATTATTTAATAAAGGCTCCTCACAATGCCAATGACGAAGTCTTTGTTACAGGAAATTTTATAAAAACAGCACTTAACTAGCTGAAAATATATGTATACATATAGTCTCAAATATTTCTACTCTAAAAAAATACCTATACCTATATTTTGTCAATGGCAAAGTACATTTTAGAATGTTATCTATAGCTAGCTATGAAACAAAGGACGCACCACTGTAATTTTTCTTTAAATTACACGTTGTAGGCTAACTCAAATTACGCACAGGCAGAAAAGTTTTCTTTGAATGTATCTTTCTGTAAAACAATAATCTAACATTATTGACGTCATGAAAAAGTTATGGTCTAATCTTGGTTGTGACATCCAAATTTCATACACTAGTGGCTCACGAATAGTAACAAATACCATCTTAAAAGTTGAACTACTTCCATTTAATATATATATATATATATATATATATATATATATATATATATATATATATATATATATATATATATATATATATATATATATATAATGGTTATAACCTCAAAATTTTCAAATTGAGAAATAAAAACTCAGTTGGGTTTCTGTAATAAAAACAGTATGATATATTTACAATATTTACAATGAATAACAACATTACTTGTAATAAAAACAATATATATATATATATATGTATGACTTGGAAATAGGAGGACATGGCTTAACCACAGATTCCTGTACCCAAAATAAGACGATTTAGCTAAACTTGCTTTCATAAGAAAGTGCACCGTTTAGCCAGAATCCTGCTTCAAAGTTCTTCTCAAAAAAATTATAATTTTGCTTATGATAACTAAATGCTTTGGATATATATATATATATATATATATATATATATATATATATATATATATATATATATATATATATATATGTATATATATGTATATATATATATATATATATATATATATATATATATATATATATATATATATGTATATATATGTATATATATATATATATATATATATATATATATATATATATATATATATATATACATATATTGGCATTTGTTAAGGAGTCACTTCCATGAAGTTTATAAGGCGTCCTGACTTCCATATTAATTAATGGATATATATTATTAAAAATTACATATATAGGCTTAGGGGAACTTCTATATTAAGGTTTTCAAAAGAGGGGTAAAAAAATATTATTTTAAAAATTAATAAACAATTGTACATACTTAAAATACAAAGTCACTTCCATCACTGTAATTGTGTACAAGATATTGAAGCGTATGACTGACTTCCGCAGCGTAGCCAAATTTCATGTCATCCAAATCACATATCAACAAATCATCAAATAACGTACATGATGAATAAGATCTCACTCTGTGTTAACAAAGCGCCATAATGGCGAATTTTGAGCTATTATCTTTGTTTAAAAAATTATAATTTTGTTGTACATCTTGAAAAAAATCAGCCTGTATGTTAAATTTATTATTATTATTTGCATATCTTTAAATAACAAAACATGAAATAAAATCAATTTATATAAATATTATTTTTTACTGTACTGTTTAATCAACATTATAACAAATTAGAAATGTAAATATTTTTATAATAGTTGTGGGGTCAATACAAAGATAAAAAAATTCCCCATCCGAAAATATCAAATACGTAAAAATTATCCAGTATTTTAGGCCCATAAATTAATTTTAAAATTTATTCATTTTCTTATTAATAGCAATACCCATGTCATATTTGAACAAAAAGATAAACAAATACATGACAATTTACCTGTCAGAATAGGTTAATGTCTCTTGTCAATGTCAAATAACTGATTCTGACAGATAAAAAGCATTTGTTTATCTTTTTGTTCAAATTGAGCATGTCTCTTGCTATTAATAGGAGAATTAGTGAATTTTAAAAATTATTTATGGGCCTAAAATATTGGATAGTTTCCACCTAATTGGTATTTTCAAATGAGGAATTTTTTATCTTTGTATTGAGACCACAATCATTGCCGTAAGTTAAAATGGGGGGCAACGGTTTGCAAAAAATTGATTTCCCATGTTAATGTACACCTTGAAGAAAGTCACCCTGTTTATCCACTGTGGACTGGAAACATACGGAATCCCCATATTAATTATTTTAGGTTTTCTCTCATTTTTTTTTGTATTAGCTATAAAATAATTAATTTATAAATTGTTTTACTTAATTTTATTAAAATAGTAATGTAACCATTGTGATGAAGATATTTCTCGTTGAAAATTCAATTTTTTAGCATATTTGTTTTATTCAAAATATTATGATTGGTACATCAAAGGGAATAATGACTATTATTCCCGAGTCATTAATCCCTGCGGGATTTATACTTAGCATTATATATCTAAAACTACATAATTAATGAACATATTATTAGTTAGTCGTAGATAAAATGATTTTATCTACGATTAACAAATAATATGTACAGAATGTCTCATTTTCTATGTTTTTTAAGGTATCTCGGGTAATATTACCGATAAATCAAAACCGTTTGCACATTGCAGGGTCAACTTTTCCAGAAAAGTTTAATAGTCACCACAGGAATTTTCGATCTTCTTTTGTTTCTGAGCTACAGGCAAAAACTCGTTTTTCGCTAATTTTGAAATGTATCATATCTTATTTATTATGATAGAGAGAAATTGGTTATACAATATTTTTACCGTTTTTTAGATTGAATAAAATGGCGTAATTAGATTTTTTGAAAACTTAATAATTCTTGAGATATAACACAAACTTTTGATTTTTTAAATGGGAACCCATGTTGAAAGTAGTCTCGCCGTTTTGCTTAATTTATAAGCCTTTCAATGATGTATAACAAGTCTACATTCTTTTGTTTTAAACATTAGTAAAAGACGAATTATTACTAATTTATTGGGGTGAAAATATTTGAAATTATTAAGAAACAAATGAAAAAATCTCTTAGAGATCATCATTTGCATATTTCTAATAGTATTTGTTTCAGTTTTACACATTTTTTCAATTTATTTACTTCAAAGGCATATTAAATAATTTTTTCAGATTGTGTCAAAGCCAACTGTAACGTAGATAAATAGTAATTTAACTAACACGAAAATAATTAATTAAGAATAATTTTTAAACACAATTAATAGATATAGAATTAAAATAAACAAATGATGATCTGTAATACATTTTTTATTTGTTTCTTAATAATTTCCAATATTTTCACCCCAATAAATTAATAATTCGTCTTTTATTAATGTTTAAAACAAAAGAATGTAGACTTGTTATATATCATTGAAAGGCTTATAAATTAAGCCAGAAGACGAGACTATTTTTAACATAGGTTCCCATTTAAAAAATCAAAATTTTGTGTTATATCTCGAGAATTATTAAGTTTTCAAAAAATCTAATTACGCCATTTTATTCAATCTAACAAACGGTAAAAATTTTGTAAAAACAATTTTTCTCCAACTATCATAATAAGATATGATATATTTTCAAAATTATCGAAAAACGTGTTTTTGGCTGTAGCTTAGAAACAAAAGATGATCGAAAATTCCTGTGGTGACTATTAAACTTTTCTGGAAAAGGTGACCCTGGAATGTGCAAACGGTTTTGATATATCATTAATATTACCCGAGATACCTTAAAAAAACATCGAAAATGACACATTAAATATGTGGTTTTTGCTACAAAATACTAAGTATAAATCCCGCAGGGAATAATGACCCGGGAATAATAGTCATTATTACAAAATACATATGCAAAAAATTGAATTTTCAACAAGAGATATATTCATCACCATGGTTACATCACAATACATTGCAGTGTTAACCTAACTAATTTCAATAAAAAATACGTCATGTGGATTATTTACTTTGTGGTTATGAAACGGAATTATAAAAAATCTTGTATATAATACATTAATCGTAGATAAAGTGTAGTATACAACTCGTTATAATGGCTATTATTACCTCGGATGATTAGAACCCTTGCTCGCTCATCCTCGGTAATAAGAGCATTCATTATAGCGTCGTTGTATAATATACTATTATACTCGTAATAAAATAAAATTTTGTTAGACATTGCTTCACCTAGAGTTCGCTATTGTACTCTTATTTAAAATCATTTTACTTGTTACTTAATTGTAAACGTTGTTTATTTGGACTGCTTAGCAACTGTGGTACTAACTATCGTGCTGTCATTTGAACGATCAGGCAATATTTGTCAAATTTTTATTTTAATCTAGTTTGCACGTGAGTAACAAGTAAAATATTGGGCATCACATGCAAGGTAACTATTTACTATTTCCGTTGACAGTTTATTAATAGGTTATATTATCACGCATTACTGACCCCTATTCTGCGTCTATTAAAAATGATGAGAGGTGCCAATGTAAACTGTGATAATAATTTATATGCATTTTCATTTTTATTCCCAGATAGCAGTATTTTTTAATTTTTTATTGCCAAGGCTAAAGTTCCATCCCTAAATTTTTTTATGTCCTCTACTAGAGGCATTAGTAGTGGTTTTTGCCAACGTTTTTCCATTATGGCTGTATTAGCTAGAGATGATAATTACCAAGGGCGTAAACTACGTGGGTGCACGGACGCACATGCACCCAAAGAGCAGCACCCACATTAATTTCACCCTAACATTTTAATTATATTTCATACATTGTAAAAATGATTTGTCAATTTTTCAAGTCAAAAATATTGCAGTCATTAAAATACCTGTATTCTCGGTGAAAATTTGCATCGCTAGACATTTTAAATTCAATAAAAGCTTCTGTAACTTATTTCGATAAGACTTTTTAAAATTATCTGATATATATCTCACATCTTACGTCTAATTTTTTTTAGAAACAAACGCCATGGATCTCAGTTGTTCTTACTATGCGCAGATCTTCATTACGCATATCTTCTATCTCTTTAAATTGAAAAAGTCTGTTGTTACTGGCATTAAAAATTAGTTGTTTGACATTTGGATAGATTGCTAGTTGCAATTTATTTTATAAATTGCACTGTGCAGTCACTCATATTTTATGTTTTTCTGCCGAAATCGTTACAGATATCACAACTTACACAGAGACAGAAAAGTTTACCATTGAATGTATTATGGTCGTGACACCTAAATTTCATACCGTAGTGGCTCACTAATAATAACGAATATTATCTTAAAAGATGACATCCATATGGATTATTATAGCAAATTTCATTCAAACCGAACAAAGCGTTTTGTCATTATAAGCAAAATTATACTTTTTTACTAAATGATACTATTTCGGTTTTTTGCATATTGGTAAATTAAGTTATATCGTGTTACTTTGAGCCCAGGAATCTGTTCTTAAGCCATGTCTACGTGTTTTAGAAATAACTGTATATAACTACTAGGAAAATTTTATTTTTTTTGTAATAGATATTAATTTTATATATGTTAAATGTACATATAATGTAAAATATGTATAATAAAATAGGAATGTTTTTTTTACTGTATTATTTGCATTTATAAAAACATATAGGTACCCATATTTAAAATAAAAATAATACACCCACAGCCAAAATTAAATGTTTACGCCTCTGATAATTACTATTACGTGTCTTAAGGAGGTTGATTAATGATTGAGACATTTTAATGTTTGAGATCACTAATGGCCATTTAATACATGTGTTAGTTACAATATTTTTCCGTTGACAGTATATCTTATTAAATTGGAAAATCTAATTTCATTCTAGACAAATTTTTTAAGTTCGTAACGTTTGACACATTGAAAAATTTTGATATATAAGAAGAAATTTAATTGTTATTAATACTTTTTTAAATATGTGTTAAAAATAATCATTAATTCACGGAAATACTCCGTATGTGCTACAGATAACAGTGGTATTTTTTTTGAGTTTTTCATCCATTATTAATATTTGATATTTTTTATTTGTATATTGTTAATAAAAATTTATTATATAAATTGTGTTTCCAGTCCCACTCGTCTTTGGAGAAAACATAACTACAATTACATACTATAATACACTGTTGCCAAGTTTCGGAAGTGACTAAGTACTTCCTAATGCTATATACACGTCGGAAGTAACATCGCATTGCGTATACCTGACACTGATAGCGATTACAACGCCAGCGGTATACGCATGAACTAAAGTGACAAATTTAAGGGTACTGGGGGTATATTTGACTTCTAACACAATTTTCGTATTTACACTTGTTTAGCCTTGTAGTGCTAGAAAAAAATAAAATTACATGGGAAACGTTGTCACTTCCATTTTCGGAAGTCACAACGTTATATATGAAGTCACAACGGCCAGTAGGTTCCCGTATATGAAGTGACTACGTACCGTATGCGCATATATATATATATATATATATATATATATATATATATATATATATATATATATATATATATATATATATATATACTGTATTTTAACATGGAACAAACATAAACTCAATGTAGCTTCACATAATCAAAGAATTGCATCATCATCAATTTGTCAAATTTTATGTATAGAAACATAAATTACTTGCAATGTAGGTGTACCAAGCTAAGGAAATAAAAACGTAAATTGTTAGCAAAGATGATTGTTGAATGACAACATTACTATAATTTTATATCTATTATAATTATTACTTTTTTGTCCTGATATGTTTTATTTTTATTTAAAAATTAAATTAGTTATTATTTTGTTGTTTGATCCATGTTGGAATTGGATTCGATATGATGAAAAATTATATTGTCTTCAAAAATAAAACATAGAAGTGTTTATAGAATATTTTATAGCAACGAGTCGAGGGGTGAACCACTGGTGGGAATCCCTGTACATTTTTTAAGGAATACATTTGGAAATACTATCAGTACATGGCAATAGTTAGGAATACTAGGGAATACGAGGCAGTATTTGGAAATACGTAGCAATACTGTGAAATACTCGGCAATAAGTGGCAATACGTACAGCAATACAGAGATACATCATCATTTCTCTGCGAAAAGCAAGGCGAAAAGACGATTTTTTTTATAATTTGAAGCTTTAACTTGTTTGAGTGGATAGACTGTGCAGTGACTTAAATATAGTTAAACCTGAGTATTACAGTAACTAAGTTATTTATGTATTTACTAAGAAAATATGAAAAATATCTTCATGAGAGTGAAGTCATTAGGTACTTTACCTTTATAATCTTTTCAGGAAAAATGACTAAATTGTATGTTTGTTTAAAAAATTGTACGATAGTTTACAACTTAAAATAACTTCATATGTAAGATGGAAGTCATAATTTTCTACAGGATCCGTATTTTTAAAATACCTGTGTACATGATGTTACATTTAAAATAAAAAGTTGGTTGTTTCCGGCAATCCGGAAGAAAAATAATTTCAGTTTACATGTTATTTAACTGCATCTTTTGATGTTTCTTTCTATTATCTTAATTTTACAATTAATAATAATAATAAAATTTCAGATACAGATAAAATGAATTTTAATTAATTAATTAAACTATCTGCTTTATGTGTGACAGATTTATTAAAACAAATTCCTGGCAGCCAAGCAACACAAAATACAACAATATTTAATTGTTACACGTTATATACATGACTCATTTAATAAAAAATATTGAACAAAGAAAATACTTTTTCTACTCCCATGCATGAAGTAAGTACTTCACGTATCAATTTTTATGCGTGAAGTTTGATTTTTTGTACACTGTTCGTGAAGTGATACTTCACGCACAGTGTGGGTAAAGTAAATAGTTCAGTTTTAACATGCAGAATGAATATATATATATATATATATATATATATATATATATATATATATATATATATATATATATATATATATATATATATATGTAAATCATGTGTTTGTAAATGGTTCGGAGAAATAACATAAAATAAAATTTTGTAATTCTAAATTTACAGCTTTATGTCAAATATAAATCCAGTCCAGTAAGCATTCAAAAGCTATAAATAAAAATTTCTAAGCAATCTAATACAAATTTTATGATCTTACAGATTGTCACTTACAAAATATAAATTTATTATATTTCTTTTTAATTTTTTAATAGTGATACAGAGTTAAAAGAATGACAATGTGAAGAAAAAATTATACTTTATTGCAAGGTCGTAGAAAAAGTATAGTATGTAACACGTGTGTGAAGCCTATTTTACATTCGGGTGGTTTGCAACACTCGCCTTCGGCTCGGGCCGCAATCTCTTCCTCATGTAAAAATTTCAGCTTCACACACTTGCCACATAATATACTATTATGTGGTATTCAGTTTTTTTTCTGAGGCTTTGGAAACAATGGCTGAAAGAAAACAAATTTAGTATTGAGAAAAATTTCTTGACTTTAAATAGTTACACATAGAGTTACATGCTCATCAATTAATTATTATGTTAGATAAATGTCGAGAAAACAAAATTCCCTTTTTACCTTGGCTCTACAGCAGTCAACCCTGTGAGAAACTATTTCGTCAAACCAGGTCTATGACAAGTACGTTTTCAACTATCGTTAATTTTGATCTACTAAATATTCTAAGGCGCCTAAATAGAATTCAAGATTTGAATGAAATTAGTACAGATCTATGTAAGTATAAATTTATTTGATCTGCAATGGAGCACTCAATATTTTTAAATTATTTTAAATGACAGTTCAATTGATTTTGAAGCAATTCGTAATATTAAAAAGTCTTAATTGTTTTTGTTTAACTGCATTTGACTTTTAACGAAACCTATTGCTATCCTTTTCGCACCAGTTTCTATACTAGGCTGCGCGAGAAAGATAGCAATAGTTATGACGTCACAGTTGCACTGATAAATTGTTATATCGCAAAGTAATTATTAAAAAAAAAGTTTTTGTCATCTTAATCGTTATTTATATATAAAAAAATATAATGCGAAAACATTGGCAATACAGTAAATACGTTAACAATACTGGCAATTTTGGGAATTCTTTAGCAATATTGGCATTATTCTGGTCATATTGGCAGTATTTTAGTAATACTGGCAGTATTTTTGAAATACAGGTAATACTGACATTAAATACCTCAGTACTGCCAAAAATGGCAATCCCTGTACATTTTTTACTAGGTGGTTCACCCCTCGCAACGAGTTTAGCAAAATTTAGTACAAAAAAATCTAGAAAATATTTTGTTAAACTATAATGTTATATTAACTTTATATGAACACAGAAATGTAACCGACGTTAAAATAATTCCTAAAAGTTATTAAAATATAAAGTACATACTTTTGAAATTTAGAACATGTTTTTATTTGGAATTTTTATATTAAATCATTAAAATATGAAATGATGAAATATTTTTGAACGCATATCAGAATTGTACATTGTTTAATGTGAAGTTGTAAAAATTTATGTAATTCTTTGATCGAGTAAAAGCCACTTTTAGAAATTTTCAAAATACATTTCAAATGTTTGAAAATCGTAAATTGTCCCAATTTCAAATCGATTTATTTCAAGCTCTGGATATGAAATTTTTTGTTTCCATTTTGAATTTGATTGTCAGGAATTGAAATTGATTATTCGCAATACGGAATTGCTCATTTAACATTTGGAATTTGAAAACTTAGAAACTGTGTCAATCACAGATCACAGATCACAGATTAGTATCTATGACTGTATGACTAATTGATATAACGACAACATAGTCTGGTAGGTAGCAGAGTAGGTAACATTTTCAGTGCGAGCTACATATTTGTACATCTGTGTATATTTTAGAATAAATTCAATAAAAATTGAATATTCGTATTTAATATGTATAAATATGTATAGGTAAAATAAATATCATCATGGGTTGCTTTTGCGACTGCGTGTTCTAATTCGGTTTTAGGTTATTTTTCGTAATTCCATTTTTATTTTCAATAAATAACAATGCAAACAGTATCGGATTCAAGATAAAAATAAATGTAGACAAAAACCATTTTTCCGCTTCTAGCAAGCCAAGCCAGTATCACCTCACCTTACCCTTCCACGAATTTAACATAAAATGAATATAATAAATAATATCATATAACACTGAAAATAATTAATCACAAGACTGTCAATGATGATTAAAAAAATCAAAGCAATGATTACAAAATATTAATTTATTTATCTCAAAGCAATCATTCATAAAATAGTGCTTTTTCTGTTATTTAAGAACTGGTAAAATTTTCATTTAACAATAGTTTCTTACCAATTAATTTTAGAACAAATTTAGTGATATAATGTAGAACATAGGTAATATATGTATTTCACGAAGAGATAAATGTTAATTATTACTTAGACAGTGCGTTTGGTACGCGGCTCTTCTCCGAGTTTCTAACTAGAGTTAGAATAGTTTGTCTTCTCTAACTTATGTTTTGATATACTATTTATGAAAATGCCATTACGTTAAATTTTTAACTGATTCCTAAATATATTTTTGTAATTTTTGGGCAAATATTTGCCCGTGGCGGTCGCAACGCGCCTATGCCAACCATGTGCAGTGATATATATTTTAATTAAAATGATTTCACAAACGTACCTAATACTATTTAAAATATATAATTAGTAAAGTCAAAAAGTTTTTCTCGATACAATCAGAATACATATGGTTTGTTAATATTGCCTATTACAATAAAAAAATTTAACTTTAAATCAATTGAGGACATAAACTCAATATTTTATAATATTTGTCATAAAATTAAAGTCCATACATATTTAAACAATTTTTTCAAGAAGAATTAAAGAGATTCATATAAAATTGCACCTCTTTTTGATTTATAAGCATTTCATATAAATTTACTTAGTTTTTTTTGACAAGTTTTTAAATTTGGAGTATTTTAGAAATCGTAATTACGCGATTAACAAAAAAGGATAGAATTTGATATGAAAGTATTCAATTTTATACTAGAAATCGTAAAGCCTAAAGCTTTCTTTATGATAATATTAATTGATTTTCAATATTATCTTATATTCCATAAAGACACAGTATTTTTTTTAAAGATGTCGGATCATCTACGTATTGTATAAATAAAAATTTTAGCTCCACCCATTGTTTCAAATTCAGTAGACACGTTCACTAAGTTTTTACGAGGGTATATAAGATTTAAAAAATAAAAAATATATCATCACGGCATATTACCCATTGTTGGGTGTGCCAAACTGCTTTGTACACAGATTTTTTTATTATTACAAAAATATATGTTACAGTAAAAACTAAGTCAACTGGTAAGTTTATTAGTAAATTTTAAACCAAATATGTAAATGAATAAAATGATAACACAGTGTCAGTGACACTGACCAACAGAAAATAATGTTATTCATACGGCTAGGAGTCGTATTAAGAGTTGTTGCTATAGTAATGGTGTCAAGAAATTGATATTGATACTGGGATGAAGCCTAAAACAAGCAGAAGAATTCATAGCCTATTATGTTGCAGTGAAAGTATTGTTATAACAACGAGCATCGTTTTAAAATGGAATGTTCTAACTTAGTCGAAAAATATCAATTTTTGAAAGACAAGCGTATAATATCCATTCTTGTCACACACGCTTGTAATCTTTGCAAATGAGAGAGATAAATATATGCCAATTTGTTCGTTCCTGATACAGATGATCTTGATCGAACATCTTTGAAAATTTTACTGTATATATTTCGCGTGTCAATTTATTTGGTAAAATAAATAAATTTAAAATGCAATATGTACTGCTTAAATATTCTCAATTTTCGATTAAATTTCATATAAAACAAAATACTAATTCAATCATTTGAAATAACATGTTCTCGTTTAATTTTACAAAGTTTTCCCCAACTTTGGTTTGGTTGTGGTAAAACCTTGGGTGTATAAACGTTATTCTGGAAAGTCTGGGAGTCTGGCCAGCTATTATCGCAGCTCGGCGACTAGCGCTGGACGTGTCAAAAGAACGCAGACCATTAGGGAGCCTAACGATTTAAAGGTGGATATTACACGTGGCTGGATTACGCCAACAAGCCTGAGTGGAATACAGATTGAGAGCGGGGAACTCATATCCCGCGTCTTGCAAACAGATTAGCAACCAACCACGAGAACGTTTTCCCTAAACCACACACACACATACGGCATTTTTGTTAGTTTCCGTGGCTTACATAACGCCAAAGAACACATTACTCCTTTAGTATGTGCTACATAAACTGAGATTAGGACATACAGAAATTCTACGAAGAAAAGTGGAAAAAGGATTATGATCATTATATTATTACTCGTAATATTACAGGGAGTGTTGGTGTGGTTCAACAAGCGCACTTGTTTAGTGTATATGAGGATGGAGTTTTAAATCCCAAATCAACTAAGAAAACTGAGAAATACGAAACGAAATGTAGGCAATACAAAAATGCGAATGATGAATTGGCCGGAGTTATTCAATGAAAAATATAATTACCTTAGGTAAGGATGGTATTGCCTTTGGTCTAAAAATTTGATAGTGAGTTTTCAATGAATAAACACGTTTTAGGGTCCCTAGAATACGATTTTACTACTTCTACGGTGTGTGTGTATGTATTTATGTGTGCGTATGTATGTTTGTGTGCGTGTGTTTGTGCGTGTTTGTGTGTGTTTGTGTGTGTTTAGGTGTATTTGTGTGTATTTGTGTGCGTTTGTATGTGCTTAGGTGTGTTTGTGTTTGTGTATTTGTATCTGTGTGTGTTTGCGTTTGTGTTTTTTGTTTGTGTTTGTGTTTGTTCTTATGTTTGTGTGCGTGTGTGTAACAAAATTTTCGCATGCAATAACTCTAATACTACAATTCCAAAAGTTATAATTCTTTTGTATTCTTCTTCGTTACATCCATATGAAGAGCTGATTAGATTTTGGTTATAATTGGTCAACCGGAAGTTCCCTCACTTGAAGATTTTAACAGTTTTTTTGAAAAAACGATGTTCAATACCACTTTTTTACATTTAATGTTATTATAAATATTAAAGAATGTGATTTGACTGCATTTTGAAAACAGATGCTACATTAAGAAGATTTTGATTAAAAGGTGTCAGTGTCAAGTGCAATTGACATAAGATGTTTGTGTTATAATTTTACTGGAAATATAGGATCTTTTGCTAAAAACTTTGTTTATGGAATATGTATAAATTACACTGGTTTGCAAAAAAATCGCGTACACCTATTTTTTGTTGATTGAGTCGATCTTGATTTTGAACTTGTCAATGTCACTAGTGTCAGTTAAGATGTCAAAATTAACAGAAATTCAAATACATACTTGCATGTTCTTTTATTTTTCTGGAATATATTTGTAATTTAACAGTAGGTAAATTAAACACAATTAAGAACTAGCTCCACAATACTCGTAGATCAAATAGTGATGACAGTGGCTACGTTTATCTTGACAATTCAAGCGGCGTCAAGTATATTATGATTTGAAAAATCCTATTGGTTTATCTCAGAGGATTGAAAATAGGTTTGAGTTATTTACAATCTTTAAATTCCTAACAAATAAAAAAAGATAGTTAAATACTAGATTATGCAGACAGACAAGGAGAGGAATATAATCTACTTTCATGGTGAATGAACCTCAAAATCTAAAAATTGTCAAGTAGTAATTTGTCTTCTCTGTCAAAAACATTAAAAATATTTGTTTCTTCATCACTCCAAATATTTCGCTTTTGGTCAACTTTACTAAGTTATAATTCGCGACTTATAAAATGAGGTAAAATGCAAATAACCAACAAAAAGGGACTCGAACCGAAAAATTTTGGGGTTCGGTTAGGGTTAACTGTTATTACATTAATAAAAATTGAGTTTCGGTTTTCGGTAACGGTTTTTTGAAAATATAATACTGGTTTTCGTACTGGTTTTCGTTTCGGTTAAATAAACAAATAAATTTCGTTTACGTTACGGTGTTTTGAAACATAAAATAAATACATTTCGTAAATTATTAAATTTAAATTTTGTTTTAATAATAATTTTATTTTAATAGATATATGTGAACTAAATGTGTGATTGATTGAAAAAGGTCTTAACAAATGAGTATTTTTTTAATTATAATTGCAAAAAATAAATGAAAAATGGAGTAAAATGCCTTCATTATTTTTGAATAAAAAACTATTTTTTATGGATTTGAAGATATTTCTACGAAAAAGATGTGGGGTAATAAAAAATACCTAGTTTTTAATTTACAGTTTTAGTACCGATATTATTTCGGTTCGGTTATGTTTTCGGTTACAGAATAAATTTATTTTTAGTATCGGTTTTCTGTTTCCATATTTGAAGAAAAAAAATATAAGCCAGTGTACATACAACTGCCAGAAGGTAATATACGAAAAGAAATAGAATCTTTTGCAAGTAACTTTGTGTATGAAATTTGTATAAAATACATAGAACTGACAGAAAGTAATGTGCTGGCCACATCAGATTTTTTTCTTGTATTTTTCAGAAAGTAGTCTTAATTACAAATTTAGAACCTAATTATTAAGGCTGTATTTTCACCTTTAGAGGTCATAGGCACAATATTCTATTGAGGGCTCTGTTTTTAATTTTTGTTGATTGCAATTTAACAAAGAATATTTTGATTAGGTATAGCCAAAGAATATTGACTAAAAAATGAATGAAACAAATAATCATCAGTATAATAATACTATCAAATACATAAGAATAACTATACTGTATTATTTCACTATTTCAAAAACTGCTTTAATAATTGCGTAGGCTTCCACAGACTGAGTCATGAGAAATATTCGTTTTCCGGGCATGGACTGTGTCATATTTTGAGTCAGAGCTCAGAGCCCGCAGTCGTATGGGGCATCTTCTATCCCCCTTGCTTCTGAAGATGCCCCATACGACTGCGGGCGAAACGTTGAGCTCTGACTCAAAATATGACACAGTCCATACCCGGAAAACGAATATTTAACTATGCTTTAATTTGGAAATCTTGTCGAGACTATTTTTCGTCGTTCTCTACCAATATTCAGTTATTATATGTTATTATATCACAAGTGCTTCGAAAATAATGAAAAATACTGCCGACTTATGAGACATATTTTACAAATGAAACAAATTTAACTATTTAGCATTCACCATAACGGGTACGTTCGGCATTAACATTTTTAGCGCTCAGAGCCTTCGATTGCGTTCGGCATTGACATTAGAGCGATCTGTAGCGTTCGGCATTAAACTCGCTAAGCATATTGAGCTCGCTCTGTGTGCTCGGTGACCAAGCGCCGAGCACACGGAGCTCTCAAATCTGAGCATGCGTATAAGCCTTTAACACAACTGTCATGTGGCAGGTCAGTTAAAAATTTCATTTCAGCGTAGAAACTAACAACTTAGGCGGAGGGTAGTTCTCAGAATTCTGTACCGCGCTCTCGCCTGATAGTTCTAAGATATTTTGACTCATTTATAGCAAAAAGTTTGAAATATTAACAACAATTTATTTAATATAATATTTTAACACTTATGTAAAAAACTATTAATTCATTAATACGTTTTACTTCTGTACTATTCCTGCTCCTAGTTGCATATTTGTGTATTATAATATCCCGCTTAACATATGAATCTGGAGCGTTCGGCATTAGCATTTAACATCTGTGAAATTCGTCACGTGACCTATGAGCTCTGAGCAATCCGTAGATTTCAATGCCGAACGTACCCAACGATTCAATTTTGGTTATTTGGACATTTGATTGCAAAATAAAAAAAATCAGAAAATCAAATTTTTTGTTGTTTACAGTGAATATAATACGCGGTTTCTCAGCAAAATAAAACCTTCTCAATAATGTCAGTTGATACATCACGACAAATCTGTTTTCAAATTTACACATATATATATATATATATATATATATATATATATATATATATATATGTATATATATATATATATATATATATATATATATATATATATATATATATATATATATATAAGAAGACAAACTTTAAAGCGGGTTTTTGACAGTCAAATGAAATTTAGTGGGCAGAAATAATTTCGACACTCTTTTTAATAAAGTCAAGCTTTCGGTTTATTTAAAACCATCCTCAGGACTCTAAAATTGTTAAAAAGTTTTGTTGTACAATGAATTTTGACAATTTTAGTTTAATACTTACATTAATTTGAGATTTGGAAGTAAAATTTTCAAAACCAAACATAATATGCGAATTTAGTGTTGGACTTTAAGTTTAACATTGTCATAGTTAATAAAATTATAAATTTTGTACAAAATATATGTCGTTTTACATTTTAACAAAAAATTATTACAAATTTTGATGATGGCTGCGAAACAACAAGAAAAAACCAGAAACTTTTCAACTGGTGGCGCCGGATACGTGAAGTAGGGAAAAAACACCTAAATATGAGTTTAGGCGGGAATGCACAAATGAAGGTCAAATAAGATATAAGAAAATAAGAAAAAATCTAACCTCAAAATAATATAAAAAATAATACAGAAAAATGTAAGATTAATAAGAAATTTTAATAAATAAAGAAATTAACTTATTATGTCGGTATTTGAATTATTTTCATCTGGTGGATATTTCTTTTTCGATAAAAGCAGCAAAAAACTGTAAATATGACTCAAGTTACCCACATCACTTCGTTTGTTCATACTATTTTCATTGTTGTAAATATGTACCATTTCTAGGAAATTACGTTTTGTTGAATTTTGTTCTTTATCCAAAATTTTTATTTCATTATAAGCAGCAGAGTGTTTGTTCTGTATTAGGTGTTCTGTTAGTGCTGTTGCCTTCGGTTTATGTTTTGTGTCACTTTTGTGTGAAGATATCCTGTCTTTTAATAATCGGGATGTTTGTCCGATGTATTCTAGATCACAATCCATACAAGGAATACTATATACCACATGTGATTGATTTAAAGATGGTACAGGGTCTTTGAGTTTGGAAAATAGCTTTTTAATTGTAGTACAATTTCTCTGGCTGATTTTAACAGAATCATCTGAAATAACTTTAACGAGTTGTTTCGTTACTTGAGGAATATAAGGAAGCGATGCATATTTTACTCTACTGTTGTTGTTGTCATTGTTGTTTTGAATGGGTGTGTCACGTCGAGGTTGGTTATTGAAGAGTAGACTGTTGAGGAGTTTTTTTAGGATAACCATTTTCTTCTAAAATATTTCTCAGTTTTAATAAATTACCCTCATGGAATGTTTCATGGGATAATTTTAGGATCCGAGATCTAAGTGCAAGGATAACGTTTATTTTTAGATGTTTTGATTGTTCTGATTTGAAATGGATGTATCTTCCTGATGATATGGATTTTTTATACCAGTCTGTTTTTAAAGCCCCATCAGATTCTCTTATGACCACCATGTCTAGGAACGGTAATTTCCTGTTTTCTTCGCATTCCACCGTAAATTGAAGTTGTTGGTTGAAACTGTTAAAAGTTTGTAAAATAGTGTCTTGTTTATCAGCCGGAATTGCACAAATGATGTCATCTACGAATTTTTTGAGGAAATTGATTTGAAAATTAAGTTTAGCCGTACACTGTTCAATTAAGTAGTCCATTGTGTATTGTGCAATTATGGGACTAATGATTGCTCCCATAGGACTGCCTAAAAGTTGTTTAAAGAAATTGTTATTGTAAGCACAGTAACACGTGTCGAAAACAAATTTAAGTAGGTCTGCGATTTCTTGAAAATTTAGAGTGGTGTGTGGGCATATATCATCCCATTTAGCTTCTATGCTTCGTATAGCTGTTTCATAACTTATGTTACTGAAGAGTGACACAACATCCAGACTGATTAATATGTGATTTTCTGGTAATTTATGATGATTAATAAATTCTGAAAATTCAAACGAATCCTTTATATAATACGGGTTTTCTTTATTATAAGAGGTAGTTAATATATTTGTAAGAAATTTGGCAATTTTGCTGTTTGGTGCATCAATATATATCAATATATATATATATATATATATATATATATATATATATATATATATATATATATATATATATATATATATATATATATATTAGATGTAAGGTTAGACGTTTAATTGTAGTGCAATTTTTATAAATAATAATTATAATAATAATATTTATGGTATCTAATAATTTGCAATCAAAAACACTTTTTTAGGTTGTAGTTCTACTTTCCCTGCAAAAACTGTTATCAGAATATATGTTTTTCTTGTGACAAATGATATTCCTGTATTGCTGACCCATTTTCCGCAGATAAATTATTGGAACTTCTTGTCATTTATTCCACGGTATGTTTTAGAAAAATGAAAACTGCACAGTACGATCTACTTATAAAACGAATTCAATATCATGATAATAATCGTGAATGAAAATTCTTGTTGGTACGCCACTGAATTTCGTAATAAGGCGCTCATCCCGTCTCTCACCTTGTTTGAAATAAAACCACGCACAGTCACGGACTTTGTTCCCTCTAATGTTCGTACGAGCACGCACCGGCCCATACAAATTACCAACTGAGAGGAAACAAAACTCTCTAGATCGAATTACACCCCCTAACGGTTGCTTACGAAACAATGTATTACTCTCTTGCAGGCATTAGTCCTACTACGACCAGGACACAAATCAGGAGAAGATTCTTAACTTCTTTCAAAGGTGCATAGCTTGCTAACGATGTTGTTTCACGGTAATGTGGTTCGGTGACTGCATTTAACAATTGGATTATTGAAATGCTATTATTATGTAATGGATGCTTTTAAACAAATCATTTAATACTTCCATTACAATTATATTAGACTTCTAAGGCCTAAACCAATAAGATTGTGATATTTGTGATCAAAATATTAGAAAGGTAGGTATTTAGCATGTTTTATAATTTTAAAAAGATTATTATTTTCGGAACTAGCCGCCTCGGTGGTCGAGCTTATTGAGGCGGCGTGTCTCTGTTGCGCTCAAAGCGACCTTCACCGCACGGACCCTGGGGTCGTGGATTCGATTCCCACCAGAGGCTTAGATGTTTGTGTCTTCAAATAAATTATATGTAATATGTTACAAAAATTGTAAATTATACGAATAAGTAAAATAAAGTATTTGATGGCTATGCTATAACTTATATTCGTTCAGAAGCCGACAAAAATATATATTATTATGTATTATTATTTTAGGAACTAAACTATAAAATTAGTGATGATGTGATATAAGATTATTTAATTTTCTTTTATTGTGAAACCGTATGTCATCTCCTCCGCTAGGTTTTGATTATAGAGGCTTGAATTTCTCTAATGTTGTATTTAGTTTTGTTCATGAATTGGGTATTCTACTAGTATTTTTTTTCTATAACTACTCTTGGTTATTTCATAAATATTAAATTTTGAATTATTTCTGTTTTACGATACACTCAAGTATAAAATTTATGAGGAACGCCAGGTGAGACAAAATCGCGTTATAATTTATTTCTTCAATTAAAATGCGCTACAAGCATATCTTTGAATTCGTAATTTAACGTAGATTCCAAATATATAAAAACATATAGCTGTCCCACTTGAAATATGAAAGTTAATGTTACTTCCGGTTAAACCGGAAGAGCTACCATCATACCAAATACCATGATGTGTGAATCCATAAGCCTAGTTTATAAAGAAAATTAAAAAAATTATTGTAAATGAAAAGATTATTTTGAGTGGCTGGTTTATCATTGTCCTTGTATAAAATTAATCTATGACATAACCAACACGCTAAAGTAATTGACAGTACCTAGAGTTTTAATTTGATACCAAACATGATAGCATTCGACATAAATTACCCGTTTTTACTTTACAATAATGTATATGTTTAGCAGCAATTTTGAAAAAAACTGACAGGCTATAGATCGTGTGACCAAGATAAAAGTATCTCTAACAATCTTGTAAACATAATCCGTAAGGAAATCCGTAGACGCACACTTTCCAACGCGCATACCTCTTCGGCCCCTAGACTATTATGGCCAGTCCGCCGTTCATTGATTCCAAAGAAAGATTTTTATTTTGCTCCAATTTCTAGTAGCTAGGGACAAATTATAAAATCATGTGTATAAACTGGACCCACCGTATATGTCATGTAATAGAGTTAGATATCTTGGGATGAGAGTAACGAAGTGACGATTTAATATTTAAAATATTTATCCATATGAATCTAGTTATGAAATATAATATTCCGCTAGTGCTAGTCCATATTCAGTAGTTACCTGTGCTCCGTGTGGGAAATATCGCAGCGGGACGCTACGCTAGGCGACAGACCGACAGGCGTGGCCAGGCTGCGTACAGCGCGCCAAAGGGTAAACATTGTATTAACAAATTAGATCATACATTTTAAATTATATTAACGAACGGAAGCGCTTCGCCGCCAGCGGCTGCGTTCACAAGAAATTAGCATATTAATGAAACACACACGTTGCTGGCTGGATCAATAGCACATGTACGAGGCGGGGGACTTGTTGCTTTCGTTAAACGCTGCTGCTGCCAGTGCCGCGAGCTATCACTGCAAATGTGTTGTTCACAACGGAAAATCATCACTCCCTCTCGTCAAATTGAAAAAACATCAACCTGCTTGCATTATAATTAACATGCATGCACTGTAATTAAAAATGCAACTACGCACAAAAATGTTTGGGTGAAAATTAAATAATTAGAAGCTCACAAAATAATAATAAAATAAACAACGATAAATAGTTTTTTAAATACTGGCCCATGTAATTATAATAATTTGGGATAATTTTGATAACTGTTACAATATCAAGCTTTAGAGGTTAACATTTTTAATTAAAGCGTTGTAAGTGGTAAAATTTTCATTTATTACAGAATAATTCAATGTGTTTTATAGTTTCTCTATATGTAAAAGATAATTAATATCAAAATTTGTTATTAAATGCTACCGGCCAAGGCCGTAAAGTAGTGTTGCACATGAGGCAAGACGAGGCGAGATAAATTATATGTCGTCCTCGTCTCAATTTTTTAAATATAATATTGATCTCAGTCTCATGCTCGCATTATTATTTTGTAATCTTGCCTCGCTTCTCGCACGAGATCTCGCGAGATCTCGCTAAAAAAGTACGCCTGCGCAGAACTGCACTTTCCTTATCTATATTCCCCAACCCACCTCCCCAGTTCGCTAGTACTGTTGATATGCGTGTTTGCATGTTTCGACAGGTCGACATATTATTATTAGGTTGTGTTTAAGTTTAACCTGTCTGCTGTCTTTACTTGTAAATAAAATAGATCAAAATGGAAAGAAGTATGAAAAGAAAAATTGACGAATTAGTACCTGAATATGAAAATGATTCTGATACAGAGAAAAATAAACCACAACCAAAGTTCGAGCAGAAAAATGAAGAAATGGATGTACAGACAAGAAAAAAAAGTAAATTATCTGAGTTTTTTAAATATTCAGGGGAAAGAAAAGAAAAAGTTGGGAAATGTCTTTTGTGCGAAAAACAGAGTAGAAATATTATTATAAAAATGACGGCAGGCAATACATCGGGACTCAAACGACATTTAGAAAGTATACACAAAAAGGAATTCCATACTATTTATCCCCAAAATAAGAGCAATTATACAATTGATGAGTTTTTCGGTAGCGGTAGCGGAAATAGTAAGGTATGGATGACTTTATTTTTAATTTAATTTATTCTTTATTATGATAAGGTAGTATAACTCTAGTAAACACAGACTGATCCAGAATGATTGATAGTTACGTGACTTGAAAAAGTTCTGATTATTGTCTTCCACGGAAAAAAATAGTATCAATTTACCGGCAATGCGAAATTTTGTTACCTATAGTACCGACATGTGCAAAAGTCAGCGTCGTTACGTATTTTGATTTTTTCATTTTTTAAAATATCAATATAACCTTGGTCGTAGGTACAAAATATAAATCAAATAAATATTAGCAAATAGTAAAATAATGTTAACTTGTAAAAAATTAATGAATGTAAAAATAAAATTTACTGCGTGATTAATATCACCTAATCAAACCGTTAAAAAGTTACATCAAACCTACTTGATTTTTTTATACTTCACACTTCTGTACTGTAGCTCATATAGCTAGATAACACTAATATTCAGTAACTAACGATAAAATGAGCAAGGATTTCACTGCGAAATAGGTACCAAATATTAACAACAGTATAATGGTATGGTAATACCATGTGTTCCTCCTAAGCATTCAATCAGAGAAATTTTAATATGAGAAAAAAGATTTTGTGCATAGTTGAAAAATATTGCTATATACAAAAAACTGATGTCTCATGTTAAAAATTGCTTAAAAATATGGTATTGAGATGTTAACATTTTTGTTTCTAATAATGTACACATTTATAGGTTCAAATTTTTAACTGATTAAATTTAATTATAGGACAAAAAATATGTATTTTCTGTTGTTTGTATGTAATATGGGAATATGAACATATTTAAAATTGAAATATTCTAAAATCCGCTCGTCAAAAAATATAGACTGGTAGCATAAACAACTGATTAAGGGTGATAGCGAGAAGTTCACTAGCTGTGTTTTATCTGTGTCAATCGTTTATGGATTATTTTGGAGAAAAATACTGCAAATAAAAGACGCGTACAATTATTTCTTTGTAACTGTTATTTGAAGTATTTTATTCTAAAATATTCCGTAAACGAATGACTGATACAAAACACTGTTAGTCAACTGCTCGTTAATCACCTTTGTTGTCAGTTGTTCATGCTGCCGGTCATTATGTTTACTGAATTTCTAGTTAGTACAACCGACATTTTCTCTAACATTATTTATTCAAATACATGTTAGAGCAATTACAAAATATATTGTGTGTTGAGTGCCTTTCATATATTTTTTTTGAGTACTAACTGTCAAAATATGTTAAAAATTTATAAATTGTTATTAAAACAAGTGGTATTAACAACAATATAAACATATGTCGTATATTTTCCTTCGTTTTTTAATTGAGCTTAATTATTTATATTTTTTTGTACTTAATTGTTTTATATGAATATTTAATTTTTTGCAATGATTTTTGTAATGATATAATACTGAACAAAATATTAAAATATACATGTAAAAGTTATATTCTGAAACACATAATACATTTTATATTATTTTAGGTACCCAATAACGAACTTTTTAACAAAGAAAATTTTGAGGAACGACTCACTGATTGGCTTATTTCAAAATACTTACCTTTTTCCTTTTTTGATGATCAGGAAACACAAATTTTTTTCTTATATTTGAATAAAAATGTGACTATACCCAAGCGAAACGTTATTCAGAAAAAAGTTTTAGCTCGTTTCACTGTTATGCAAGATGGATGCAAAAAATTATTGGAAAACATTAACTCTAAAATATCGTTCACAATTGATGGTTGGACGTCAATATCAAACAGATCTTTTTACGGAATTACTGCCCATTTCATTGAAGACTGGAAGCTACAATCATTAACTTTAGATTTCTTGCCATCGAATGGCAAACATACTGGCAAAGATATTGCTTCTCTGCTCTATAATGTCTTACATAACTTTAAACTAAATTCCAAAATACAGGGAATAACAGTTGACAACGCAGCAGCGAATACCTCATTTATGATGGAATTTTCAAAATTAATGAAAAATGAAAATATAGATTTTGATCCTATTGATCAACATTTTCGCTGTTTCGGGCATATTTTAAACTTAGGGGTACAGGATACATTGAAATTATTAAATATTGACAAAGAAATTAGCGAAAATGTCGATATGGATATTATGACAAATTCTGAATCAGAATCGGAGTGGAATAGTGACACAGAAAATTTACGAGTACATTCCCTTTCTTTAACTCCCATTGACAAATTAAGAATGCTAGTTCATAAAATTAAATATTCCGAACAAATAAAAAATAAATACAAAAGTTGCTGTGACATTTGCAATCTATCGGCAGTGTTTCCACCCACCGATGTAAAAACAAGATGGAATTCCACTTTTGATATGATACAAAAATCAATCAGTATGCAAGCGGCAATAGACTTATTGTGCTGTAATAATGTGGAATTAAATAAATTTAAATTAAACAATGAGGAATGGTCTTTACTTAAGAATATCTGCTCGTTTTTACAACATTTTAAAACTTTAACGTTATTACTGGGAGGCGAAAAATATGTTACTCTACCATTAGTGGTAATTGGATTTAACATGCTTTTGGATAAAATAGAAAAACTCATTAATAATTTAGATAATAAACCTGAGAGAAATTATACCGATGAAACTCTTTTGCTTGCATATCAAGCAGGACGCAATAAAATGCTTAAACATTACACAAAATGTAACTGGATTTATTGTGCAGTTCTAATTTTAGATCCTAGGCACAAACTGCAATCATTTGAAATGACCACTTGGGGATGCGAAATGTTGTCTTCGGCTAAAACAAAATTTGAATCCATTTTCAGACAGCATTATTATCAGCCAATAAACCACTCTGATACATCATCTTCAGATAACGAGGATCAAGAAGACACCATTGACGTTCGGAGTTTATTTAGTTCAAAAAAATTATCAACAGGACCAGGACCGGGCACACAAATTGAAGATGATAGTTGGCAAAAAGAATTAAATCATTATTATACACAACCAAGAGCCACAAAAAATGAAGATATATTGCAGTGGTGGTCTATAAATGAAAAAAAATTCCCAAATATTGCCAGAATGGCCAAGGATTTTTTAACAATTACCGCTACATCCGTTCCTGCAGAGCGGTTATTTTCACGTGCCTCACTTATTATCAGAAAACATAGAAACCGTTTAAGTCCGGATTCAGCCAGAGCTCTGCTGTGTTTAAATTCATGGATAAAAACCGAATTAAAACAGAAAATAGAAAAATTTATTTCCTCCCAATAAATAGACAAAACTTCATACTTTTTTTCACTATGTGTAATTCATTTTAATTTTGGAGTATAATTACCTATATTCTTATACTAATATTGTCTTATAAGTTTAACAGTACTTATCACAGTTCTATATGTAATTTACAAAATATTTAAAATAACAGTTTCTTCTGTCATGGCATAGTAATTCTTGTGTTTGAATGTACCATTTATACGTAATAAACGTTAATAAATAATAATAATAAAGTGTCTTTTATTTATATTTCAACAGTTTCTATTTATTTATAAATTAGTTGTTCATTATTAAAAATTTATTTTAAATTTTGTTAAATTATAGCTATAAAAATTGAATAAAATTAGCTGTTACATCCATAAAAATATATTAATTATATTTTCTTACAAAATCAAAGTGGCAAAAATTAGAATTTAGAATCCAAATAACTAGTATAAAAAAATGCAAGTAGTGATTACATAAAGTTAAAATAATTAATATTTGATCCAAATGCCACAAATAAATAAGTGAAATTTGATTTATTGCATTATATTATTATAGCAAAACAGGTAGGTACGTATAAAACATATAAAATAAACAATAAATTATAATAATAACTTCCTTCTAATAGAAACTTCGTTTTGATTTTTTATGAAACTTACAATACGAGAGCTACGAGAATCTCGCGAGAGTTTCTAGCTCTCGCAGTTTCTCATATCGATCTCCTCTCACATTTCTGGTTTCTATATCATTCCCATACTCGTCTCGAAAATTCAAGGCGAGACGAGGCGAGATGCGATATTTTCTCGCCTCGCAGTGCAACACTACCGTAAAGACGTATCTACCGGACGCGTTGCTTAACTAGTAGACAAGTAAACAGTTAGTTCATACAGTTGCTACTAGTTCAGTATACAATAGTATATTACATTACAAGTCATGAAAATGTTTCATTGCAGACGAGGAGGCTTGTTCTTCAAAGCCTCCGAGTCAAGCAGACATTTTTATGACGCGTGATGTATTCTACTTTTTTTAAATCGGCAATTATAGAAGCTTAAAATATAGAAAAAATTAGGTTTGCATAAATCATCAGAGCTGTGACAAATTTTAGAAAACGTTGTCATGACAAGTAAACAAGGTGACAAATTTTATTATTATAAAAATTTGACGCGTTGTGTTTGCTTTCTTGCTACCGGTAATTTTCCTTTTGAAAACGATATCGCAATGCGAACATGATTTTGATGGTGAATATGAAGTGCCGCTGTGGCAGATTTACTACCAAAAAATCTAAACAGCGGTACGGAAAGGAGTACGATAGATTCAAAAAGTGGTGCAGCATTAGAAAAGTGAATCAAATTAGTGAAGGCGTCCTTCTAGTTTATATAGCAGAGGCAAATAAGAAATATAAATCGTCCACCGTGTGGAGTGTATATTCCATGTTGAGATCCATGCTACTAGTTAAAGAAAACGTGAATATTGCTAATTTTCCCAAACTGAAAGCGTATCTTAAAAAAGCATCTGTGGGACATCAAGCAAAAAATCCAGAGTGTTTTCTAGAATCGAAGTAGATGAATTTATTCTCAAAGCTTCTGACGAGGAATATCTAATGATGAAAGTAAGTGATCACAATTGTACATAAATGGATCTAATACTTTAATTTTTTCAGGTTGTATTAATTTTTAGTTTAGCGGGTGCATGTCGTTGTGACGAATTAACAAAAATGACACTTGATGACATCGATGATAAAAAATCCTACTTTCAAGACTCAAATTAGTCCGGAAATGAGGATTTTCATGCCGATTTCAAAAAAAATAATTATTTTTGATTCTAGATTGCGAAATATTACTTTTGAAATCGAGAATGAAATAAAAATTATTCCAGAATGCAAACGCATTTCGCAATCAAGTATCAAACAACGTTTTTTCGAAAACTATTCCCTAAAATTAATTTTAAATATAAAAAGAAAATTTTGACGGTTAGGGTTCATTAATGTGACATCCTAGGAGGATCATGATATCTAATGTCACCTTTCCAGCAATGTATCTAATGTCATGTATTTAAGCGGAATTATTACGAATAATTGTTCAATTGGGGCATTAAATATAGAGTTATTTTTTCTAAGCAAATAATAAGGGACAAAATTTATTAAATTGTCACCATCTCTATAATCAAAAATTGCAAGATGTAAAAGACTTTTACATCCTGAATGTGATTTTATTGTACATTACAAGCCAGGTAAAACAGCAGTAAAATAGTTACCTGGTCTGTATTGTACAATATTTTCTTTGTTATTCACTTGTAAATCAAATTTAAAATTATAACCTAAACCTGTCAGTTGCAATTGACTCTTATTTTTAATACGTATGACAGTATCAACTATTTTTCACATGTCAACAGCGTTACTAACCTGGTAACTGGTAACTAGTAAAATTATCACAAGTTAACAACCAATTTACAAGTTATAGTATATTCCGTAACCAAATTGGTTCAACCAGATTTACGGTTTTGTGTTCCGTAAGCCCTGAAATTATTTACCGGTTTCTGTTTGGAACGCGGTTCCTGAAAAAGGTTTGTAAAAAGTCGGACCACGGCAACCACGAAATAATCCTGGTTTCTCTGGTATTTTTAGTCCCACTACCGCTACTTTCAAACATCATCATAACAAAATCAAACGATATCTGTCAATGTCAAATTTCTAACCCGCATTTTTAGTGGTATTACTAATAATTATTATAGATGTATGAAAATATTATTTATATTTGATATATTGTTCATTGCCATAATTTTATTGGCATTATTCAACGTTATCATTCATTTGGTTAATTTTTATTTTTGTTAGGTTGTTTCAACTTTAAGTGTCATATAATTCAATGTCAATCTGTCCCAAAATAGATGAAAATATTTAGGAACCATGGTGTACCCGGAATCAAGATATTGATTTTTTGGTTTACTTACGGAACATAGTATTAGTAACTAAAGATTAATTTTGAAAAGTAGTAGGCGGTATCAATAAATGAAGTTTGCAAGTGTGTAACAAATAAAAGTCTTTTACGTTTTGTAGACAAAAAACTATCATTTCGCGTGTTGATAGCTGTCATTTAAATATTACCTTTTTACTGTTTACAATAATATAATCATGACATTCCAATAAAGAAAATGTCCTGCCAAAAAAATGACAATTATATTGTTATTCTATATAGATATACTTAATTACAAGGAACAAATTTTGATTACAATAAAAAAATGACATCCTACAAAAAATTAATTATAATAATTGGTACTATATACTGTATAAATTAGGATTAGCTAAGATGTGTAGGGACAACTAATCAAAAACCGATGAGTAGGATAGAGCCAAATACCCTCACGGGCTCTAGTATATAATTTAATTTGCAATTTATATTTTTTGATGTAGACATTTATTATTATGTTCAAATTTTTATTTAAACGGGCCTAAGTTTGATTTTGACTTGATAGGCCCACCGTGAAATTCTCGCTATCCTGCCGGGCCAGACCACGCCTGAACAACAAGACAGTAAATAATAATTTGTCTTTTTTTCTGAAACGAGAAAAATTTTCCAAAATAAATTGTGCATGTACAAAATTAGATATTGTAACATTTGCCTCGTATACTATGAAATAAATAATCTTTATTTCACGAGCAAAAATTGTGAACAGTGAACAGTTTGCGTGCCTGAAACCTGAATACACGGTTTAATGTGTTTATCTTATTTCATTATTTATGTATAATTGCCGTGTATGTAGAGATTTTGTATGCTAGTCATTGTTTATCTTTCATTATTTAAGCGTAGTTCTTTTGGAAGTAAAATAAACTCTGAAAACAGAAATTCAGCGTATGTACCTAGTGCGTTTTTTTATCCAACGTTAAACAATGGCGAGCGTGTCCACAAATTGTTCAGGTTTTAACGTGGAACTAAATAAGAAAAAGATACATTGTGAAAGGGTAATTAATTATTCTCTTACACCACAGAGTTTATTTACGGTGTAGAATATATTCATTTTTTACGTTGTCATTAAAATTTGATATATTTTCATGATACGAGGTAATATATTTGTACGCAGTAGTAATTTATTCATACATGAAAGTTTAATAAAACGTGAAAATTTTTACCACATGTAGCTATGGCATCTTATTATATGAATCTTAGTTTAATAGAATTAATAATAATGAGGTCTTGCATGACAATTTTTTATTGTTTAACTAACTTTAGCATTACTAATAAAAAAAAACCGTTTTCGTTATAAATGCAGCTAAATTTCGTCACTTCCACCTTTGCCCTGTACCAGTGAAATATGTCGGTTGATTTTTCTGATGACTAATCAGAGAGAAATAAACAGGTTTAACGAATTTAAAATTAACATACTGTCAATTGTCGATGTCGAATATGTAAAACACAATTTATAGGGTGTGAGCAGACACATGACTCGGACGTCCTTGACGTACTTGGAATCAGCTGATTTGTGTTCGCATGTTATTTTGACAAGAACAGTGTCATTTTGACAAGACCAATATTTTGATTTTAAACTGCTAAAATGTTATTAATGTACAATTTTCAGGCAATAAAACACATGAAATTAAAAATAATAACTTATCAACAGTTAAAAATTAAAATAAGTCAAAACATTGGTCTTGTCAAAGTGACATTTTTGTCAAAATGACAAGCGAACACAAATCAGCTGATTCATAGCACATCAAGGATGCTCGAGTCACGTGTCTGCTCGCGCCCTATAGGCGGTGTGCACATTTTGAGCGCCAGCGCCTCTAACGGCTACATTGGCATTTTTGGGTACCCAATCAACTTTGACATTTCAAGAAAGTGCTACAATTTACAATTTTATTTTGAGTTGTTGCTATTGTGTATGAATATTATACATCATAGTATATTGAAATAAATAAAGAAAATATTTAAAATGCTATATATGTGATGTGACAATCAAAAAAGTCAAAATACCAGCGAAGGTACTGTGGCAGAAAATATAATTTTTCTTATAATATGTGTGATTTACGTAAACCATTTTATCATATTTAAATTTATATTATAATTTATAATATTAGTTAAATAGAATTTGAGATTAAAAAGTTGGAAAACTTGAATGATTTAAAAGAAGAAAATTTCTACATATCACGATATCAGAGTATGATGTTAGCATCTTTCTTTTATATTCGCAATAAATGAAGAAGATTCTTCATTGAAAATACACCAGACTCTAAGTGGAATCAGTTGCACAAGCTCGGAAAAGAAAATACACGAAAAATACGAACGATGTGAATTTCTATCTTTAACGTTAACATTACATGTACAAAATCTATAATAAATAGACGAATTATGTCAAAAATAGACTTCTACTTAAGAAACACATTTTTATATAATTCATTATTGCAATCAGACGACCATTGTTGGAATTTTATTCATACGATAAGTATCTTTTACAATGAGAAAATATGTATACCTAAAAGAATTTTTCATATTAGTAGAAGATATCTGATGAAAAGTTATTTTCTTATACATCTGTTCCTCATATAATCTTCTAGGAAATTTATAAAATTTTATACTTCAATCGGTAATTTTGTAAGAATTATTACATCCCTCACTGCATCACATAATATTTGACGTCCTATCATTCGCATTCATTGCAAATATTATATAAAATAGAAATTGCAAAATTATTCTGACATAAAACATAACCTTGCTATGTTTCAATGAGTAACCACTTTTGTCATTTTTGTCCGCTGTCGGCGCTGACTACTTTTGTGCACACCGCCTATAGGTACACATGTCCGATTCTCATTGTACATCACATATTATTATTCTGTTTTCATATTATGTACTTAAAAAGTGACTTTAAACGTAAATTATTATAAATTCCAAATGTACTTCTTCAAAGGATTTCTTCAAAAAGGTAATAACTAAAATGGCAAAAAGTCAAGGCTATATTTACGTATGGGTAATATTTTCTAACAAAATTTTCGCTAAATGATAAACCTATTGACAAGCATTGCACCGCTCCATCACAAGAAAATTTTGAAATTTATTCGTATTTATAAACTATAACTACTCAAATTTGCACGGCGCCAGCGCCAATTAAGCCCTTACTACAATATGTTAAAAAATCCTAACTCGTAGTAGGCTATGAACAGAGAAACGTATGTATGAAATGAATTCAAAAGTCAAATTGTCAAAACTGATTTTGAAATGTAATATTAACGACAATAGATACTAAAGAAGGATACAGTACTTTTCCGTTCCTCGATTTCTAATTTATTTCCATTTCTAAAAAAAAGATTCATGAAGAAAAGCTTTGATTTCTGTATGTGACAATTTTGACAATATTTCGTGTCAAAATGACATTTAATTAAATACTTTTAAATTGACATACGTTTTTTTGTTCATAGCCTACTTCCAGTTAAGATTTTTTTAACACACTGTACCTTCTCATAAGAGTCCAGAGCTATACGAATTATTTGTGATATTTAGCTTACATGAGCTTTTCCACTTATTTTTAAGTTCTTTACTTACATTTTAAGTTTTGTTGTTGTTTGCTGGAACTTCTTGTACATAATTTTTTTTTTTTGACATTTTACACTTTCATATGATGTTGACAGTTTACGCATAATATTAAACGTATAGTTCACAAATGTTGTCACCAGATAACATATCGCTTAGCAATACATGCCAATAGCAACAAACTTTTGGTAATTGTTCTGGTTGGAGCATTAACGGACATTTTGAGGCTGCTGCAAACATTTTTTTGCAATATAAAATAAATAAGAAAATGAAGAGTAAATTGTACCTAACAATATTTTAATAACTTTGTTCAATTAAACGCAAATAGATACAACATAATTTTACAAGTTCTTTTGTAAAACATAAGTAACATTAGATGTGTTAAATAAAATTGATCAACTAGCCTACCTGAAAGTAAAATTTTGGAATCCATATGAAATTGAAGATGTAAAGTATCATATAAAAAATAAGTTACCTAGTCGTATTTATAAGTACAGCAATGCAATAGTGTAACTGATATACTCGCATGTAATTCATCACGATTGTTTTCAAGTTAGTTACTTCAAAGTTGTTTTGTAACTATAAATATCCTATATGTAATCTAAATATGAGAGTTACAGCTGAAACATCAGCTGTTATTGTCTCAAAGATATATTAAAAATTAATACATTGTACATTGTCATGTCATTTTAAAAATCGTAAAACGTAATAAACGTAATAGGTACGATTATATACATATTTCCCAAGCAAATTTTTCTTTTTAAACTATTGATGACATAAGACAGCTAAATAACATAAAGGTACATCACGCGATAAGAAAAATTCTTTCCTACGTACATAATTTGCAATTTTTGAAGTTATAAAACACATCAAAAATAAAGTGTTCTATTAAATTTGTTTCAAATAATTGACTCTGCTATATTTTTGGTATTACTCAAGATACTTTAAATATTGACATTATATATTGTAAAGTTAAGCATCATTGTAATATTCTAAATTTCTTAAGATATTTTAATTTGAGAGGGTGATATCTTTGAGGAGGCCTATGTCGCATAACATTCATTTAAAAATGGTGCACTGTTTTATATTACTAGATCCACAGATGATAGAAATTATATGCAAGAGGCAGTAGATAGTCACCCTCTTGAAGATGTATTCCCCTAGTCCTGTTTGATTCTGTTTTACACCAAATATAAATGCTTCTCTTACAGAACTTTCATAATCGTGGAACGCCTCTTCATTCACCTAGAACTTTACTTGTTCCACCTACTATTCCACACAAGGCCAAAGATGCTCCTAATTTTTTCGTTTTCAAGAACTCTCACCTTGCACTCATGTCTTCTCCCGTAATTCGGCATGAAAAGTTCATGGAAAATAATTCAAAATGAGTTTGTACCAAGTTATACTGGGATAATACTGCTAATCCTGTATCCTGCCCATCTTCCACTTGTACCACTGCTCCTCCGCCACGAAACCTCCAAACCACTTCCAAACCATCAAACGTGGAAGAAGGGTCCTCAATCAATCAAGCTCTCCAGGGAAACAAAGAGATTATTACAAGGAGATTATTGATTGAAATTTCATTAAGCAGTTTTATCCTATTGTTGTACAAATTTAATTCAATAATTAATATAAAAAATCATTTGCACTTTAATTACATTTACAAAGGAAAATTTTTACTAACAAGTGGTGAATGATATCACCACATCTATAAAATTTTAAGTCATTTTTATACTAGTAAGTATCAGCGCGGTCGTTGTCCGTTTGCACGTCAACATAGTTAAGCAGTCCTGAACTGCTAACGTGTTAACCGTTACTACCGACCACTAATAAGGCCAGTTTTACAATCTGCGATTAAAATATTAACTGTAAGTAAAATAATCAATATTGAATCGGATTAATGACAGCAATTAATCTTCAATTTGTCATTTGACAATTTTCATTTCGTTTCAATTTTGTTATTTAACCGATAGTTAAAATTTTAATCGGAGATTGTAAACTGACCCTTACTAGTGTATGTTAAGTGAACAGTAGTGATTCAGACGACCTGGGTTCGATTCCACCTGACGTCTAATTGAAAATTGTATAAAATTTTCAAATAGTACAACATTGATCCCTGTGGTGCTCTATCCACGACATCTTAGAAGGTCATAAGGTGACGTCTCGTAAACGCCTCTTCTAAGATTCAGATTTGTCATTACCGAAATTTGCAAATAAAAGTAGATTTGCACACCCACAAATAAGTAATAAGCCGTAATGATATATTTTTATTTATTTTATTTATAAATATGTAATTATAATGTTCTAATAACGACAATTTTAATTGCCCTTAAAATAATATATTTGTTCAATCTCAACGATCGTCTGAAGAAGTAAAGTAAGTTATAGTCGACTCTTTTATTTATTAGGTACATCTTTGACAGTTTGAATAAACTTTATCTATGTAAGGTAAAAGCACCCGTAGTTGACATAGCTCAAGTAGTTAACACTTTGAGTTTAAATTATTATAAAATAAACAACTTTGCGTGTTTTATTTGTAAAATAATTTCTTGGATTCAAGCTTCAATTGGTTATTTTTATTTAATCCTTTATTGTAAAAAAAGGATTTGACAACGTTTCGGCCTTGAATAAGGCCATTCTCAAGTCTAAACAATTGTGGTTTAATAGTAAAGTTTTGTCAAAATTATATATAATATGGTATTGGTTTATATTTAAAATTTGTTAAAACAATATTTGAGTCAAAAAATATAAATTACATTTTTCACAGCTTGCGGAGTCAAGTTAACTGCGTGTTTTTAATATTGCTTTTGTTGTTAATATACTAGCATAACCAAATGTGTTGAAAATGTATAACATGTGTAAATACCGAAACTTTCACATTATACAAAAGTAGTTTCATTGAACAGTACGAGTTTTTTGTATCCGACTTGATGAATTGTATAATTCCTTAAGAAGACAAATTTATAAATATGTTGTAATAAATCGTGATAGTATTTTTTTCAAATTTTACTGTTGTTTTTCGTATTTTAAATAGCACAAAAGTGATCCCTGTGATGCCTTCTCCACATCAACAATGAGTGCCCGTGAGGTGACGCCTGGTAAACGCCCATACGGTACGAATATGTCAGCATCATTACCGAAATCTGTGTATTTATGTATATTTTACCCAAATTCCTTTATATTTTTGAGTTAGAAGAGAAATAAATAAATAAATAAAAAATCACGAAAATGCAAAGATCGAATTACTGAATTGTGTCACAACCGCACGCATACAGCTTTGATAAACAAATAAAATGTGATTATGCTTTTGCTCATTCTTCGGTCAGTAAAGTAATATCTATAAAGGTAAAACAATGCTTCGTTGTTCGTTTTCAATATGAGTCAGAAAGAACACACCTGAGTTTTGTTTCCTCACCTGAGAGGAGTAAGAGGGAGGCCATGCGATGAGGACGCTGCCGCTGCCTCCGCCTTGGGGTAGCAGATTAAAGGGAGGCGCCATTATCTTGATTGTGTCGGTTCGGTGCCGAGTCACTGAGCACCTGAGCGTAGCGGAGGCTGATGGATGGATCGCTTAGCACTATACATGATTACTTGCAACATCCCCGACAAGGCAGTGTCTGACTGTGCTGTGAGCTGTTTGTGGGAATCGCAATCGCTGCCGTGTAACTTACTGGACTATGCCAGTCTCTACTGAGGTTATAGTATTTATTGTGCTACAAACGCAGCAATGCAAATGGATTGATATGATTGCTATTGCTATTGGAACCAGGGATGAGTATAACTGTACCAATATAGTTATATCTAATTGTGTACGACTGTTGATTGAACGGATATTATTAAATACTGTAACTGAATCTCAATCCTTGAATCTTTTAATGAAGAATACTGGGCTCATGAATGATATAGTATTAAAGAACGAATGTCATAATTTTCATTTTATTTTGTAAGAAGAAGTTTGAGTCACGGCGCAGAGCGGAGTGGCTTGACCCAACCCATCTAACAAAATAATAGACAATTATTATGAAATGAGTTCTTTATACTATTTTTTACCTCCCGCTACCCTTGGCAAGGGAGGTATAGGGACCGTGAAAAAAATCGCATATCGAGATTTTGGTAATTGAGCACGTTTTAAGGTCCCTAGAATCCAATTTTAACATTTTCACGATGATGTCTGGGTATGAGTGTATGTGTGTGTGGATTCTCCACTCTAACTCAAATACTATCATATAGAAAACATTGAAACCCTATATTTCGCACTTCTTCTGTAATGGAAAGAGTCCATTAGATTTTGGTGAAAATCGGATAACCGGAAATGGCACTTTACTAGAAGCTCAAAATAGTTTTTCTTTGAAAAATACCTTTAAATGTTATTTTTTCGAGATTAATGTTATTATAAAAATTAAAGCTTATTAAATTTTCTATAGATTTCCATTAATACTTTTTCTATACATTTTATAGATAAATTTATAAAATTATCTATAATTTAAATCCCAGAGCCTACGCTTTAAACAAACAAAACGCAGTTATTCAAATGTATGTAACTGAGATATAAATGTCACTATCAAAGAACTAATCATTTCAACATAATATTAGTAACGTTTTAAAAAGGAAAAATTAAATGGAAAAATAGAAAAGGAATTCAATACACTTTACAGCATAACTAAATATGTAGGTATGTATTTACATTAATAAAAATTAACGATTCACAAAAATGTTTAAGCTAATCCTCATTTTTGGATTAGTGAATTCCACGGGTGCATTCTATTCTATCCCGGCATTTAAAATTTATTCTTCATTTTATTATAGCTCTGGTGGCTTAATAGTTAGAGCAACGCCTCATGTCATGAGTGCCCTCGGGGCTCTGGGTTTGAATCCCACTAAAGCATGGATGTGTGTGAATGTGAACCCACTCTGTAATTGGAATTTAATCCTGTTGAAGAGTTTAGAAAAAGGTAGTTACTTAGATTATATTAGACTATATTTTAAGAAATAAATTAGAGTAAAATTCGCTAATCCAAAAATAAGGATTAACTTAATTTTTTGCGACGGGCTGTAAATGGCGGGAGGTATTGTGTTGGCCACACCAGATTTTTCTATTTTGCGCCTTTTATGCCATGTTTAAATAAAAAATCGTAGTTTCAAAATTTAGGGAATTTGGTGTCAGTTGGTTATACTAATTCAAACTCTAACCTTATTTTTGTTACACTATCTACGATATTTTCTATTTCTTTCTAACTTAGTTACTATATTTCTTCTCTTCTTCTTATAATAAATAAATAAATATATCAACACGGCGTATTATCCATATTTCGGACCGCTGGGTTTTTACCAGGCGTCACCTCACGGGCACTCATTGCTGGCGTCGAGACTGCACCACAGGGGTTAATTTTCTGCCATTTAAAATTCGGAACATTTGGCGTCGGTCGGAATCGAACCCAGTTCCCCAGATTCACGACCAGACACTCAGGCAAATTATATTAAAATGAAAATTAATACTTGAAATAAATAATGATGTAAGTGCAATATTTGTAATAGTTATTTACATTATACGTGCGGTAGGTGTTATTTTACAACGCGAGGTTTTATATTGAAGCACGACGCGCAGCGGAGTGCTGCAATAAAACCGAGCGTTGTACAAATACCTAACGCACACATTATGTATTAAATTTTTTGGCCGAGATATCTACTAAAATATGTATTTTCTATCAATTTTGCTTGTTAACCTTAAACCATTGTTGTCATCAAGCCAGCTGCTATCAAAACAATTTATTGTAGGCTCAGCATCAAGGCGCTTTGAAAACCAACGAAACGTCAAAATAATCAAAAATTTGTATTTCTTGTTATAGTCCAAGATCCCAGGGCCCCCAGACGTAACTTATTTTCTCAAAGATGAAATGTGTGGAATAGAGTAATATCCCTATGTACATTGAACGCATGCATAACTGCTAAGTTGGGTAGACGGCCAATTTACAGGTACCAGGTGCGAAAGGTAAGCAAAAATTGGACTTACTTCACTTAAATTCTGAAAGCTGATTTTTATGTATGGCTTATAGAATATTAGTAGAAAATAATATTCAACACTCCCAGACACTTCCGGTCGGCCTTAACTTCCGACAGACGCTTTAAAGCTCACACAAAAATACATGAACTTTACTTATTTTCTGATGCTTGATTTTTATATATGTTACTTAGGGGACTATTTTAAACCTATATGTACACAGCTAGACAAATGCTAAGGGCCAAACATCCCCTCAGACACAAAAAACATTCTGCTATGAGTATGAGCGCGGGGGACTATACACGCGTTTCAGAGCGAGCGAGATAGCCATGTTAACTGATTTCCCCCTCTTAAACTTACAGTCTGCTCTACTTTACTGTGTGTTTGCACAGTAGCATCCTAAGTGGCACAAAAATATTTTGTGGAATTTTAGTCCACAATTTTTAATTTTTGACTTATTGTTCAATCAATTTTATCGAAAAGTCAACATTTTTTTGTGTCGCGGGGGATACAGTATTATATTGAGTTTGTAAGAGCATAGATGTTAATTTAGAAAATAAATATAGTTTAAATGTATTCTTTTCAGGTGCTACAGAGCAAACACACAGTAGAGTAGAGTAGACTGTATGTTTAAGAGGGGGAAATCAGTTTACATGGCTATCTTGCTCGCTCTGAAACGCGTGTATAGTCCCCCGCGCTCATACTCATAGCAGAATCTTTTTTGTGTCTGGGGGGATGTTTGGCCCTCAGCATTTGTCTGGCTGTGTACATATAGGTTTGAAATAGTCCCCTAAGTAACATATATAAAAATCAAGCATCAGAAAATAAGTAAAGTTCATGTATTTTTATGTGAGCTTTAAAGCGTCTGTCGGGAGTTAAGGCCGACCGGAAGTGTCTGGGAGTGTTGAATATTATTTTGTACTAATATTCTATAAGCCATACATAAAAATCTGATGTGGCCAACACATAACCTCTCGCCAGATATTTTACCTGGTTGTACGCATAAAACGAAAAATATTTTTAAACACATATATTCATGTCTCACTACAAAATAATTATTTTAATATAAATTATGTACAATACATACATTTTCTTTATATTCAATATCCTGAAATTTTCTTTTTCTATTTTCCTTTTCTTTTTCTTTATATTCGTCATTTTTTCGCAAATTTCTTTTATATTCTTTTTTACGTATATTCGTTTGCGTTGACTTTTTTTATTTTCATAATCTTCATAATACTGTACAAATATGTTTGACAGAGGCATACAAATATTTTTGACAGTGACATTTATGTGTCAATTACAAACATTTGAATTTCTTGCCTTGTAGTAGTTTGATCTGAGATTTTTTACATCAAATTATTTTATATGCCTTTCTTTATGTCTAAATCTATAGAAGATATAATAATGAATTTATATTTATCGAATAAAGAATTTAACGTTCTTTAATATAAGTATTTACATAAATTTTTGATAAATAATATTTAGATAATTCCGGTTGTCCAATTGTTACCAAAACTGACTGGACTCTTCCGATTATTGTTAGATTGAGGAATCCGTAGTTAAAAATGTCTTAAGTCTTATAGTATTTGAGATAAAGTGAATCCAACATCCACACACACATCCACACACACATCCACACACATACGGACATCATCGTAAAAATGTTATAATCGGATTCTAGGGACCTTAAAACGTGCTTATTCATTAAAATCTGGATATGCGATTTTTAGCATGAATACAATACCTCTCTTAGCGAGAGGTAAAAATCAGCTTTCAGAATTTAAGTGAAGTAAGTCCAATTTTTGCTTACTTTTCGGACCTGGTACCTGTAAATTGGCCGTCTACCCAACTTAGCAGGTATGCGTACGTTCAATGTACATAGGAATACTACTCTATTCCACACATTTCATCTTTGAGAAAATAAGTTACGTCTGGGGGCCCTGGGATCTTACTCTATTATATTTGTAATTATATCTATCAAAGAGAAAAATGTCAGACAGTGACGAATCTATAACATCTACTCCGCCAGATTTACGTGAACAAGCAAAAATTGTTTCATCGGATTTACTCCCTGAAAAATCAAATGCCCGTTACAAGAGATATTATCAAGTTTTCATACGGTGACGAAAAAAAGTCAACAATTGAGAGGTTGGGTTGGGACAAGACCAAGAATTTGCACTTTAATAAATAAAACAGTATTCTTTTCTTCACAAATAAATGTTTATTGCAACACTAAATGTACATTTCGACTGCCAAGCAGTCATCATCAGTAGTACACTAACAAATTAAAAACTCGTACACGTATTTATACTAATGTATACAATAATTCCTGGAAAACAGGTTGAAGAAACAGTACAAGGGATTTCCTAATTACAGTTACTCTTATTTGACAAATTTCAATAATGGGTTGTCTAACGGTGAAAGATCGAAATTTAATAACTTTTCTTCGTGCTTTTTCATGTGAATAGATTCTAACATATTTAAATCTCGTTTGACATTACAATATTTAAGTAATTCTAAGTTATTTATTGTGAATTTATGTCCTGTATCATGACTATGTGATGCTAACGCTGATTTAAATATGTTTTTACATTTAACATGATACATATGTTCGTTAAATCTTTTAGTAATATTTCTTTTTGTTTGGCCTATATATAACTGGGGGCACTGTGAACATTTAATTGAGTAGATTCCAGACTTTTTTGTGTTTTCAATTTTATCTTGATTATTGGAAATTAGATTTTTAAGATTTAATTTATTAGAAAAAACTACATTCAATCCATGTTTCTTAAATAAATTTCTGAATTGGAATTGAGTTCGATATTAACGAATTCTTAAATTCCATAAATTCTGAATATCCTTCGATCAAATTTACCTTCGAGTTAGAAGACAATAATATCCTGCCGTTCCTAGACTTAAAAGTGATAAGAAACACAACCTACTTAGAATTTGACATTTACAGGAAAAGTACCCACACAGATAATTATATACACAATTCAGCGTATACTTCAGTTCAAAACAAAATGGCCTCTTTTAATTTTCTTATTCATAGATTACATACAGTTCCTCTTAACAAAATCAGATTCAACAAAGAACTAAATCATATTATACACATTGCTACTCAAAATGGTTATAACGCAAAAGTAATTTTGAAATTAATGGATAAATATAAATTTAAAATGCTGAAACGATCATGCACGAATTTGTTAAGCTTGGAAGAAAAAGACAAATTTGTAAAATTATGTTACAATAAATATTCCCAATTCCAATTCAGAAATTTATTTAAGAAACATGGATTGAATGTAGTTTTTTCTAATAAATTAAATCTTAAAAATCTAATTTCCAATAATCAAGATAAAATTGAAAACACAAAAAAGTCTGGAATCTACTCAATTAAATGTTCACAGTGCCCCCAGTTATATATAGGCCAAACAAAAAGAAATATTACTAAAAGATTTAACGAACATATGTATCATGTTAAATGTAAAAACATATTTAAATCAGCGTTAGCATCACATAGTCATGATACAGGACATAAATTCACAATAAATAACTTAGAATTACTTAAATATTGTAATGTCAAACGAGATTTAAATATGTTAGAATCTATTCACATGAAAAAGCACGAAGAAAAGTTATTAAATTTCGATCTTTCACCGTTAGACAACCCATTATTGAAATTTGTCAAATAAGAGTAACTGTAATTAGGAAATCCCTTGTACTGTTTCTTCAACCTGTTTTCCAGGAATTATTGTATACATTAGTATAAATACGTGTACGAGTTTTTAATTTGTTAGTGTACTACTGATGATGACTGCTTGGCAGTCGAAATGTACATTTAGTGTTGCAATAAACATTTATTTGTGAAGAAAAGAATACTGTTTTATTTATTAAATTTATCTTCACGTAGCTCTAACAATATATTAATTTGCACTTTGATTATTTTATTTCTTAGGGATGTCTATTGTCTATGCTGCTATGCTGGAAGGAAATTAAGGTTAGGTAGATTAGTTCCTACATACGTAGTTGCTACAGACTACATGAATGATTCTAATGTTACCTACCCTTTTCGACATTCTTCATTAAAATTAATTTCAAACATTTGAAATAAAATCAATAATTCTCATCAATCATTCCACTTATTTTATCATTTGACAATTTTGACATATTGACATTGCCGACTGAGACTTATGCCAAAAGATGGCGCTGGCGGATTAAATTAAAAGAAATTCAGTTTTATTTATTTATTTATTTACTATTATTGTACGAAAATTGCGGTAGCTAGCGTTTTTGTAGGCACTCTTTATTATTACAAAGTAGATTTCTTTATTAGTGGCCTATTAAAACTTAAAAATATGGGTGTGTATTACTTTATTCGGTGCGGTAAAGTCATGGCATGTGTAAAATCGCAACTATCATGGACGCCAACGATGTGTGATTGTTATGTTTACACTTTAGGAGGCCAAAAAAAAATTTTTTTCTACAAATCACTATGACACCAGTGTTAAAAAGTGACAGACCATTCTTACTTTTAACATTAGTGTTAAAAGCGACTTAGTTACCTTGGTAATGACGATTGGAACAAATTGACATCTTTGTTATATGCCAAAAATTTATTAGAAATACAAATTAAAATTATAAAATAGTGTTTATAGAATAAATATTGTGTGATATACGTTTTAAAAGTGATTCTATTTTGTTCGAAGATTTGGAGCATTCCGCTTCGCGTTGTGTTCCAAACTTTCTTCTCACAAAATAAAATGTCACTTTTAACACATATCATAAATAACTATTTTTACACGAATAATATTTTAAGTACAATATGAATAAGAATCGAATAGTCCAGTGAACAGAGGTCGAAAAAGGGGAGATACCTATCAAAAGGTCGGGTAATTCGGAATTTTTGATATGTTGTATAGGATGGTTGGTTAGTGAAAAATCCAGATATCCACAATCTCCCTTGCACCGCTTCCTTCGGCATGTTGTGAAAACCACCGAAAATCGGCACTTTTCAGTTTTTCGCCTTCTCTCTGGTGAATTTTAGCGCAAAAATTGTATTCGCCAATTTATAGAGGTCAAAATTTCTTTAAAATTTGGTATGAAAAGTTTTATTGTACGATTAAGAGCAACGGAGCTATGAAGATCCCAAAACACGCTAAAATTGATTTACATCCCAATAACTCCATGATATTTCGTTGATAGGTTTACGTTTTGAAGATAATGTTTGCTATAGTGTTTCAACTAACTAATCGAAGATATATACTGTATCTGGGTTAAGATTGCAGTTGTGTGAAAATAGGAGCAGTATGATCTTGATGTTTGATTAGGATAATATCGGGGCATTATCCAATCAGAAAATAAGGTCAAACTGCTCCTACCTTCGAACCACTGCAATCTTAAACCAGACACAGTATAGATAGTCCGATTTGTCCCCGCGTTGAGTAAAGATGTAGACTTTGAGTTTCGATTCGCGTTTAATAACGCCATCAAAATAATAAGTAGGCTCCCATATAAAATAACGGAATAGATATTCCTATAACACTTGGTATATTATCGATGAAAATATTAATATTGCCATAAATAGAATTTATTAAAAAGAAAATTACATATTATTTAATTTTAAAATAAATTATAAGTAGCGCCATCTCTAGGTGTAGAGTAAATTTCTCTGACAATTATTCACCATAGAATTGCTCGCCACTCAAATGAGGTTGCAATTGACAGGAATTTTTTAAATCTTTTTTTACATCAATATAGGTAATGCAAATTAAGCAACACATTGATTGGAATCTCAGATTTAATTAATATTAATATGCAGAATGTCTCAACACAAGTTTACGTAAGCTTTACTTTTAAAATATTGTAAAATATATTTACATAGTTCCACTTTTAAAATTAAATCTTTTGGTTTGAACATTTGAGATATTGCCATTATCTGCATATGTAATTTAAAATTAAAAGCAATTTTATTCTACCAACCAGGATCTCAAATATAATAAGTTTTTACAGTTTTATACACTGCTCAAAAAAATATACTTATACTTTTTTACACTCTGTAATTTTTTAATTTATAGCTTTGCGTTATTATGTTAACAATTTTTGATAATTAAAAATTATAGGTAAGTTATTCTAAAAAAAAAATATAAAAGGACTGCACAAAACAAAATGAAAAAATTGATCAAATATGCTTTAAATTTAGGTTTGAAGGCGTACTAAAGAATATAAATGAATTCATTTGTCAATATTTGTTGATTAAAACAGATCTGCAAAACGATCGAGCACATGGAATAGAAATTTCTGACTGGACTGTTAGAAACAGATTAAAAATTTGAAACCTAGAAGACCTGTCCGGATACCACGCCTTTGCAGCATAACAAAGCAGCGCGAATGAGATTTGCTCGGGTTCACAAAGCTTGACAACTTCGTTACTGGAGGCCTGTACTGTTTACAGACGAATCCAGATTTCGTTTAACTCGTTGCAATGGTCGTGTATGTGTATACAGACGTCCTAGTGAACGCTGCTCAGCCGCTACTATACAGAAATCAGATAAATTTGGTTCTGGATTCGTGATGGTTTGGTAGAAATCAGTATAGACAACAGAACTGAACTTGTTGTGGTCCCTCAAAGACTAAATGCAATGACTTTCATTGAAAATGTCTTGTTGGACTATATTGTGCCTGCTGCAAATGGTCTCCATCCCAATTTTATTCTAATGCAAAACAATGGAAAGCCATACAAACGGTATCACAAAAAAAAAATTACAAGAGCGTGGAATTGGGGTCCTGGATTGGACAGCATTAAGTCCTGACCTGAATCCTATTGAACACGTGTGGGAATAGCTTGACCGACGTGTTTCACCATCCGCCACAAACCATCTAGGAACTGACACAAGCCCTGTTTGAGGCATGGGAAAGAATAACTCAAGTATCCCTTCGCAGACTAAAATGCGAAGCATATCAAGCAATTGTAAGGGAGTGATTCGTTCTCGTAGAGAAAATACACATTATTAAACCTCACCATTCAACAGAAAACCTGACTCTTACCGATACTATGCCACTCGCTTTTACTTTGTTTTACGTTATCTATTTACATTTTTAAGTGTAACTTAGAAATAAATGATTATTAAAATATTTTGACTAAAATATATGCTGTTGGACCATACCTAATTTGATTTGCCCAAATCTCTTATTTAAAAACATACTGATTTTGTGCAGTGTATACCGTGCCTGCAAAAGTATATTAAGAAAAATTTGACAATTATACTTTTTATACTTGTTATTACTTTAATTCATGGGGGCTTTCCATTCTTCTCTATCCAATGGATTCTCCGCCATTAGATGTTGGAAAAGGGGGGAAAGCACAGAGCCGTATTCCCAGCGGCCCAGCGGTTTTTCAGTCGTGACACCAGTTGCAATAAATCCCGATCGATAAAGCGATTGCGCGGGCTGCGACGCGTTTTGTAATGTACCTTGGATTTATACTGACAATAAATAATCGCTTTAAGAAAGCACCTCCTTGGAAAAATACAAATATAATTTATAATGAGAAAAAAGCAGACGCACAGCTTCGGAAGCACCAAGAGCACATAGTACCGGTTTTTTCATTTCCCAGAATATTTCCTAACGAAATAAATTTCCAGCAGCATTTTACTCTAAATGGGTAATATATTACTGCGTGATATAAACAAGTATTTGTTACTCTCGAGTACGTTTTCAACTTTCCTTCATTGATTTGTTTTGTTCACGTCGTCGCCTACGATTTAATACCTACCTCTTTTAACTAGAAACGTTCAGAATATTTGTTTTAGCGGATATACGCTAACTTTAATATATTCGTATTCGAAACCGTATTTAAAAAAAAATTTACACCTTGACTGCCACGCTATGTTGCCAATTTTGGATCTCTGGCAATCATATTTCATAAAAAATAGATTAGTACCATTGAATAAATAATCTACTACCAGTAGATTATTTATTCAATGTTAGTACCCTGTTTCTAAATCAAAATATGTTTTCTAATTTTTTTTTTGCACAAAATTATTTATTAATAAATGGCACATCTGTACCACGGGCGTACTACGTTTTTACCTTTAGGTACGGAAGGTATTGTCTTTGGTCAAAAAATTCGGTGGTGAGTTTTTAATGAATAAGCACGTTTTAAGTTCCCTAGAATACGATTTTATTATTTTTACGATGATGTCTGTCTGTATGTATGTATGTATGTGTGTGTGCGTGTGTGTGTGTGTGTGTGTGTGTGCGTGTGCATGCGAGCGTGCGTGCGTGCATGCGTGTGTGTAAATGTGTGAATTTGTGGATGTGTGTGTGTGTGTGTGTAACAAAATTTTCGTCTACGATAACTCTAATACTACAATTCCAAAAATTATAATTTTTTCGTATTCCTCCTCGTTGCTTCCATATGAAGAGCTGATTAGATTTTGGTTATAATTGGTCAACCGGAAGTAAGGGTACCGGTTTGAAGATTTTAACAGTTTTTTTTTTTTTTTTTTGAAAAAACGATGTTATTATAAATATTAAACAACATTGTATTCTCTATACGATTTAACTGCATTTTATACTTCATATTAAGTTGATATAGAGTTATAAAATTATAAAGAAATTAAATTTCATAAATTAGCCAGCTATATTAGAAACAGCTACTATATTAAGAAAATTCTGATTGAAAGATGTCAGTGTCAAGTGCAATTGACATATTCGTAGTATATTTGTGTTACAATTTTACTCGAATATCTTTTTGCTCGAAACTTTCTGTATGGAATTTGTATAAAATACATACAACTGTCGAAAGGTAATGTACAGGTGTCTCATTTTCGATGTTTTTTTAAGGTATCTCGGGTAATATTAATGATAGAGCAAAACCGTTTGCACATTACAGGGTCAACTCTTCGAGAAAAGTATAATAGTCACCACAGGAATTTTCGATCTTCTTTTGTTTATGAGATACAGGCAAAATGTCGTTTTTCGCTCATTTCGAAAATATATCATATCTAATTTATTATGATACTTAGAGAAAAAATGTAAATTAATAATTATTTCTTATTGAAGCTTTAAACAAAAGAATGTAGACTTGTTATATATCATTAAAAATCTTATAAAATAAGCAAAAAGACGAGACTATTTTCAACATAGGTTCCCATTTAAAAAATCATAAGTTTGTGTTATATCTCGAGAATCATTAAGTTTTCAAAAAATCTATTTACGCCATTTTATTCTATTTAAAAAACTGTAAAAATTTTGTGAAAACATTTTTTCTCTAACTTTTATAATAAATAAGATATGAGATATTTTCAAAATGAATGAAAAACAAGTTTTTGCCTGTAGATCAGAAACAAAAGAAGATCGAAATTTCCTATGGTGACTATTAAACATTTCTGGGAAAGTTGACCCTGGAATGTGCAAACGGTTTTGCTCTATCATTAATATTAACCGAGATACCTTAAAAAAACATCGAAAATGAGACACCCTGTACATACAAGAAATTTAGAAACTTTTGAAAGGAATTTTCTGTGTGGATTTTATAGAAAATACATACGCATTTACGAAAATTCTCCCGATAGATACCGCATTGACCGACAGTGTTCGAAAACACGAGTGGTAAAATGTTACCGTGTTCGAAAATTGTTCAATATCTACCAGATCCATCTACCGGAGTCATGAAGAATCTAATCTCAAAAAAGGTAGTAATGCAAAGCGAAGCGCGCGCTTTAAAAGCGGAAATGTATTCAAACTAGAACTCTGCTCAGTTTGTTAATTACGTTAAATTTCTAAACTGTATTAAATTTTCAAATTTTTTCATAGGTTATGAATCAACCCTGTTTACCACTTGCGTTCTTAAAATATCGATTCCGGTAGCTATAACCTGATAAAAAGCTGTTTACCGGTAACAGTTCACCGGTAAAATTTTCGTAAATACCTCATATAACTGACGGAAGGTAATGTGCTGGCCACATCAGATTTTTTTTTATTCACGCCGCTTGACACGTACACCGTGCCATCAATTCAATTTTATTTTTCAACTTAGATTCTTTTAACGCAACACACATTTTCTATTCATACGTTTGCTACGAAAATATAGCCACCGAATTAGGAATAAAGGTTGCTACAAACTAAACTATTGGCTTGCACAACTTACAAGAAACATTTCTGTGTGTGTTTTTTTTATTTTGTCAGACATAAATCGTATTTAAAATAACACGTTTATGTACAGTTTTTAACAATAAAATGCTGTGCCGAATTTTATTTAATAAATAATATTCTAATTCTTATTAAAAAAATAAATTTCTGTATTAAAAAAAAAAAAAAATTACGAGGCCAACGCATCATACAGGTCCTCGGCGCCAAGCTTTGCCATTGCCATATAAATACACGCTCCGTAAAGCACAAACAGGAAAGTCAAGAAGCGTTTCAGTAAAGTCACCATCGTGGTAAAACACTTATGCTACATGGCATCCGTAGCAAATATACCAATGGCACATCAGTTAAGCCACTTGGCAGTCAACGTATTAAGTCGAAAAGACAAATACTATACGAATAGAAAATAAAGTAATATTGGGCTGTAAAATAATTGGCAGCAGGGACGTAAAAATAAAAATAGTAAGTATTTTAATTTACATAGTCGGAACAAACCAATTCAACAGTGACGTCATATTAATGTCATCAAAAATCAATAACCTCCGCCAGTTACGATACGACATATAACCTGATGATATAGATACATATATACGATTAAAATGTGTTCGAGAGGGATGTCATTTTATTAAAGTTGTTGATCAAATTCCCTTGATTTGCTGTCACTCCTACTGTATTCGTATATATGAGAAAACAAATTCGGAACATCCCTAGTTTCAACTTCCCTGTGTTAATTATAAATTTACGGATATTATTTTCACACAATAGAACACAATATTTGTAAAATATTTCATATATTTTGTTATATTATTGATTATCAAAATGTTAAACTAATAACAATTTTTTTTATCCATGTTTGTCAAAGGAAAGCAAACATATTTGTTATATTAAACAATACATATTTACCCAAAATTATTAATTTAATTAAACACTATAAATCCGGTTGGCTACAATTTTTATTAACATTTATTGTTATCTAATTATTATATCCAAATATTTTGCAAATTATTGCGGACACCATATTTCAAAAATGATGTTTATTAGATGCCAATTTTCTATTATGGTTAGCTACTATTATAGTTACCTACTTATTTTATTCTTTAATTCGAATAGGTATAGCTGATTCCATGTTTTGTAATCGTAAAAAGTAGACCATCATATATTTTACAAGTCGAACAGAGATTTATTATTCATATATTTAGTTGGAGTATTGTCCTATAATTTATGACAAATGGATTACAACTATGCAGAAACTGCAATTTTCTAACTAATTATATTTACTATAACTTGTTCTATAAATTTTTTAACATGTATAAATAAATTTGTATTTTTATGGTCAATATTTACAAAAATTGGTAAATGTGTTAACATAATCAATTAATGAAATAAACAATACCTACTTACTAATAATTATAATATTAAGAATTAAATAAAAAAAATCGCGTTTCTGTAGAAAAAATCTGGTGTAGCCAACACAATACCTCCCGCCATATACAGACCGAGTCACAAGAAATAATAAGCTAATCCTTATTGTAGGATTCGGGAATTTTACACTAATTTTGGCAGTCAGTCAGTTACATACATTTGATTTGAATAACTGCGTAACCGAGGAGTTTTGTTTGTTTAAAGCGTTGGCTCCGGAATTTAAATTATAGATAATTTTATAAATTTATCCATAAAATATGTAGAAAAGGTATTTATGCAAATTTATAGAAAATTTAATAATCTTTAATTTTTATAAAAGCATTAATCTCGAAAAAATAATATTTAAAGGTATTTTTCGAAGAAAAACTATTTTTAGCTTCAAGTAAAGTGCCATTTCCTGTTATCCGACTTACACCAAAATCTAATGGGTTCTTTCCTTAATAGAAAAAGGTCGAAATACAAGGTTTCCAAATTTTCTGAATGATAGTATTTGAGTTAGAGTGGAGGATCCACACATACATACATATATATATATATATATATATATATATATATATATATATATATATATATATATATGTATACACACATACGCACATACACACAGACATCATCGTGAAACTAAAATCTCGATATACGATTTTAGCACGATCCCTATACCTCCCTTACCAAGGGTAGCGAGAGGTAAAAATCATAAATATACATTTAAATAATCAATACAGTTTAAAAATAATAGTTTTTAAAATATAATTTTGTAAAAAAATGAATCATAGATAATATCTATGTTATTATAATTATGTCTGTATTACTATGTATGTTGCATTAATCCAAAATAAGTAACATTCGCTTTTTGTTTTACATAAATAGAATTAAATTCATTAGAATATTTTAGTAAAACCGACTGCTTTGTAAAGAAAATATACCTGATAACTAACTTCATATGAATATTCATAAACATACATATTATAATTAAGTAGTTACGTTACATGCCAAAAGCATATTTTTCACTTTTTAGAAAAAATATTTAATATACATTTTCCACAACTGTAATACAATGTAAGTTAATTTAAATATTGTCTCTTTAGTATATGCAAAAGATAACTTTCTAGTTCCATGTTAAAATTTGATATCTCTGTCTGACATTATGGTTTACAGCAATTGGTTTCGTCAATAAGCTAATATTATTTTTTAATTTCATGCATCTGTACCGCTTAGCAGGCATCTTCTCACGGGCTCTCAATGTTATCGTGGAGAAAGCAACACAGGAGTCATCTTTGTGCTATTTGAAAATTGTAATTAATTTTTAAGTTTCAAGTCCCAGTGTTAAAATTTGCAGAAAATATTTCAAAATAAGTTTTTTTGGGTAGTAGACAAACTTTAAATTTAAGCATCTGAAATGATTAAAAAAGTGCTTTTGGCACGTGATGACAGATATATTCCCATTTTTAGTTTATGCTACAAATTAGTAGGATCGGAAATAGCATAGGACTAAATATTTCGGTCTGTTTCGAACTATGTGTACGCGACTAAATCGTGCTTTCTTTATTCTGTCTTTGTTCATTGTCGTTAGATGCAAGCGTTCACGTTTACAGACGGACATAAATTCAAAAACACTTTTGTTGACTTCAGGTATAATTCATTCAATGTGTCGAAGAGAAAAGAATTACTGCGTACGTATTTTGAAAAACTACAACATTATTTAGATTGAGTTTTGAAACGGTTTTAGTTTTAAACTTATCTTGTGCTTTTTTAAAAATCCAGGCAGATTAAATTACATTCTGTCTGTTCTTCACCATTTACTTTTAACTTGGGAGGACAAAAACAAAAACATGTTCATCTAATTGCTAAGTTGTTTGTTGACGTCATGTTTTCTTCTGTTGTTCTTGTTTGCCAACAACGAAATTGCCTCATGAAATTAATTACTGGCATGTAAAATTAAATAATTTGAAAATATTTATAATATGTACGACTGTATAGCGTTGTTACAGTTACATTAAGATAATAGCCTTTTGCTGGGTAAATATTATCTCTTTAAATAAATAAAATAAATAAATATATCATCACGGCATATTACCCACTGCTGAATAATATCTTATGGAACTATGGAAGTGTTTGTACTTGAACACAATTATTTAAATTTAATTTGTTAAAAGCACCTGTTTATCGTAGAACTCACTGAACCATAGTATAGGTATATATTTTAAGAATAAAGTTTATTTTTAAGTAGCAATTTAATTCTAAAAATATGCTGTCCTTAACCAAGCTAAACATAACATTTTGTATGCAAAAGCTACTATGTAATTACTAGTTTTATATGTATTTTTTATACGTGAGAATAACCAATTTTAAATCTTAATTACATTTGCCTTATTACTTTTACACACATACTATTTTCTGATCTTGAATGCAGTTATTTGTTTAATCAATAACACAAACAGTAGAAATATTTGCCTAACCATGCGGACAATTTTTGCCTCAGAATAGATGTTTTTCTAGAATAATTTCACAGCTATGCCGAGTCAGGCAATTTACATTTCGTTGTAGTAGCGCAGGCTTCCGAAATTTCCAGAATGCTAAATTCAGATAATTAGACATATTTGGCACTTGTATGTAAAAAAAAGTCTACGAGTATCTAAAACTCTACTTGCGATGTGTGGTCAGTTAAATTTCATTTTGTCTCAGTTTATAAGTTTTGAAATAAGGAGTACGTAGACAGATAAATACTTATTTGTGTCCAATTAGTGCATTTTGAAATAATAAGTCTTTCTTTTAGTTTCAAGTTCTGTTACAATATAGTATCGTATCATTGTTTTTATTTCTTCAAGTAGTAAATATAACAATTAACAACCATTCCCACTGTTTGATTACCTGTACAATTATGAACATTTATAACAAATTCTGCAATAAAATTCAATAAAACATACAGATTGAATTTCTGTTTATATCCTCTCCATTATAGTAGACTCTCAAAAATCATGGAATTGATGATCTGGAATCTTAAATAGTTGCAGAATATAAGAATATAAATTCCGAGAAAAATACATTAATCTGCGGGTGAAAAAAAAAAAAATGATCCGGATGAACACATTTCCACTGCATTTTGTTTCTGGTTGCGTATCATGTCATATTACCTCGTAAGATGTAAAAATTTATAAAACATCCAGTTCGACAACCCATAAACAAATTATACAAAAACCGTTGAACACAATTCATTCTATTCCGTTCAAATTATCCCAACTATAATAACATTTTTTCGAATTAGCCTAATACGTGATGGTAAAGGTAAAGGCATTAGCAATTTGCAGTTAAAAAATAAATCCGGTTGTTAATATAACCTTTACTCTGAAGGGATTACAGTACTTAGATAACACATAATAATTCTCAATTCTCCATTCTCCTGATTAAATTCCCTTGATTCACTCTCTCGCAATCCCAGTTGGCTGTGTCGTCGATTCAACAGTTGACGGGATTATCATATCTTGAGCACGTACGCGGGTTGTCACGGCTCGCTGCCGACACCGCCACCGACGCTGGATTACAGACGTATTGTATTAGCTTTTAAGGTAAACCAACGACATGTGATTTGATGTAGGGTTGCCCCGAGAGACTGATACGTTTTAACCTTTGATATGTTTAAATGAAATATTAATTGGGATTTTGTTGGTATTATAAAGTATTTGTTAGTTTTCTCTAAACCTAATGAAATATACCTATTCATTTATTTATTAAAACTAACCAGACACTGAGACGCCGAGGCTTTTTAAATCATTTATATTAAGTTAAATTTCTTATGCCCGGTCTTATAAAGGACAGTTAAACAATCAGTTAGTTATTGGACGGTTAAATTTAGTTACCAAGTAAATTTTAGTAGTGTTCTATAAAGTAAGTTATGAAGTAAAATTAGTAACCGTAGGTTATCTAACTCTCTGTTAAATTTACCGACCGTACTTCAGTTCAAATATTGTACTCTAGATGGCAGTTTACGCAATACGCTTTAGAGCTGTCAACTGTGCTGTTAGAACAGTTTAAAAAGAAGATTACAAGTTAGTTGCAGTGAAAGTAAATGGATAAAAAACGTGATAGGGGCCGTAATTATACGGAAACAGATAAAGAAAATTTACTAGAGATTATTAAACACTATGTGAATGTTATAGAAAATAAACAAACTGATAACACCAGTGTTAAAATAAAGAATGAAACATGGGAAGTTGTCGCTGGAGAGTATAATTCTTTAGCACAAACGGGACCTAGAACTGCTGTCCAGCTAAAATTATTGTATGATAATATAAAGAAAAAAGGGGAAAAAAAACAAAGCAGATGATAAGGTAAGGGATACAACTTACATCGTGCTCATGCGACATTAGAAAATTATATGATAATTATTGTAGGTAGAACTATACAAAACAGGTGGAGGAACATTTAAAAGAAAAATTGACACTATCGGTGAGAAGTTTTTAGAGATAAATGAAAGTACTATCATTGAAATACCCAACATGTATGACTCTACAGCACCATTAGATATTTTGAGTAAGTAAAATTTATTATATTGAACTTCATTAGTTTTTTGTGGAAGTCAAATATATTTTAAATTCAAATAAAAGAACATCACGAACATACTTTTATGATTATTATTTTTTAGATAAATCAAACAACGAAACATTAAGCGAAAATACAATAGTAAGTACAGGAAACGGTAGTAAATTAAATGATAAAAATATAATAATAATTTATGTAATTAGATGATTGAAGTGCCTGAATCTACAGATGAACCAGTAGCTGGACCTAGCAGCAAATCATTTGATACTACAGAACACAGAAATTCATCTGAAAATATAAAACAAGTTGTAAAGCCATCAGTGCCATATTTTCAAGGAAAGGCAAAGAAAGGGAAATTATCGGAAACATACAGAGCGAAAGCGGATGACATTAAAATAGATATTTTGGAAATAAGAAAACGAAAAGAAGAAATTGAGCTTGATATTTTAATACTGAAAAAAAGAGAAAAAGAATTGAAAATTAAAGAAATGGAACTAAATTTAAGTAAAACATATAATATTGAAAAAATATGATTAAAGATTCTTTTTTGTGTATTATAAAACAATAATTATAATTTAATACATATTTTATGTACCTTTTTCGTATACAAAGAATATCCCAAAGAATAGACATATTTTTTTAATAATTTCATAAATAAATATTTTTTTGTTTTTGTAATATATATGTAATAAAATACTAAAAATGTATGAATGTTTTTTTATGCTAACCTTTGAAATACCGTGTTAATTTTAACATATGTTTATAGTACAGAAATCGAACAGTTATATTAATTTAGTCGCAAAGTTTAGTTAACTATCCTTTATAAGACCGGGCAATCTATTTCTGTTGAATTATGCTTCCATTAGATAGTTGTTTATGACAAGTTATATCTTTCATAATTCACGTCTAACATTAATTCTTGAGTTATAATTCATAACTTTATGTTGTCCAAACCTATAAAGCATATTATTTTACTCGCGTATGTTAGTTGTATATCCTTTGAACGGAATGTATCACTCGTTTCCGTGCCATGTGATAAACTTTATCCTCCTGAGCTGCAGCTATCATTATGCTTGTTTAACTTTCGGATGATCAGGTGGGTTCATTTAGAGACCCCAAATTCGTTTTTTGTTTAGTATTTTGTGCAATTTTTTTGTTACGAACTTTTACACCTTCCTCTACTGCATGTAAAAATATACGCCAAAATTATTAAATATTACAATCCTAAAAAAATATTTTCTGCTTGGGAACAATAAATTTAAAATAATCTCTGAGTAGCCAGCTTCTATAATAAATGGGAGCAATAGTTTACGGTGAACTTGTCATTACGTTGTATATTCTAGTTTTGTGCCCCATATAAGAAAAAAAAATCTTGCACTGCCCAGCCGACCTGCCTTTGCAGTTAGTGTACTTAAAATTTTTCGTTCTATTTTTTAGTTAGATATGTTTTACATTCATAGAAACGTAGATTGATGTTTCATTATGAGTGTTTGACACTAAATCTTGATATACTTTCATATTGTAAGAAAAATTTATATTTAAAAGTGGGTCGCGCAATGACCCTACATGCTAGATCCTATTTCAAAATTGTACCTGCTCATTCGAAGATTAAAAATATACTAAAGAGGTTTTCTTTTACGATCATAAAACATATTTAATAATTTTTTTCTACGACCATTAAAAAAGCATATTTTATTCATTTCTTCATCAGAAAGCTTCACCGAATAGTAATGACATATTTAAAGGTTAGAGTGAAATTATGTCAATATAATGTAAATGTCTAATCTTTTCATTAAGTACCTAATAACTTAAAATAGGAATATCTCATGAATTTTTAAAACTGGAATTACCTATTACGAAATAATAACTGTGTTTGTACACTTAGCATTGATATCTTGTGGTAAGTTTAAAATTAATAGATTTTTATATAAATATTAGCTATTTTGTTTAAATCTTTAATAGCAGTTGCTGTACTTACAATTTATCATATTGTTATTTAAATTTTCATTAATAAAATAGTTTTTTGATAATTTCATTAACCACTGAGTATCGTAATAAGCAGACTTAATTAATTTATGCATTTTTATTGTTTAAAAATAATTTAAAACTAAGTAATGTACTAGGATAACTCATATCCGGTTTCATTCTTACATTTCATCTGCATAAACAAGGTCGAAAATTTGTATAGATAGCTATGTTAAGTAAAGTACACACCAATACAACTTACACCTTTTTGAAATAAATAAAGACGAACACCTAAATCAATCTGGCTTATGGTAATAATGATGTATTCGCATCTGTATTACGGGCAGCGCTTATTAGATGTCAGCTCAAGCTGTCGGGGTGAGCAAACCACACGGATTTTTTTTTTGTTGTTTGAAATTCAGAATTAATTTTTAATTTTTACGTTGGATGAATTCAAACTTGTATAAGAAACACGACCGGAACTTAAATACACTCATCACTATTTATGTTAACAAAAGTATTTTTTTCTGTAACATATAACGCACGCTAATGATTACCGGAAATATCAATTTTCCGGTGTAGGTAGCCAGGAAATTTTGCAAGAAGCAAAGTCTAGCCTGACAAAATAGTCATAACAATAAAAAATTAATATACAGTAAATTGAACTGAACAAGCAGTGCGATGAAATAACAAATAACACTCGTTTCACAAATCTCTTTTTTTTCTTACTCGAGATTTCGGTTGTTAAGATTTGTGAAACTTAGAGGGCATTATGTATTAATATTTTACTATACAGAGTATAAAATACTTCAGGAAAAAAACAAAAAGATATTATATTACTGGCCCGAATCAAGTCATCACAGACTACACGAATAAATTATTTTCGCACGTTTAAAGCGTTCATTATTTGACTCAATTTTGCTCAGTATTGTAATTGGTTTTGTGCAGTATTTTATGTTCAGTATAACTAATAATTATTCATTAAAAATTAGTTCTTGTTCAGTATTTTTTCATATTTGTTCAGTAAAAAAACATTTACTCTTCAGTATGTTTTATATTTGTTCAGTATTATTTATTCAGTAAAAAAAAATGTTCTGTATTTTTTCATATTCGTTCAGTACCTATTATTTGTTCAGTGAAAAAAATTTTGTCCAGTATTTTTTCAAATTTGTTTAGTATTGGCATTCAAACCTACCCTTACTTAACAACAAATAATTTCATGTACAAACCGCTACACTTAAGATCCGCTGGAAGCCAAACACTCCGCTTTGCTCCCATTGTCGCTTAATATAACATCCCTTACTTTTCAGGGACGGCAAGAGCTACACAAACCGTGGTTTTAACTGGGATGGAGGAGGGGCTGGAATTTAATGTTGAACAAAAATTAGTTTTGTTGGATCTTGTAACAAGAGTAAATATTTTTTGAGATTTGATGAAAATGCAAAAACGGCGGGCGACGTCGACGGGCGTCGGCATCATCCAACTCCCATAGATTTTGATCCTCCATGAGTATTTTTAAGAATTGATGAAAACTTAATAACGACGACTAGCGTCGCAACGTCGATGAGCGTCGGTATCTTCCGACACCCCTCGAAGTTGATTGCCGATGAGTATTTTTGAGAATTTATGAAAATTCAATATTTATTATACTGAAGAAGTGTTATTTAACTGAACACTTATTTTTTATACTGAACAAATATACATTTACTATTAATTCTGAACTTTTATGAAAAATACTCAACAAAAAATATTGTTCATTTAAATAAAATACTGAACAAATATATTATTGCCAATTATTTTTATTATGTACTTGTGTAGCTTGGTTAACATTATTTGGCGATGGGTTTTTAGCAGGTATTTCACAAAAGGATTAAAGAAATTTAAGATGTCATACTAACTTACTTACTTGAGTTTTTCATAAAATGATACAAATAATATCAAAAAGAGAAGAAATTATGCAGAAAAAGCAATATATTATTTTGATATGTTTACAATATAAAAATTTGTTGCAAAAAAACCACGTTATTGACAAAAAATTTCGAGAAAGAAAATGCAAAAAATTACTATAATCCGCTCCTGTACACAAGTAAACATAATACCTGCTGAATAGAATCAATCTCCCCCATTAACGAGTCAAGTCCAATCGCCAAATAATTTTAACCAAACTAGCTTTCTCATGCTTTAATACAACGTCCAAGTGGGAAGTAGGCATCAATTTGTATTCGTTACTAGTCATTACTAAATAACTTTTTCAATAACTTATTTTTTAAACTGAAGATAATTTATTTGAAAATGAAAACATCATTAATTTGACAAACTTATGTAAATTATAGTAATTATAGTTCCAAGGTATCCAATAATTTTTTAAGGTGTAACTTTTTTGTCAGATTAAGTAATCCAAAAGGTTTCCATATGCACAACCAACATTAATCACAAAGTATATTTTTCCTGCAATCATCACTAAAAATAGTAGTATTAACAGTTATTGATTACCAATAAAATACTTGTACCACTAACTCTGGAAATACCTGGTTGATGTCTCTATAAAGTTTTAATTGTTCGCCACAATATCCCACATACTTTTTGTATTTCGTCATCTTCTATTTATTATTTTAATTCTCTAGTAAATGCCGTAGAGAAATGACATAATTGCAAGCAGCAAACATTATTTACGTAGTTCGATGTTCAATCATTCCAGAAATAAAATTCATTGGGAAATGTGATTGTATATCAAGTGGCAGTATCTGTAACATGTATGCACAGGTATCTGCAGGTAATGTATGTACATTTCTGGCTTGGAATCGAAGGCATTGTTGGCAACACGATCACGCCTAGCGTCCCCAAATCCCTGAGCCTGTCCCCGAGGACATCGCGACACCAGCACCGCCGCCGTCGACGAAGATGTGACGGTAATGCGATTTGTGTCGCGCAACCTTGCCGCGAGAACATGACGCACTTGACTGGGATGCATACAACTAACAACTATATAGCTACAGATTAAGGCTCTAGTTGTTTTTTGTCACCATAATGTACTAAATCCTAAATTTATATAAATAAATGACATCTTTATTTAGAATATTAGTATTTAAATTTTTGAAAATTTTGGGAACTTGTAATGTTTGAGAAAAATAAGAGGCCTTAAAGTTCCTTTACAAGAACTGTTACAGAACTTTACCAGCTGCCGAGTAGCAAACACAAGTTCCCAATAACTTTTGCGCTGTGTTTAATAATGTAATAAATATTACACTGTAATTCCATGTTATGATTGTTATGTAAAGTATTTTATTTACAATCATTATAGTAATATGTCGATTCCTTACCTTTAGAGGTTGGGCAATAAGTAATAAATAACTTTAATGACAATCTCTTTTGGGTTGGAAATAACAGATTTCACTTCCACCCCACGTGTTGGAAATGTTTATGTACGTGTTGCCTATACTCAAAATTATTGACTCTGTCGGGTCTAGTAATAAAACCATAAATATCGCAATTATGATAAAGCGGCATATACCTTACTTTCTGCAGTATAATTCTGTTTGACATCGACCAATATTTTTGAAAGACAACAATCAATACTGATGATAAATATTTGTTAAAACTTCACAGTTAATTACATTAAACGAAACCGGATATTTATGTTATTGTACAGTTATTAAAATAAAAAGTTTTTTTACGTAAAATAAATAAACAATTTTTGGTTATTTTTCCTTTCAAATGACAATCAATACTGATGATAAATATTTGTTAAAATTTCACTGGTAATTACATTAAACAAAAAAATTAACCAGACAATAAGTATTGCAAATTGTTTAGAAACATTTTTGGGACTACAGTTTTCATTCCCATAAGAGATTATTTCTAACAAAAATAGAATTTATGTCAAAGGACTGTAAGGCTACTTTCCTATGCATACCAGGTAGACGAAAGATTCAGTGTATGGATAAAGCGGCTCAAAAATATTGGTCGATGTCAAACAGTATTATACTGCAGAAAGTAAGGTATATGCCGCTTTATCATAATTGCGATATTTATGGTTTTATTACTAGACCCGACAGAGTCAATAATTTTGAGTATAGCAACATTTTCATAGATCCCTATAATAAAATAAGTAGGCTAAACAAATTTTAATATACCTGTCAAAAATAATAATAAAATTAAAGGTTATAACTCATTGATTTATATTGAAAATTTATGATTGTGAATAAAATAGTATACATACTTTGGTGGGAGTTTCATCACAGCCCCGCGCTGTATCTCACCTCGAGGCTTTGCCTCTCGGAAATATACATAAGCCTTCGGCTGTAATGAAACACATCCCACCTCGGATGTAATATATTATTTTTTGAAACCAGACCGAAAGTACTATACTTTCGCGCCCAGTATACGGCGCGAAAAAATGCAAAACTGACAGTAATTTATTGGTTTTTGTTTATTTACTGAATTTTTCCGTTACCTTAGAAACGAGAGAAGTAATAAATGGTTTCAGAAAAAAATAATCCATGACTCGTCAATAAAGGGTACGTTCGGCATTAACATTTTGAGCGCTCAGAGCCGTCGATTGCGTTCGGCATTGACATTAGAGCGATCTGTAGCGTTCGGCATTAAACTCGCTAAGCATATTGAGCTCGCTCTGTGTGCTCGGTGACCAAGCGCCGAGCACACGGAGCTCTCAAATCTGAGCATGCGTATAAGCCTTTAACTCAACTGTCATGTGGCATGTCAGTTAAAAATTTCATTTCCCCGTAAAAACTAGCAACTCAGAACTTAAACCGGCGGAGGGTAGTTCTCAGCATTATGTACCGTGCTCTCGCCTAATAGTTCTAAGATATTTTGACTCATTTATAGCAAAAAGTTTTAAATATGAACAACAATTTATTTACGTGCCCTTTATGTTCATTTACTGTTAAAGCTTGTTTTATAGAAATATTACAAAAACATGTTGAAAATGAACATAAAGATGTAGAATAATAGGGAAATTAAAAATAATATTTTGTACAAATTACTCAATATTAATATGACCTTTTTCATAAAGCTTGTACGGTAAAACGTAATTTCATTTTTACCTACTAAGAAAACTTATAAAAATATATTATTTTAACACCTATGTGAAAAACTATTAATTCATTAATACACGTTTTACTCCTGTAGTATTCCTGCTCCTAGTTGCATATTTGTGTATTTATAATTTCCCGCTTAACATATGAATCTGGAGCGTTCGGCATTAGCATTAACATCTGTGAAATCCGTCACGTGACCTATGAGCTCTGAGCAATCCGTAGATTTCAATGCCGAACGTACCCAAAATGTCTGTACTTGACTCGGAGCCGTAAAATACTCGGAACGAGGTGCCTTATATTTCAATAGGGCAACAGTTAGATGAAAATAAAAGCTAAAGGAACTGTAAGGCCTATATATTAATCCTACATTAATTAAATTTTAGAATATCAAAGTGTCAATTTGTGCTTAATGTTATAATATACATGGTGTCTTGGAAATAAGGGGACATGGCTTATCCACAGATTCCTGGGACCAAAATAAGACGATTTAACTAAACTTACCTATATCCGACAGTCTACCGTTTAGCCAGTATTCTGCTTTAAAGTCCTTGTAAAAATAATTAATATTGCTTATAATAACAAAAAGCTTTTTTCGATTTGAATGAACATGAAAAATCCATATGGATATAATTCATCTTCTAAAATGGTATTTGTTATTGTTAGTGAACCACTAGTGTATGAAACTTGGGTTTCGCGACCATCATTAAACCATAACTTTTTTATGGCAACGCCAATAATGTAAATTTACTGTTTTTCAGAAAGATACATTTAATAGTAAACTTATGTGTCTCTGCGTAAGTTATGATATCTGTAACGATGAAGTCAGAAAAAATAAAATGTAAGTGACTGCGCCTTGTAACTTGTAAGATAAATTTTATCTAGCAGTCTATTAAAATATCAAAGTAATAATTTTTAATAACAGAAACAATTTTTTATGAGTTGTCAATCTTCTAAAAATGTTTAGGAGTGAAATAACAATCGTCTATAAGGCCGAACAAACGGACATGTTACTAGTTTTAAAATATAGCAAAGGAAATTTTTGACAACCCATAAACAATTGTGACTGTCATTAAAAATTAGTTGTTTGACATTTGGAAAGACTACTAGATAAAATGTATTTTAAAAATTACACGGCGCAATCACTTACATTTAATTTTTTTCTGACTAAATCGTAACAGATATTAAAACTCAAAGACACGAAAGTTTACTATTGAGTGTATCTTTCTTAAAAACAGTAAATATACATTATTGGTGTTGTCATTGAAAAGTTATGGTTCAATGATGGTCGCGCAACCCAAGTTTCATACACTAGTACTTCACTAACAATAACAAATACCATCTTAAAAGATGAATTATATCCATATGGATTGTCATACTAAATTTCATATGAGAAGTACTAGCGCAATTTCGGTAGTGGACAATTCACAGGTTATATGCTTAAAATATGTGTGTGAGGTTTACAAAAAAACACGATAATATTAAATTTTCTATTTTATTTAAACAAAGTTTTTTCGCTTCAAGTTTTGACGTTCGAAGTATAGTAAGAAAAAAGAAATTGCAAAACATAAAGTATCAACTGAATTACGATCTAATGCAGTAATTAAATAATATTTCTTCATATTGATGATTCATTTAATTAAGACTATAGTTAATAGAAGTTATACCCAAAAATTTTTGTAATAGCGTCTCACAAAACCATTTAGAATTACAGCTCTAATTAATCTATTGATTCACTATAATATTATCAATATTATTATATTTTGAAGAACTTCTCGAAATGATTAAAATCTTTTATTTGTAATATCTTATTTTTTCTTATATTTTTAGAAATATTATGTTAAAATATTTAGAATAACATATATGGTTTTCATTAAAAGTCGTAGTTAACATAATACTCTCCTACTTATGAATATTGAAATTGGTGCAGGTGCATTTTTACTCTATGCGATTTCACTTTGAATTTAAATGCTAACCTCTGTTGACTTTTTGTCAAAGCTAATTTTGTATTTCCTTCGAGTGAGAGTATTGCCAAAAAGTTTCGTCGTATTTTATTTTTTATATTATTAATATGAATATACGATATATTAGAAGCAATCCTTATCATCCACATCTGTGAGTGATATTAAACTTAATTTTTGATTACTACATCTACAGCTTTTTGCAGATTATAAATTAATAAAGACTTCCGCCTGCTCCAATAAGCTGCCATTGTTATATTTAGAGAGACAAAATCGTACAGTTTTTTTAAATATAGAATTTTCGTTTTCCTTTTAAATTGTTTTCAATTTCATCAATCTGTATAAGAGCGCCTTCACACTAAAAGACCTAGTCTCATTTCTGAATCGTTGAACTAGCGACTGTACAGTGACTGCACGGTGGTTGGGTATTCAGTAAAGGCGATTACAACTTTCATTTCGAAATGTTTGCCATCAGGCAGCTTCATTCTAAGGATGTATTATTCTGTTTATTGAAGATTTTCAACATTATAACATTATTTTATTATATTTTTAACTACAGATCAAAAATTTAACGCTATAACAGTAACACAAATCATATTATTTATCAATATTGGGCAATATAGTAACATCGTTTTTTATTGTAATATTACTATTGTTATTCTATTCTTTTAGACATTTTATTTAATAAAAACTTACAATCTTAAATGTTAAATTCATTTATAATTTATTTAGTTTTTCTGGAATTATTGGTAAAACTAAGTACCTATTATTTCACCTTACAATATGTTAGAAAACATATCTTGTCTCAATGGAACCATAAAGTGTCTGTAATATTAAATAAAATTGCCGATAATTAATGTTAGTTATTATTTGTATCATTACAGAGTGTTTCATGTAACACTACAGGGCTTTGGGGTATGTATTCTAGATACAAGTACAAGAAAAAAATCTCAATAATCATTGGTGCTAATGACTCCTATATTATTATAACAAAGATACTAAGCATTTCACTTAACCCGACGTCTGTAAGGTGGAATTTGGTAAAGTAAACGGCAAGGTGGAGTATATGTATATAACCCCATCGTGTTTTAGATGAAGGATAATAATTTATGGATGAAAATGATCATATTATACATTTCTTATAAATTTAATATGTTTGGCACTAAAACAATAAACAATATATTTTTAAAATGTATATTTAAAAATCTGATGTGGCCAGCACATTACCTTCCGTCAGTTATATGAGGTATTTACGAAAATTCTACTGGTGAACTGTTACAGGTAAACAGGTTTTTATCAGGTTATAGCTACTGGAGTCCTATGAAAAAATTTAAAAATTTAAAACTAGTTAGAAATTTGACGTAGTTAACAAACTGAGCAGAGTCCTACTTTAAACACAATTTCACTTTTAACGCGCCGCTTCGTTTTGCATCACTACCTTTTTTTGAGATTAGATTCCTCATGAATCCGGTAGATGGATCTGGTAGATATTGGACAATTTTCGAACACAGTCGGTAGATGCGGTATCTACCGGTAGAATTTTCGTAAATGCGTATTTATTTTCTATAAAATCCATACAGAAAGTTCCTTGCAAAAGATTCTAAATTTCTTGTATGTACATTACCTTTCGACAGTTGTATGTATTTTATACAAATTCCATACAGAAAGTTTCGAGCAAATATACTATGAATATGTCAATTGCTCTTGACACTGACAACTTTCAGTCAGAATTTTCTTAATATAGTAGCTGTTTCTAGCATAGCTGGGTAATTTGTGAAATTTAATTTCTTTATAATTTTATAACTCTATGTCCATTTAATATAAAGTATAAAATATAGTCAAATCGTATAGAGAATACAATGTTCTTTAATATTTATAATTACACTAAATGTGAAAAAATGATATTTAACATAGTTTTTTCAAGAAAAACTGTTAAAATCTTTAAATGAGAGTACTTCCGGTTGACCAATTATAACCAAAATCTAATCAGCTCTTCATATGGATGCAACGAAGAGGAATACGAAAGAATTATAATATTTGGAATTGTAGTATGAGAGTTATCGTAGACGAAAATTTTGTTACATACACACACACACACACATCATCATCGTAAAAATAGTAAAATATTCTAGGGACCTTAAAACGTGCTTATTCATTAAAAACTCACCACCAAATGTTTTGACCAAAGACAATACCTTCCTTACCTAAAGGTGACGGAAGGTAAAAACGAGAAATAAGTCGATTTGCAGATGTTTCAAATTTTAGTAAATGTTCAGGTAATCCAAGATGAAGGAAAAATCCGGGGTCGCTAGAGGGTGCAAAATTAGTATGTTTGTTTGGACGTCCCAATAAAGTGAATCAAATTTTCTTTAGCTTACCACCAATTATTTCCACAATAAACCCTTTGCTGACTTGCTTATATAATATAAACTCTTTGACCTTGACAATACATATTTACAGGACTTTGAGTTTGTTATTTGAAGCACTCGATTTACAAAAATTTAGAACATATATTAATTTTCTTGACAGTATTAATATACTATGGTTGAAAGATCTAAAGATATATACTTTGCACTTTAAGCACCATAAAATAAACTAAAAACAACTTTTAATTCTGGTACAAGGACACCGTATTTGTGTAAATTGTACAATTTTTTTTAAATATTATCATCTTTCGTGAGACCTAAGTCTTTCTCGTTCTTGTTGGTAAGATATAACTAAAAATAACGGTAAACTTTTATTTTATGTCTAATTTTAACATTAATACCGTACTCGAGAAATATTAAAAACTGTAACATGAACGGTAGAGTGGGGTATATGGTACCCAGGACACTTTAAACAAATACTAGACTCACTAAATGAGATATAAACATCTACTAACCCAGAAAAGTGTATTGTACAGTAATTGAAAGGTTAGGCGTTAGGAAAGCTAGAAGGCGACAAGTTTATACATAGAAAAAATACGGCAGTTTGAATAACCTTAGAGTACTATATGCCCCACCTTACCGACGCCGGGTTTTAAGTGAAGCGTAATACTGAAATAAGAGAAAATAGTTAGATTTCTACTAATGGGGACACTGAAGAGTAAGGTGTACTAGCAAAAAGCAATTTTGATAAAAGAGAGGAATTTTTTTTTATGAAATCTTTGGTTACTCTGTTAGGAACTGTTGTGGCACCAATGTGTATTGGGATTTCTTCTCGTTTTGGTATCTAGAATTCAGACTCCGAAGATTTTTTCTGTCACATGAAACATCCTGAATATTAACTAAATAAAATAGAATTATAGCGGGTAAGCCAACTGATTTGAAAACTTGTAGATGTGAACTATTAAATTTTACTATTAAAAAAATAAATAAAAATCCTAAATTCGTTTCAAAATAATACCCGATATCAAAATGACATCGGGTGGTAAGATCAGTGTGACACGTAGTGAATTTTTAAATTAATTATACAAATCCTTGCGATATGTATAAAAGATATAGAAATCTGATTTAAATTTGAACCATTATCTATATCAAAGTAGACTTTACTGCCACACATGTATTGGAAAGCACGGCGTGGGGTAAGTCTCAGCTTTAAGAGCCGCCACTCTAGGTACCACATACATATTGATAAGTTGTCGCCTTGGCCGAGGTGCGGCGCTGAGTGACACGGTATGCGGGGGCCGTCGGGCGTCGACAGCTTGACACGCGACCGGGTTATCACAACCTGATGGTGATGGCGAGAAGATAACAAGCACAGAGCCAAGGGAATATTACAGTCTCTGTGCTTCCAAACAGGATGAGGTTGCTTATTACTTTGCTAATTTTTTGGTTAAAAAATTATCTAGGGGGGGGGGGTTGATTATTTTTTCTCCGTCAAAACAATATAGAAATATCTTAATTCATAAACATTGGACGTTTCGTCTTTTACAACATCGATGACCAGTTTTATAAAGAAAGTCTTTCGGAAATCAGCAAAAGTGTACAGAACTTGCAAATTTATATCCAGGCGATTTAACCGGTGCGGTGAGGAACTGTTCGGCGTTTTCAAGGATGTTGTAACTTTGTTGAGAAGAACAAAACATAATAATGAGCAACTGGAATTCATGCCTAAGGGTATGTTACTATTTATTTCTTCAATCTGAAACTATTTTCCCTTGGGGGGGGGGGGGCAGATAATTACAGATTGTTTTAATTTGAAAATGTCGTTTTCAGGGTATAGCAGTGAAAATAACGATTCAATTAAAAGAATTATTACTATTCAAAGTTTGTATAATAAAACTCAACGTGTCTTGTCTTCTAGTTGTGTTAATGTCAATCTTATTATCATTATACACGTCACGCTGAACATATGCATACCTACTACTGACATCTATTGGGTGATTTTATAACTATAAAAAACCTGCTACATACAAATTCTTCGTAAATTTAATTAATATTGCAAATAATTTTCTCATCGAATACCTCTCGATCATTGATAAATACTTATAATTTTATCACAACTTCCTCAAGCACGTTGCTTTTAGGTAACACCCCTCCAACTTCGGCGTCGTGCGATTACCAAACAACGCGGTTTCGGGAACTTGTCATAAAATTATTTCGTAATTATCAATGCCCTCGAGATATTATAGCTGATAATTATCCTAAGACAATTATTACTTATGTTGCTAACTAACAAACACTTTTTGACACAATTAAAGAATAATTGTTTTAATTTAAAAATGTCATTTTCACGGTATGGCAGTGAAAATAACGATTCAATTAATAAAATTATTACTATTAAACGTTTATTTAATAAAACTGGACGTGTCTTGTCTTCTTGTGCCAATGTCAATCTTATTATCGTTACACACTTGACGCTGAACATATACTGCTGACATCTATTGGGTGATTTTATAATTATAAAATTTTGCTAATTACAAATTCTTCGTAAATTTATTTAAAATTGCAAAACAAATTCTCACCGAATAACCCTCGATCATTGATAAATACTTGTAATTTTATCACAACTTCCTCAAGCACGTTGCTTTTAGGTAACATCCCTCCGCCTTCGGCGTCGGGCGGTTACCAAGCAACGCGTTTCGATAACTGTCATAAAATTATTTCGTAATTATCAATGTCCTCAGGATATTATAGCTGAAAACGGTTATTGTCGTTATTATAAATATGTTTTCACTTTTCAATCTGGTCGACATAGGGGCAAAGCTGGTTAGCTATCGTACATTTCTTATATATTCTCCTTGGGTAAAACTAACTGGCAATAAGGACGTTATGACTTTGCAATTTAAAAAAATCCCCAAAAACTTTTGTACAAAACTGTTCATTGTAACTTTGTTTTTGATAAAAACAGTTGTACAAAATTCAATTTGTGTGCGCGGAATAGAAAAAAATCATTTATACATTTTTTTTTGAAACTGTGTAATATTATTTTATCAAATTTGGTATCCATGAGTGTTCCGTCCGATATGTCCATTTCAATGTACCTAAATATTATCAAAAGTATTACTTCTGGTGTTGTGTTAAAATTTTATTTTTTCTACTCCTATGCTTTAATATACCTATTATGAATGTGTCATCTGTATGTAAATAATACTCATTACGATACAGATTTTCATTTCGATGCAGATTATCATTATGATACAGATTTTTTTTTCATTTCGATATAAATTTTCATTTTAATACAGATTTTCGTTTCATTTCGGAACAAATTATCACTATGATACAGATGAATTTTGTGAAATAATTGCGTAGGCTTCCACAGTCTGAGTCATGAGAAATATTCGTTTTCCGGGAATGGACTGTGTCATTTTGAGTCAGAGCTCAACGTTTCGCCCGCAGTCGTATGGGGCATCTTCAGGAGCAAGGGGGATAGTACTGTCTTAAACAAGGTTACCCGACGTGTCAACCACGCTAGAGGCCGAGTTTAAGCAACAAGAGGGGGAGACTCAGTTTACAAGGTTACCCGACGTGTAAACCACGCTAGAAGCCAAATAAACTAAGTGACGAAGGGAAGGCCGAGATGTGGCTCAAGAAATAGCTATAATCCCGATTGATGTTATTAGGATGTTTCCATATTTCTAAAGTTTCC
>OY720448.1:65476074-65574654 GCA_963082715.1 Harpalus rubripes | reverse complement strand
TAAAATTCATTTTTGCAAGAATAAACACTATTTGCAACAGAAATCATGAGATTGAATCTATTTTAATCTCACATTTTTAGCCGAAACTAATCAAGAGTACATGAATTTTTGGGAGCTCATAACTCCTGAACTGTTTGAAATATCTTCAAATTAACATAGAAATGGTGATGTATGGGGTTTAAATATGAATGAGCTTCTATATTATTGTTGTATCAACACATGTTTTGTATGCCGAGTTGTAATTATATTGTTATAAAGCATTGTTGTAATCAAGACATTTTACATGATAAATATGTAAAGTACATTGTTTTTAAACCACAACATTTTAAAGCAAACATTTTAATTGTTATTTACCTAATGAATTATTTACATTTTATATTGCTATTCAGTGATCACTTACCTTTGTTATGGATTCTTTGCAAGTACCTAAGTCTAATACATTGTCCCGCGTTTTTCGTGTCCAGACTTAGGTTACCTGACATCTGGCTGATTTAAAATAGTTTATTTAACTCACTAATAGTTAAATTTACAGCTGTGTAACTTAAAAACTAAATTCTACGGACATTTATTATATTTTGCTACCTTTTATTATTTACTGCCTATAGTATAATGCTTGTGTTTTACTGTAAATTATCTCGTATACGGATATAAATGTCTTATTTTCGACTTTAAAAATGAATTCACGACACTATAATTGACCGTTATACTAATTTTTATTAATAAATATAATGGGGTGCACGAAATACTTAAACATTACTTTCACCGCAAATTTGAAATCTTTTTGTCGGCCTCCGGCTCGTCATCTTCGGTCATTTTGTTTCATATTTTGCGAGGTGAAAATTATGCTAAATATCTCTAAAATATGTGGATATCTAATAATTATAGGTACATATTAGTTGTACAGATTACGATAGGTATTCATATTTACTATAATATATTTATAAATAACCTGCAAAATAAATGTAAAATTTCAAAAATATTTCATTTTATATACATTATTTTTGAATACTTACAACTTGTTTAATTTATTGTCTTATGATTGCACTTCATTTAAGTGATAATAAATTCTTTATAATTCTTAATAATCCAAAAATGTTTCCATTTAAAGGTTCAAATTGACATGTCAAATGTGTCATTACATAACGTTCTTCGTCTTAAATTTTTCAAGGATCCTAATTTTCAATTGACGAGAAGTACTATAGGCCACGTTCAGACTTGTAGTCAGCGCCGCTAGCGAACGAAACTTGCAAAGTTGTTATGAAAACAAACGATCAGCTGTTGCGTTACGAAAGATAATTTGTTGCTTTTTTCTAACTTTTTGTGCTTCAAAATAGTATAAAAACATGCAGGCGGCAGTAAGAAGATCGAATATTATGTGTTGCGTTGTGGGATGTCACAATACTTATAGCAACACTGATTCTTCTATTAAATTTTATAGTTTCCCTGGAAAATGGTACGAGGTAGAAAGGAGAAAAGTGTGGATTCAGAAAGTACGACGAATTACATAAGTATAAATTTAATAATTGTCCTTTTAATACTTTCATAATAATGACCCTACTGAAATATTAAATATTGTTGCTAGGCTTGGTAAAAAGTCCTGGGAACCAAAGAAACACAACAAAGTGTGCAGTGCACATTTCGTAGGTAACGAAAAATCGGACGATTCTAGGAGTCCTTCGTACTATCCTACTATTTTCCCAAAAGTATGTTTGTTTAAAAACAAAAAAAATATTAAACTTATGTACTTTTTTATTTTAGCAATACCGTACAACGGATTCAAGAAATCGTAGCTTAAAATCGGAGAGATTCTTACGGAATTCGAACAGATCCATCAAAAAAGCTGCTGCATTATCAACAAACATAAATAAGGAATCTTCAAAAAGAGAAGAGGCTAATTTATTACATATGGAACAGGAACTGCCAGAAATGTTATCTGCTGATTTTAGTCAGCAGGTAAACTTTGATAATGACTGTGAAGATTTTATTTTTGAATTTCTTTTTAACAAAGATAATAATGAAATATCAACACAAGCCAATATCCCTGTATTTTCGACATTGAAATCTACTAATGATAAGTGTGTTGGGAATAGTGAAGAAATACATTGTGAAGGATTTCATGGTTATGAATCATTAATAGGCGACCAGATTAATAGCATTTGTGGTGTAACAATGGCAACTTTTGCTTTACTTTTATCTAGTACAGAGTTCCCACACAAAAACTGCAAACTTTCGATACAAAATCAATTGCTTTTATTTTTAATGAAATTGAAATTAGGTCTGTCATATAGTGCCATACGTATATTATTTAGTATACATAGATCATCAGCCTCTAGAATTTTTTTGAATTTATTGAATCAGCTCACAGAAAAATTCAAAACTGCAGTGTTTTGGCCAGAACGCAAAGCTATTGATGCACTTTTGCCTTCTTCATTTAAAATACATTACCCGAAATGCAGAGTTATTATAGACTGCACCGAAATTAGAATTCAGTGTCCTGATAAAGTAGATGATAGAATTTTTATATATTCTAATTACAAGGGAACTTTTACTGCTAAATTTTTAATTGGAATTGCACCTCATGGATTTATTTCATTTATTTCAAAATCATATGGAGGCAGAACAACTGATTCATTTATTACAAATGACTGTGGAATTTTAGACTTGTTACAGTCGGGAGATATTGTTCTTGCGGACAAGGGATTTCCAGGTATTAAATGTGAAGAAAATATAGTTGTTGTTATGCCTCCATTTGTTCACAAAGGTATTCTTACGGTTGAAGAAGTAGAAGATACTTATAATGTGGCAAGTGTCCGCATTCATGTCGAAAGATCGATACAAAGAATAAAAATTTACAAAATTCTTGATAAAATACCTAAAGAATTATTTCCTTACCTGGATAAAGTAATTTTAATGTGTTGTATCTTAACTAATTTTCAACCAAAAATAATAAATGATTGTGAAGATGATTAAATAAGTATTTGTGTTAAAAAATAAGCAAATAGTCAAAATTTAATTAATTGTATGTTTTCTAAGAAATTTGAGCTGTCTTAAGTAATCATAAAAGCAACTTATTTGGAATTCATCGCAATAGCTAATATATTTAATAGTACATTAAGATACAAGTTTCATAAGACATGATTTTAGCGCACGCGTCTTTCTTAGAAACGAGCGACTTGTCACGAGTTTTCTAAGGGGACAAGTGCGCTGAAATGTCTTATGAAACGTGTATTTTATAGTATTTTTTCTATTTTGGTCATTTTGTCAAAAAATATTTACAAATATACGTTTTTCATTTTGAAGAATTTCTATTTGGGTTCTTTAATGTGTACTTTATGAAACTCATTTAATGAAGTACTTTATGACATCCAAATGGGTTTCATAAAGTACACATTAAAGAACCCAAATAGAAAAACTTATTTTTAACACAAGTATTTAGAAACTAGTTATGTAATAAGTTCTATTTGCAAATTTATCATAATTTTAAGATTAAATTTTATTCATTATAATGTTTAATTAATAAAAATGAATTATAATCTTTTTATTTGTATTGTTTTTGCTTTATGTCTAACATAATTTATATAAAAATAAATAAAATTTCTTTATAACAGTAACAAAAATGTCGTTATTTATAAATATAAATTACATTCAAAAAGTATTAAAGAAATGTGAAAAATTATAATTTTTTACATAGAAAATGTATTATGTTTTTTATATAAATCATTTTTAATTTAAATAATAATTTTTTGGTCCATTCAAAATCATAAGGGATTTGTACTGTTACAAATGTACTATCTTTCGATGAGAATATTATTAAGTCACAAGTATTCAGATTTAACATAGCCATGCCAACTTGGACTTGAGCATAATACATATGCTTCTTTTTCAACTTTATTTCTCCATCTTCCTTGTAAAGATAGTGGCAATGCTGAATTATATCTTCAGCTGTTTTCATTTTGCCTAAAAGTTTATTATTTGCTAATGTCAAAATCAGAAAACTTAAAATTTAGATCGAACTTACCTACAAATGGACATTTAATTTCCAAGAGTTTCACAGGTTTGCCTTCTTTTAAAATTACACCATCAGGGGATACCGCTAGCCAAGTATCCCCTTGGCAAACTACTAGTCCTACCTCCTGAACAGCGCAATTATTTTTTCTAAAATTATAATCAGTACATTAGGTAAAATTTTGATTTTTTTTATATTTGTAAATACCTTGAATAAGTTAATCTCGCCTGTTTCTCCCACTTTATACCATGTTCCGTATATTTGCTGGTAAATTCTCTCGCAAAAAAGTATTTTTCACATTTTTTTCCCCAATCACCTTTAAATGTGAAAAGAGAATAACAGCGAGATGCTGTTATTCTGTATTTCCTCTCTTTTTTCCACACTTCTCTGCTGTTAAAAGTTTTTAAACATATTTCGAAGGAGTTACAAAAAATTATTTTATTGTAAGTTTTGGCACAACAGCTTCTTTCTAAAATCATTGGTTCTGAATGTAATTCGTCCAATACAGGTGATGATTCTTGCTCAAATAATAGTCCGAAAAAAGTCTTCTATAAATATTCGTTTTTCTTCTGACCTGCAAGTAATAAAGACAGGCAGAAAAACTGGAAATTCTAAAATAACACTGACAACAAATATTTTGGCCCTAAGCTAAAACTGCGGACCCTTTTTTTCAAACAATCAAGTAATTATGTGCTCATTTATTTTATGTAGATACTTAATGCAATTATAAAATGAATGAACACACTAGTTTATTTAATATGCTTTTATTACATCACCTCACACTCGTACAAGGACCGATTCCTGCATTTATTGTATCCCTAAGCATACAATTAATGCCAGCAAGGTTCTTTGCTGAAAATTTGCAACTTTCATAATTTTTTTTTGTTTAGAAGGAAACATCTCTTTAAACTTTTTCCCCTTAGAATATTTTCCTTTTACTGCTTCCTTTACTGTCGGTTGTTTCCACTGGCATGTTTCATTAGTCTTTGATGACGAATCTTCTTCATTAATGGCGAAAACAACGGCCGATATGTGTTTGCATCGTCCGGAAATACCGGCAATACAGTTACAAACTGCTTGCACGACACTTCTCGATTCATCTAGCTAAAATTACAACATATAATTTAAGAACAATTTTAGGAACGTGTTTATGTAATGCTTACAGATAATATGACATCGTACGGCTTTTTATTTATTGAAGTCTGTCTCAAAACTTTCGACAGAACTTTGCCGGCTTTTTCCATTAAATCGATCACATGTCCCGCTTTTTGTAATCGCTTACCTTTCTCTATATTCCCACTTGTATAGTGTTCATAAATAATGGGTAAAAAACCAAAATGAATTTCTTTTTCCATTTTAAATACAATACAAACACAACACTTCGCGATTCACTAGCGTTAACTCACATACACCATAAGTTTGTTTTCATAACAACTATTACGGGATTGCCGCTAGAGGCGCTGATGCTAAAAATATGCACGTCGCCTATTGCTCTATATTTATCGGGTCATATTTTTCACATTTTGCGGAGTAGAAAATACACTTGTGTACGGACTTCACATTAGTCTAGTTAGGAATATTTTTTTTTACCTAGTTACTTATGCAATGTTTGGCAACACTTTCCAAGTGCATATAAACCGTCACAATTTAAAATTTATAATTACAATGTTTTAGGCCTTTTTTACATGTGCGGATATAGTTGCCCATTCTCATAATTTATGATTATGAATTAAACTTCTTTCAAATTGTTCTCATTTCATAAATATGTCCATTTAAAGGTTCAAATTGACATGTCAAATGTGTCATTACATAGCGTTCTTCGTCTTATATTTCTAGGATGACTAAGATCTATTGTTTCAATTTATTGTTTTAATTCAAATTTTCAAAAGATTAAATTTTTTATACAGAAGCTATGCACATAAAAAATAAGAGACCTATCTAGGAAATTAAGTTGAATAAGTCTCTACAAGTTGAAAAAATTTTCATTGAAATCGATCAAGCCGTTTAGGCTGTAGCGGTGATTAAAATTCGGCGATCGTCTTGATGAAAGAAAATATACAGAGTGTCCCATAACTTCAGGTACATATTAGAAGGGCATATAGTTCTTAATGTTCTGATTACGGAACAAAAAGATTTTTTTTTAAATTCCTATAATTAAGGGTAGTTCACTTAAGAAGAACATTTTTTGTACCCCTGGATACTATAATATTTGGAATAGTAAAATTAGTTATAACTATTACATAAATTTAACAATGAAATTAATTTATGCAATTACGTAAAGCTTTGTCACACCAATTAAGTTTGGGAGATGTATATGTAATGAAAAAAACACACAACCTATTTAACCAGTGTCCCAAAACTGTTTCCTTCGAAAACCTCAAAAACTAATTTTTGAATTTTGAAAAAATTCTTTTTGTTCCGTAATCAGGACATTAAGAACTATATGCCCTTCTAATATGTACCTGAAGTTATGGGACACCCTGTATATATATATATATATATATATATATATATATATATATACCGGGTGTCTTAGGCCGACCGACACATGGGCGATTAACATGTAAAATTAGTTAATTTTGAATAGTATCTCCCCAGTGCAAGATATTAAGATGAAATTTTGCATGCTTATCCGGGGATACTATTTCTATGGATTTCAATTCAAATCAGTCAATTTACAAGTGTAATATTAGAATAAATTAAGAAAAATTGTAGAAGTACCATGAATGTTATTCATATCTTGAAAATAATAGTATCTAAGCAACAGCTCTGATAGAGTAGGGGTAACGTGCGCGCTTCACAATTTAGAGAGTCGGGTTCGAAACCAACCTACAGCAATATTTATTTTTTAATTTTTTCTTTTCAAAATAATTTTTATTATTAATATGTTTTTAATATTTTATTAATATTTAATTTAATAAAGTGGATACATTGTACGTAACAAGATTTATTTATTTAAAAAATATTAAATCGTACCTACTAATTACAACATTAAAATTTAAAAATTATAATAAATATAAAATGGCCGCCGTTTTGCGCTAAGCAAAATCCGACATGATCGTAACATTGCTGTCTCACGTTGCTTAGCTGTCGATTAGAAATAAGCCTACATTCATTCCTTATTGCTGCTTTCAGGTCTTCTAAAGTGGTCAATTCATAATGGCCGTAAATTTTTGATTTTAAATGACCTCAAAGAAAAAAATCTAAGGGGCTTAGATCAGGAGACCTTGCCGGCCAATTAATTGGTCCATTTAAACCTATCCAAGAATCTGGAAATGAATTGTCCAAATATTCTTTGACAATTTACACGTTATGCGCTGGACACCCATCCTGTTGAAACCATATCCTCTCCATATTTAATTCTGTAAGTCTAGGCCCAACTACTGTTTCCAATAAATCTAAATATTTTGGACCGTTCAATGTCCCTTTAATAAAATATGGTCCAATAATGTGTGATCCCAAAATTCCCGCCCAAACATTAACCTTCTGGGGATATTGGGTTCTTGATAAATTTTGAAGAGTTGGTTTATCTTTTGACCAGGGGCGAAAGTTTTGCACATTCGGTTCGTTATGAAGAGTAAATGTGCATTCATCGGTATAACAGAGGGAGTACAAAAAGTTTCTGTTTTCATTGGCTTTATCCATAATTGTTTCACAATAAGTTGCTCTTCTTTCTTCGTCGCCGTCTCGCAATTCTTGATGGTTACCTACTTTGTAACTTCTAAATCCATTTTTCTTAAGTATTCTAGCAATTTTTGTTCTACTTATTCCACATTCCATTTGTAAACTTCTTAAACTAATAGTAGGCTCCACTTCAACCCGCGCAATTATTATTTCTTCAAATTCATTTTCAATTGGTTGTATTTCCTGCTTTGTGTGATTAGCAACACACCCAGTTTCTTCAAATCTGTTAATAATACGCCTTACACGGGATTTATTAACTACTTTTTCTGGATTTTCGGTAGAAAATACATCAGCAGTTTGCTGTAGGCTATTACCAATGTGAAATAATTTCACAATACGAATTTTATCTTTTGTAGTTAAATCCATATTATTTAAATAACACTAGCAACAAATAAAGATAGTACAATACAAATCTGCATTTGACGTTTGATTATTCAAATCAAATGTTCTCGTTTTTTTGTTTTCGTCAGGGCTAACTATAATTTGAAGAAATTTAATTTATAATAAACCAATAAAGCAAATAATAAAATATTTTTTAAATAAATAAATCTTGTTACGTACAATGTATCCACTTTATTAAATTAAATATTAATAAAAGATTAAAAACATATTAATAATAAAAATTATTTTGAAAAGAAAAAATTAAAAAATAAATATTGCTGTCGGTTGGTTTCGAACCCGACTCTCTATATTGTGAAGCGCGAACGTTACCCCTACTCTATCAGAGCTGTTGCTTAGATACTACTATTTTCAAGATATGAATAACATTCATGGTACTTCTACAATTTTTCTTAATTTATTCTAATATTACACTTGTAAATTGACTGATTTGAATTGAAATCCATAGAAATAGTTTCCCCGGATAAGCATGCAAAATTTCATCTTAATATCTTGCACTGGGGAGATACTATTCACAATTAACTAATTTTACATGTTAATCGCCCATGTGTCGGTCGGCCTAAGACACCCGGTATATAGAAAGATCCTCTAACTGTTTAGTATATAGGATTGGAATTCTATAATTATTATTTAATAATAATAATATGTAAAATTATTGAATTATGTACAGAAACTTGTTTAATTTTTGTATAAATTCTACAACACTTATGTACCTACGTAAATATAATTTAGTATAACAAATCAAGTAAGATACTCTTACTTCGGTCAGTTTCCTGTAAACTGCAAACCACAAATGGTCAATTGTCCATTTGACCCTAGCTCCGCCCAGATAGCGCACATGGCTACACCCCTCTTATACCGACCCCGGAGCGCACCACTAGCACAAAGTGTAAATACTGCTCTTAAGATAAGAACTCATATTTGTGACTACACATTTATATTTTCAATCTTTGGGGGATCATTGAAAACTCCTTCTTAATAGGAAATTTTCATCAAAATTTCACCAACAGTCTTAGTTTTAATTACACTACTAGATGAAATTATATGTAAAAAAGATAGTGGCATAGACAAAGAAAAATTCTGTGTCTGTGTTTATAGAAAATTTTATTTTCTAATAATAATCTCCGTCTATATATCTTTCAACGAGAGTACTTATATACATGTTTCGCGCAAGCAACTACATAATTTGGGCGGCGGAATTCATACCAGAGTTGTATTATTATTATTCTTATTATTATTATTTTTTTCTTCAATTAGGGCGCGCGACATCAGTGGTCATATGCGCCCGTGACACTAGTCGCTTTTTACCTTCGTTCTGTCTTACTTATAATTTTTTGTACATATTAGTTTCCTTTAAGAACATAAGGACATTATTCAATTTTTGACTGGAGGTAATACCATTGACATCATCTTCCTCACGAAAGCAGTCGAGCGTGATGTTATATTTTGTACGAATTAAGTCGTACATAGGACATTCGAACATGAAGTGTTTTGGTGTTTGACGAGTTCTGCATCTGTTGCAAACGGGGATGTCATCACCTTTTAGGATATGGTTGTGTGTTAAATTTGTGTGGCCGATAGTGAGTCTGGAAATTGCAACCTGGTCTTTGCGGTTCAATCCGTCAAACCTATTTTTGTTCCAGTTCTGGACAGATGGTTTGATTTGTTTAATATATAACACAGGTGATTGGTCCCAATAATGTTGATATACCTCGATGGTGTATGTGTTTAAATAATGAAATAAGTCATCTAATGTTGTTTTATTAAAAAAAGAAATTTCGTTCGGATTGCGCAACAGGTAACTTGCATATTTGTCGACTGTTTCATTACCTGAGATCCCTACGTGGCTTGGAAGCCAAAATAATGTAAGTGATATGTTAAAATTTGTTTTTAATTTAATTACTTTTTCTAATAAACATTGATGTAAGTTTTTGGTGTAGTTCTCGCTTAGGTTTTCAATAAATTTTATAGAACTTAGAGAGTCTGTGTAAATTATAATTTTATTAATGTTGTTTTCTTTCAAGTATTCATCCTCTTTACTCGCAGTATCCTGAGCAGTTAGTATTGCAACAAATTCGGCAGTGAAGACACTACTCAATCGTGGAAGAATGCATCCAGTCATTTTATTCCATTTCGGAATGAATACAGCTGCACTAGTGCCGACATCAGGAAGTTTAGACCCATCTGTATAGATACCTACTATGTTGTCGGTTTTATACTTTTCTGTGACAATATTAAATTCATTTCTTATTAATTCAGGTGGATTTTCTTTTTTGTAAAATTTGTTAACCAAGCTTGTGTTAATTTTTATTAGATTGTTTAATTTCCACGGGGGGAGGTTTACCATGTGTTTGTAAATAATTTTTGTTTCTTGCTCAACACGCCATAATTTGTTGAAAGTTTTAAACCCTTCGATGAAAATAGGACAAGTCGATGATGGAGGTTTTCTCTCAAAAAAGGCGATATTTGAGTGATTGTGAAAAATATCGTTGAAGTTCGGATGACTTGGGTCAAAGTATATTTTAGACGTATATTTTAGAAGAATTTTAGCCCTTCTAATTTCGATAGGGGGGATCTCTGACTCCAATATAAAGTGAATCTGCTGGACTAGTGCGAAATGCACCTGTTATTAGCCTAGGGCCATGATGATGAACAGCTTTTAGCTTTTTTAAATAACTTTTTCGCGCTGAGCCATAAGCAAATAGACCGTATTCGATTCTTGATAGTATTAGTGCTATATAAATGGTCTTTAAGGTTAGACGATTTGCACCCCAGGTAGTATGTGCAAGGGTTTTAATGGAATTTAAGGAAATTCTACACTTAGCTGTAAGTTGATCGATATGAGCCTTCCACGTCAAATTATTATTATTATTATTATTATTATTATTATTATTATTATTATTATTATTATTATTATTATGATTATTATTATTATTGTTAAATTCATAATTTAAATATTTAATGACAGTACAATAGAAATAAGGTATATAATAATAGTAATAATGAAATAATAACAAAAAAATTGGTTCGTGATCGGGTACGTTCTTTCGTTAAGCGAGGTATTACATATTATAGGCAATTTTATTATATATTTGAATTAATAAATTTATTTCATTATTCAAGCTTATATCGAACAAATATTTCTCAATTATTCTTAAAACTTTTGTATGGCACTGTGTGTAACTTTGTTGCAATCAAGGTAGTGGTAATCAAATAAATATTTTTATGTAAGTAGTTGAATGTGAATACAAAAATTTTCATTTAAATACATGGGATGTCAAATTACTATTGCTCCTGTCTAAGTCTATAATAAAATATTTTGTACATGTGAATCAATACGATAATTAGTTAGATTGGAGTTTGGATTTGAACTACAATTTTAAGTAAATAGTGTTATTGTTAGTCAATACGCTTAAACACGAAAACTTATCAAATACGAAAATAAAAAAATAATGTGGCCTGTTGTTATAAAAAATTAAACGTTAGTGTTATATCCTGAGTCCGAAACAACTTAATTATAAAATTGGGAGCCTAATCTTGAGGTTCGGTTCGCATTTGAGCCAACTCTGACTTTCAGAAGTATATTCGTATTACGATTAATATCGTACTGAAATATTTTGGTAATACTCGTAATAATTTATAATCTGAATCTTTGTATTTTTTTAAATTTAAGGTATTCACTACAACAGTTTTTTACTATATTTTTTTCCAGATAGTAGCTAAAAGATTTCAATCTAGGTCGAACTTTGCATGTAAAACTCGTGCTGGCTAATCACTACACTACTCGTAAAATTGAATTTACGATATTTAAAGTTAAGTAGATAGTATATTTTAGTTTAAATGAAACCAGAATTTTAATCCTGGAGCACTAACAATATTTCACAGTGAACAACCTAATTGATTTTGTAGGTAAACTAGCACACACACGAGAGTGCCATGCCAAAGAAGCAAAGCAAGGAGTCTTAAGCCATTCCTTGGCAAGAATCTGCAGCGCTCGTTACGCGAGTTCCTGAACCAGTAATTTAAAATTACGAGCCGTTAACGTGCACGGCCGGTAAAACAGTAAACACGACAACGGAGCTACGTAAATGAAACGAATGTACGTTGCGTCGTTTAAACACTTAAAATATTTTCCACTAAATTATGCTTAACTGTTATGCCTCGAAGCCAACAGCATTAAATGGCGCGAAAATTGAAAACGCGATTACCGACCATTTTGTCGTTTTCTCTTCATCGAGGTATTATTGTAATTGCAAGGTAGGTACAGAATACGGAGCAAATATGCCGAGTGTAATCTTTATTGCACTGCTATAAATTTCTAAGATGTAGTTCCACAGTTAGAATTTTCCTTACGGAATATACGATGCAAATGCAAAGATTGTTCAAATATGAATACGAGTTGGGGCACAATGTTCACCACTTTTCTGCTGAATGCACTGTTCAATAGAGACCGCTTACTGAACGGTCACCGACCTGCTGACCGTTAAAAAAGTACAGTCACATGGTCCTAGTCATTTGGTCACTTGTTTACGCGCGCTAATGTGAATGTTATGTTCTTGATATGGCTTACAAAAAAAAATATATTGTTATAACGTTTGAATTCTTTTGGGTGAAGTGTAAAAATTAGACAAATATTAATTAAAATAGATGTTTATTAGACGATAAAAAATATTAAAAGATAATAAAAACGACTATTATTATGGTTACACAAATATTAAATACTAATTTAAGACTAAGAATATAATTAATTACTTAAATAATAAGATTATTTATTTAATTAAACAATGAATCCGATCATTTATTTTCACGCTATTTATTTTACTGTAGACTCGTATTATATATATATATATATATATATATATATATATATATATATATATATATATATATATATATATATATATATATATATATATATAACTAAATGTTAGTTTATTTTTCTACGCGTTGCAATCTTAGACTGCCGGTCTGCTGCAGGCTCTTGTAGACTGTTTACGCGATATGTATATCACTACTTGTTTATATCACTATTTATTTATATCACATTCAACTGTCCGATCCGGTATCACCAACTGTCCGTACGCCGCAATTCTTCAACACCAATGCTGAGAATCCACTTTAACTGGTTGTTACTTCCAGACTCGCCGTTACTGTCCTAGTACACTATAGTTTCCCAATACTCGTCAACGCTACCGAGTATTCACATCCACAGCTATCCCAGTATACCATTAACTTCCCGAGTACCTACACCACTCGACGCAACAAAGTTTATTTGTCAGTTTATGTATTTTCATATTTGTTGTGGTTTAAATTATTGCTAGCACCTTGAAGAATCTACTTCCGTTCAGTAAAGATACTTCGAACTCAAAATCTGCGTCTATTATTAAGGTTATTCACGAACTCAGATTCTTCAAAAACCAGTGCTAGAATAGCTTACATAGATTTTTGATTTTTTCTCTTGCTTGTTGTTATTGTTGTGACAAAATTGTTGTGCTCAATTGACGTGCCAAACTGAGTACAGTAATATTAATGTTTCCGATTCCATAATACAAAACACTACTACCCTCGGTTTACAAATTCAATATTGATACGGACAACGTAGGTACTGCTGTTATGAAGACGGGCTAAATTTTAACGTACGTAAATCACGTATACGTGATCATTTGTAACCAATCAAAACTGTGAATTGATACAACGGTCCGTTTCAAGAACGCAACGGACGTAAGTTGGTTAATTTTAATTTTTCACGGATACAGATGACTTGACGCATGCGCATAGCAGCAACAAAGTTAGTTTGTCAGTTAATGTATTTTGATGTTTGTGTGGTTTGAATTATTGCTAGCACCTTGAAGAATCTGCTTCTGTTCAGTAAAAATACTTCGAACTCAAAATCTGCGTCTATTATTAAGGTTATTCACGAATTCCAAAACTAGTGCTAGCATAGCATATATAGATTTTTTTATTTTTTCTCTTGCTTGTTGTTATTGTTGTGATAAAGCTGTTGTGCTCAACTGACGAGCCAAACTGAGTACAGTTAATATTAATGTTTCCGATTCCATAATACAAAACACTACTACCATCGATTTACAAATTCAATATGGATACGGACAACGTAGGTACTGCTGTAATGGGGACGGATTAAATTCTTACGTACGTAAATCACGTAACACGGATACGTGAATACGGATGCATGGGGATGCAGCAGTTTCTTCAATACTATTTTACGTAATATTTTGAATGCATAATTTAAATTAATATTTTCAGATCTTTTTGACATTGGAACCACGTGAATTAGATTGAATGTGAAAAATGTATTCAGCAGAAACCTACTTGTTCGGTGACCGTTCGGTCAGGTGTTCAGTGACCACAGAAATCTGCTGAATGATATGATATGATTCAACAGCTCTATGCTATACGAGTAGTACTACAATATAAAGTTATTTGTGACAAATATTGTTTTGAAATAGATGTTTTCTAATAGGATACAACATATTTGGGCCTATCAGATTAGACACTCTGCTATACCCATGCAATATAGCACTGAAAAAGGACTCACATACAAAAATGATCAGGTAGGTAACAAGTAAAAATCTGAAAGGGAGAAATAGAAAAGATAGGAATGGAAATTCACGTAAAGTAACGATAATTAATAATAAAGTCCTGCAAGAACACAATAAAACTGTAGAAATAAATTAAATATAACCAGAAAGATTTATTATCCACTACCATCTGGGAAGTATAAGAACGTAAGTGGGAAAAATATGTGTACAAATAATGAACAAACTATAGAAGGTAAATAATTTATTATAATATTAACTCTACGATATTAGGAAGTGGGAAGAAATAAATACCTAGAGAAAAACATATACGCTAGCGAAACTTGGAATGGAATAAGCACTAGATAAATACCTCAGGGAAATTGCAGAAAAACAAAATGATACAGGAGAAAATAGTATATTACTAACCGAGGTGGAAAGTGACAATGAAACTTTTCATCGAGGTTTGTATACTATTTTATTCACAATCTGAAATAAAAAGTTAATAATTGATATTTAAATAATAATAACCTAACATAAATAAACGAATGGTCTGAGATTGTTCATTTGTCACATGAACTGTCTACTGTCTCTTTGATTTCTAACCTTAAATATTGATTTCATTCATTACTTGTATTATTTACAAGTTAATTCCATATTTTTATCATATAAATTGTAAAGATGCTTTGTTTATATGTAAATACCCATCATTGATACGCATTGATCTCTCAAAGCGGAGGCAGCTATTTCCCGCCTCGAGGTTGGAAAGTATAGCGTGAGTATAACTGAGGTTGGAAAGTGTCAACTTTCCAACCCCAGCTATCTTCACGTTATACTTTCCAACCTCTTGGAATATGAGGTTAACAATAACTAACTTCTCAACTTTTTAAAAGTCAGAAATCGTCATATTACTAACCGATTGTGAATAAAAATATAAACAGAAGGATGATGACTGATGACAAATCATGATCTAGATACACAAGTATTAACCGGGATAGAACAGAAGCAGCTGGGCTGAGGATGGATCAGAACAACCTAGTAAGAAAAGTAGTAGAATCTGGAAGTATGAACAGAAATAGGGGAAGTTAAAAACCGAGGAAAACATGGAAGGAGGAATAGCAGAACTCGGAAATAAAAAGGTATAAAATGTAAAATAGGAAACGAAGGCAAAGGACAGTAAGAAGTAGTAGGAATTGACAATGGATTACAAATTAATTTTAAGAAAAGGAAATTCCCATCCCGACAACGGGCATCAAGGATATGGATAAGAATAAAAAGCAATACTTATTTTGAAAATACTTGGACGTATGTGCAAGCTTTGAAATCAGAAAGCACATCCTGTACCTTCATTAGTTTTCAATTCATCTGTGAAAACCTGCAAATACTCAGTATACGTCGAGTTTAACTGAAAACGTAAAAAAGCGTACCGTTTTTAATATGAAACAAGTATAACGAATTCTTGATTACGCGTAGAAAATATAATTGTAATAAAAAAGAAATTTACATTTTACATAAGAATTTATATGTATTTACTTCTCTTTCTATCGTACAAAAAACTTATTGACGCCAAATCAATTGCCTTTTTCAAGTTTTATACTTTTTCTCACTCTATCCTTGACTTTTGTGACCTTGCGTTATCTACTACTAAGTCATCATAAGTATATAGTATTTGCAAGCATTTTAACAAATTTATGGAATTTTATTATTACTATTAATTTAATGAAATTAATTTTATAATTTATTATTCTCTATACTTGAAAGCCCAATATAGCCCGTTAACACTGGACTGTTGCTCCCCGTTTCAACTGCAACTATATTTGTGGTGCAATAGAAAGATTTAAAAAATCTGTAGTCCCACAAAATAATTGTTAAATTTATTTAATTTCTTATTAATAGCGATAGCCAAGGTACATTTGAACAAAAAGACAATCAAAAGTATGACATTTTATCTATCAGAATTCGTTATAATTTGTGCAAGTTTTATTATTCAATATTTTATTAATTTAATTTTTTTCAAGCTAACAGATAAAATGTCAAACATTTGTTTGTCTTTTTGTTAAAATGCCATAGCTGTCATTCCTAATAAGAAATTGAATAAATTTAATTACTTTATGGGACTACAATATTACTTAATTTACATGTATTTGGTGTTATTTGATGTATATTTTTTATGTTCCTATTGATACAACAGCCATTGTAGTCAGTTGAAACGGAGAGCAACAGTCTTCGAAAAACGAACGGGGAAAATGTCAAACTTAGGAGTATATACTAGATATAAAGCCCTAATCCACATTAATTGACCTATTTGTTAAATTCATTTATCCAATTATTTCTAATAACAATTGAAGAAGTCTTTATTTTTTATTTAAAATGAAGATATTTCCACATTAACGTAACTTTAAATTATAATTTTAATTAAAGAATAAATAATTAACAGTATAATAATAACTCATATTTATTGGTAAATTTCTTTTATTTATCAAAATTAGATAACTCGCCGTTGATTCTTAAAAATTGCCGTAATTTTTTGAGGCAACTTATTTCTAAACTCTGACAAACCTATGTCGTCAATAATTCTATTCAAACTTCATTCGTTTTACTTCTATTGTTGGTAAAGCTATGTATTATTTCGTTTTATATTAAACCAAATAAATATTTCAGAGAAAATATCTTGCTATGTAGCACAAGGACCACAAAATATCTATAATTTTAATAAAAATACCAATAATTAAGTTAGTTTATTATATATATATTATCTAAATGAACTAAAATTTCAGCAATTAGGCCAACTAATATGATTCTGGGTTCATATATGACTAAAAACTCAAAATTTGTAATACTATTTTTATTTCTATTTGCTTCTCAGTTGCAGTGGTATCTATGGATCTCAAAACATTTTTTTTTTATATCGGTTAGGTCTAGGGAGCAAGTTGATGTGAAATCGTTTCAATATCAAACAAAAAACCAATGACAAATTATTGTTTGACAATTAAAATGTGCTAGCCTGCTGCAATGATCTAAAACATTTAAGACACTGTAAAGTGAGAACAAATCGGATTACAACGTTTGGAGTTTTAATAATATTTTTATGTATTGTGTAGTAGCATACAATCCCGAAGTTTGTTTGATAGTTTTCGTCTAACTCATCTGTATATTGTACAAAAATATTTTACTCAAGTATAGCAAGAATAGGAAAAATGGAAACAACTAATATTACTAATCCATATTCTTTGTATGTGAGTTCTAATTAACAGGTTATTTCCTTTGTAATACATATTCTAACTTTTAATATGAAATTTGAGCTGACAAAACATACATTCATTGTCATAAAATTTTGCGATCAATGAGTTTTCTTATGTATATCATTTACTAAAACAAGATGAATATGCACATTTTAATTATTTTTACAAAACGAAATCTACAAATATTTGCATTCTTGTCATTTTTAATACTGGTTTTTCAGATTTCCCTTTATGTTCCAGATAGATATTACGTCACAAATACAAACTAAACTGGAAATCTCCTCAATGACGGTAATGAATGAAATCAATTTGCTTCTTCCGTTTCCCGCTAGGTGGCATGACATTCACGCCAACGGAACCGGAAGCTACTGCTGCTGCTGGGAAGCCCTGTCAGTAATGCGAACTATTGTGACGTAGGTACAAGACATCCGGCCCCGAAGATATCGGAATGATGACGTCATTAGAGATAAAGGCGTCATAGTTTCCAACAAGTTGTTGAATGGTTATTCAAGAAATAGAAGAGGGACTTTTCGATGATTGAATTCTAATGAACAATAGATTTTTGTATGCTAACCATTCTTTCATTTACGAGTTTTAATATTTGTTTTACTATTATAATATATTTTCCGATGATGAACATTATTTTGTGATTCTAATAACATAAAGCGGCGTTTGTCAAACTGTGGCTCGTGTCAGGAAAATAATAGTGGTCCACAGATAAAAACTTGAAATATTCTTGTTATTAAAAAAAACAACGAAAAGAACAATTAAAACATACTCGTAATTTAAGTACACAGATACCCGTAATTAATTATGAAATTATTTTAATAAGTTTTCGTTGTCTAATTTTTTCTAGTGTTCTCATTTTTAAAAAAATAATAAATATTTAATATCATATTATAATTTTACTACTACATTCTTACTACTATTCGTAAAATTTCATTCATTTATATATTATTTATAAATCTCCTGAAAATGAATAGTTAATTTTATGAAAAGGAAGTTAGGAACACGACGCAAAGCGGAGTGCTCCAAACCTTCGAATAAAATAAAATCACTTTTAACATTTTTTCTACAAACACTATTTTTTCATTTAAATTTGTATTTCTAATAATTTTTTGAAATATGCCAAAAAAGTCAATATGTTCCATTCGTCATTACTAAGGTAACTAATTTTCTTTTGACACTAGTGTTAAAAGTAACAATAGTCTGCCACTTTTTAACACTGGCGTCATATAGTAGATTTGTAGAAAAAATTATTTATTTATCAATAGATAAAAATTCCGTGAGAATCAGAAGGGCGAAATATTCTTAGTATGTATTTATTGTTGATTTTTTGTATAGTACTAAATTTTTTTAATTTAAACTCTAATAAATGTTATTATAATTAGTACGAGTACAATAATTTGGTATTAGTATAATATATTTTTTATATTTTGCGTTCATAATGAAGTCATTACGATACGCAATTTTTTGTTTTAGACGGTTGGTACATGACGTTTCTTTAACCCATTTTTACCTAATTTATTTTTAGTTTATTGACAATTCATTTTAATAATATAATGTCGAAATTATTATTATTTTTTTTTTATTTAGGGAAGATTATTTACATGAAAATGTACAAAAGGTTACAAATATAATCACAAATTGAGTAAGTAAATGTTATTGTAGAAGACGCGAAATATAAAAAATAGTATAAAGAACTCATTGTATAAGACTTTCTTTCGCACTTGTCAATTGTCAAAATATTCTTATAATTATTGGTTGAACTTTTAAAATTTGTAATTGTTTTTATTTCTATTTTTAATTTTCCTCATTTAGCCTGGCTCGTACCATGATCACAGTTTTGACAAAAATGCTGTTTTAAGAAATGTCAAATTCAAATTTCAATATTTAATTTCGCCCTTATGTTTAAAGAACAATTTTTGAAAAATATTGTTGAATAAGAACTATTGTCTTCTTTAAAATCATGCTTTGAAAATTTTATATTATCTTATATTATTAATAAATAATTAAATTTGACATTTGTTAAAACAGTGTTTAGTTAAAACGGTGATCGTGGTACGAGCCCTTATGAATGTGTATTAATAAATTTAGATGTTTATAGAATCACTTTTAGGGATGCTCAAACTTTTACTATCGGAGATCGGTAGGAAAAAAATAAAACATAAATATACAGAGTGTCCAAAAACGCGCGCTTCATGAGGATCTCGATCACTATAAAAGATACGAAGTCGGTTAAATTAGATAAAAGTTTCCCTATAAGGAGACTATTTTAAAGGTTTTTCTTTTAATGAGATAAATTGCATAGGGCACTAGATATTGGCGAATAATTTGTGAAATAATGTGAAATAATACTTGACTTAACTTGTTTATTTTCCTTCAAATGGGGACGCTAAAAAGATTTTAACAGTGTTTAAATTTTTATAAAAACGCCAGTTAAAAAAGATTTTTTTACATTGTTCATTTGTTTCTAACAGTTAAAGTGCGACCATTGTCAAAATTATAGGAAACATAGATCATGCAAACGAGAGCAAATTAAATAGGGAGTGTATGCGATCATCATAAAAATATCCCGTGATCCACTGTTTGAGCACTGTTTGAGCACCCCTTGTCTATGTTAATGATTGACAATTAAGTATTATATAATCATAGATAGCTCAATATGTTTATGCGTTTATTGCTATTAAAAAGAGATTTTTTTAATACTTTATTATCGAGCAAACAACGTTATTTTAAGGGGTCACACGGCTGTTTGCGTGAAAGTAACCGGTTGTAATTCAGACGATCCTAGTTCGATTCTAACCGACTTGAAACTTATTTAAAATTTTCAAATAGCACAACTTTTCGTCTGGTAAACGCCTTCAAAGGTATAGAGAAATTTTCATTACCAAAATCTACGATCAGAAGTAGATTAGCATATCCCAGAAATAGATAGAAACCCGCAACAATATATTTATATTTATTTATTTATCTCCTCCTAATTCCGTTTTTGACTTCCGTCCTGACAGAACTTTTTGCCCCGTGTGCAGCCACTCTTTCACTGTTTCAACTATATATAATAAGTTTATGCAACTTCCGTAAAAGAGTAAGGAATAAAATATAAATGTAGAAAGAAGTTCTTCCTCGTTTATGCAGTTTTGGAATGAAACATAAGCATTAAGAACAGAGTGATAAAAATGACCGAATTTTATTTCTTATAATTTATTAGTATAAATCATAAGAAACAAAGTTTGTTTTGTTATAAAACATTAGGATATTTTATATCAAAGCTGACCGACAACATAGAACGTATGCACAGATTTCAGTGTCGCTATACAGACGTACGAAAAGTAATACCTACATATGTATTTAAAATTTATAGTAGAATGACTGTTCAGAAAATGTTTTCATAATAAAATATGCATTGAAATTTTAGTTTCTTAAACATATTTTGTTAAATACCTACATATTTCACTTTTTCTTTTAGAAAAACAAATACATTACTAAAATAGTTTACAGATTTTTAAGATCCCCCATCATGAACATTTCGTACCAATTTTGTTTGTTTATTTTTTTGCAAAATAAAGTATGCATTGAAATTTTAGTTTCTTAACAATATTTAGTTAATTACCAACAAATTTCACTTTTTCTTTCAGAAAAATAAATACCTTACTAAAATGCTTTACAGATTTTTGAGGTCCCCCATGAATAACGTTCCCTCGTTATCAATTTTGTTGGTTGATTTTTTTATTAAAAATATTCTTAAATTATTCTGCTATATAACACATGTAAAATAACATTGAAATCTGGTAAGAATTATTAACAATATACTCGTACGTAGACATTTTTATTTTCAGACACTGAATAATTGTAACAAATTTGATAATTTTATAAATTTATTATTTGTGTGTTTCTAAAAAGTAAAATTATTATCATTGTATGAATGTGAGGTAGGTGTGAGTAATAAAGTAAAAAATATGGTTACAACTTACTGAATTACTACTTTTTAAATAAAGTTTTATCAATGTTTCTGTTCTACGCAACTGGAACACATAAACATACGTGTTCCTTCTGTATATAAAATACATAACATTGATTTACATAGGTATTCACGGCTTACTCAATCATGCTTTCGTTATTTTCATAAAGTAAGTGAAAAGTTAGGTGTATTTCGTGAAAATGTTTTTCAAGTTCCAAGTTACTTTGTTTCTAATTGTAGTGAGTTGGAGCAAGTTTTAAAATATTTTTATTGTTTCAAAGAGGATTTTTATTCAGTTTTATTTGTAGGAAAGCGTAATATTTTCTTACTCGCTGGTAAGTAATTATTACTTTAAGGAAGCTGGCACAAAAGTTCTTAGAACATTTTTGTGGTATACGAAACATACACACTATTTAATTATCTTGCTAGTATAAGCCGCTTTCGTTCGAAATGTGATTCGTGATAATATTGAACATGATCAAGAAGAATTATGTGTCTTCGTTCGTTATTATCCCACTCTTTCATTTTGTTATCAGAACACGACTCCTTCAGAATCAGTCAGTAAAAGCAAATAATTTGGAATAATTTCTGGTATTTATCACATTGACAAGCTGTCAAAAAGGTTAAAAATTTTAATGACCGGTTGCACAGCTAACGCTTAAATTTTAAGTGTATCGAAACGTAACGTCGATTTGCAATTTTTTATTCAAGCATAGCTTAAAATAAATTTAAGTGTCAACGGTGCAACTGGGTATAAATAAAGCATTGTAAATTGCTCATTATAGATTTAATATTGAATATTTGAGCGTATTTCCTTGTTTAAAGATTAAAAAATAATTAAAACCGAAATTCTACCAGCCTAGACCATAAAAACGTATCTACCGGATATCGGACGCGTCGCTAAGCTGAAAGTTGCTGTCAGTTCAGTATACAAAAAAATATGCATTCGTTAATGTAGGTACATAATACTCGTTTTCTTTATAAGAGGTGTTCATGACTTCATGAACAAGGGTAATTGATATTTACGAGTATATTTGTATAATGTTACCGGACAAACTCGATTTCGGGATAAACTAATTTGTCCTAGGGCAAACTAGTACGTAATAGAATCTTCAATCAATCATAAGTTTTGTATGTTAGGTAAGGTTTTGGATATAATTTATTTGCAATTAAAGCAATTATGAGTATATTATTTATTTTATGAGCATCTTAACAAAACCTTACCTAACGCACAAAACTTATGATTGATTGATTGACTGATCCAAACTAGTTTGTCCTGAAATCGGGTTTGTCCGCTAGCATTTACTCGTACATGAATTTAATTAAACAGTTTTCTACAAAAATATTTAAACAATACAGTTATTAATCTAATTTAACGTTAAAGGCGTATATAACGGGCTAGACTTTTGCCACTTTAATTTTTTAAGGCTTAGATTGGATGAGGTTAGGTTAGCTTAGATTAATGAGTATATGATGATATCTCACACAGAGACATAAAATAAAATTTTGTGGATATAAGTACTCACTATACAGGATGTTAAAAAAAGTAAGATATGTGTAACGAGTATAATCGTTACTTTGTAAATATGCGTGTGTATAAATAATAATATAATAAACTTGTATAAGACAGAGAATGACATGCATATTTTATAAAATATATAACAACTGAATTAATTGGGTTAACAACGTGGCGGGCTACTCGATTAAACCGCCACATATGTGTATGAGTAAAATAGAAGAGATCAAAATATGTCGAAAAGTCTACATAAATAAATAAATATATCATCACGGCATTTCTGGGTGTGCCAGGATATTATATATACAGATTTTAGTAATGGTGATAACATATTTGTATTGTGCGGGCGTTTACATATCAGGTTTTTGTATGACAACTAGTCTCATAAGGCCCTACATTTGTCGAATTGAAATTGAATGACGTTCACAAGTAGACTTTTCATTTATTCTGACTAGTGCCATTATAATTAATTAGTTAAAATGTTTGATTATACAGATTTATAAATGCATGGCCTTCTTGAAAGAATTCATGGTTAATTGTCTCGGAGTAGTGCTTGTGTTGAAGAGGCAGGAAAACATTTTTAATTTTTTCTCTAGGTTTAAAACTGTTTACATTTTGTTAACTGTTTTGTTAGTAGTATGTAAAAATAAAATACTATCATAACTCAGAAATTTTAACTATTTAATTAAATTGACACTAGTCAGAATTCAGACCTAACCTTCGATATCTAAGAATCGATTCATTTTCCGACCAATGTTTTTGTTTTGCGGTCATATGATTATGAAGGCGAGCAACTTTTTATGAAAGATGCAAACAAATATTAAGTTCGTTTTAAATATCGTTTTTATTAACATTTAGTTTCCCATTTTGTAGATTAGCGTAACCCACAGTAATGATGAATGCAACTGTCATAAGAAGGTAAATATAAATTACTCATATTTCTAGTTCTTCTCAAAGTAACTGCCATACTCAAAAATTTTTACTTTACTAATATCTTAAATAATTCCATAATTATTGTCAATGATTTATTCTCGTGTTTTAGTATCAAGATTGGCTTAAAGGCCATTTATCGAGTAATGAATATTTGGTAAATAGTTTATTTTTAATTATAATAAATATAAATTTTACAATTCTCTTTAATACACATTTATTTGATTTACACAGGGTTATGAGATCGAGATATTTTTTAGTAAAGAGGTAAATATATTATAACTTTCTGAATTTAATTCCATTTTCATTTATTTTTATAATTCATTTTGAATTTCGTTTTGTTATATGTTTTAATGATTTTTTTAGGCTAGTAAAATCCACGAGGATGATGATTGCAGTTGTCATACAGAGGTACATAACATTTACTTTTACAGAAATTGTAAATAAGTACATACCTATATTATATTACATTTTTCGTTTCGTTAACTAATCTAACAGAGATCGATCTGGAATTATTTCTGTTAGTAAAGATTATTTTGGGATTCTGACAACGTAGCGTTATATTATTTGATAAATATGTTATTAATTACAAAGAATTAATAAATATAAGGCCTTCAAGTTCCACTATTATTTGGTTAAATTTATTTAGGACGTTTCGAGCAAAATCCGCTCATCTTCAAAAACTATAAAATTCAAGTTGAGAATTAAAAGTAAATACATATAATGTTGAAGCAGAATTACAACGTTGTACATCAACTGCTGTTGTTAATGGGACGTGTCAGCGGCGTGTTGCATTGTTGAATTGAGGGCCCATGCTCCATCTGACTACGTAGAGTATAATTTTCATGCCATTTTTACAACTTTCGCTGATGTACAACATTGTAATTCTGCTTCAACATTATATGTATTTACTTTTAATTCTCAACTTGAATTTTATAGTTGCTGAAGATGAGCGGATTTTGCTCGAAACGTCCTAAATAAATTTAACCAAATAATAGTGGAACTTGAAGGCCTTATATTTATTAATGCACATTATCAACATGGTTGCCTCACACAACAAAGAAGTTAAATTCAGTAGAAGTACCTACACATTTCTTTTTTTCAACTTTCGTTCTAAAATAATTACATATATTTATTTGTGTAAATATTAGCAAAAATTTTCTTCAGTCAATTTGGACTTAATGATCTCTGCTGCAACGTTTAGTAATCTATGGACTATAAAACTGAAATTCCATCTGTCATTCCCAGTTGCACTACCAACACTAAAATTTAAATTTAGTTCAGTTCAGTCAGCCGAATCATCCAAATAAAATGATGTTAATTGCAATTGAATAATTTTTTAGTTGCAGTGTAGAATTAAATTATTAACTAAATAAATAAAACAGAGTTCATGTTAGAAATGTAACTGAGCATTAGTGATATTTAGTTTGAGTTTCTGAAACTAATATTAAATAAAATATGGCATTAAATAACACTGTTAATGTTCACGTGTACGTAATTATTTCATAAATACCTATGTAATTACCAGTAACCTTTATTTAGATTATAATTTAAACCGGAAATTTGCTTTGTTTTGTGCATAATATGTTTATGTAATCCACAAGACAATAGGAATTTTAAACGACTGAAATTTTTACCAAATGTATAATTTGATTAAAATTTATATATAATAAAAAGTCTTTTTATATCATGCAATACAATTTTTGATAAACACGTCATTACTCACTAGATACTAAACACAATCATATTAACTATATTTATTTAAAGAACGCTAATCGTGATAAAGAATATTGACAATTGTCAATTTCTATTCGTGTTTCACAATGAAGGTTGATTTGGAGGCATTATACCTAGTATAGAATACCTGGTAGTTATTTTTTTATTGTCTTAAAATATAAATTTTCAATATTTTATATTTTTTTGAAAAATTTATTTTATGTTTACAGAATTTTCAGAGCGAGCCAAATTTTAGTTAAGCAGTAAATAAATTTTAATTTTCCTAACTTTCTTTTTTTTCTTTTTTGTATACGAGTAGCTGTGTACGAGAATTTGGGTAATTGTTTATTATTTTTTATAGGTTAGCGCTTTAGACTTTGTAAATGACTGTCATTGTCATGAAGAGGTAAATATTAATATTTAATAATCAGATTTCATCTACATTACTTCAGAATATTTATTTACTAGCGAATAGTGAAACTGAATTATGGAAAGACAGATAGTAACAACCGAATTTTTGAAAAATATATTTTTAGTAACTAGGGAACTATCGTTTAATATATTTATCTCCAATTACAATTTCTTTAAATTTACTTCTATGATTGTAAACTTATTTTGTGTTTCAGTGTCAAAGTTGGTTAGCGGGCATCATACCCAGTGTTCAATATCCGGTAATTTTGCACTACATAAATTTCCAATATTTTTATTTCTTTTTGCCAAATTTTTGTTTTATGTTCAAAGGATTATGAACTAGAGGCATTTATTGGTAAAAAGGTAAATAAATTTTAAATGTCCTAAATGTAATTCGATTTTAATTTAATTTTGGTTAAATATTTTTATGCAGATTGGTGTACTCGACTTTGAAGATGATTGCCATTGCCATCAGGAGGTATAAATATATTTCTTTTCTTTTCTAATCTCAAAACTAATTATAAATATTATACTCAACATTAACGATTAAGTTTAATATGTAGTAATTAAGCATATTGAGTTAAGCTAAAAAAAAACAAGGATTTAAAATATTTAATGTGGAGGTTAAGAATAGAATATTTTAAAGATATAAAATTAGTAACTATAGTTCGTTTCAAAGAAGAAAATATCGTTGGTTTAGACAGAGAAATAAATTTTGCCCTCTGATTGGTCCAGGGTTGCCAGATTTTGAAAGAATTTATGTAGGAGAACAAAATGTACAAAAAATATAGGAGTTTTGATGAATATATAGGACGCATTTTAATTTCAAACTTTTTATGAAAATATAGTTTTTATAATATAAAAACACTAACAAAAAATCTAATTGCAAAAAATGGGTCGTTTTTATACTTTTCGTGATTTTGAGCTTTTTACAATAAATATTTTTCTCTGTTAACAGTATCATATAATTCTTTGCAATTCATTTCTAAATTTACAGTTATTAGTATTTCAGATCTTACTTTGCTTATTGAAGTATTGAGAATAAGGAGAATTTATGTTGTTTACAGGATATCGGAGATTTCAACAAAATAAAGGAGATTTCAACAAAATATAGGAGACTTCTTATAAATACAGGTCTGGCAACCCTAGATTGGTCATAAAACATACCTAGTTCACAGAATCGAAAACAATATCAGCTGTCAGTTAACAAATAAAATCGACAGAATTAAGTGAAATTTAGCCATGTCTTTGATTTCGACTAATTTTTAATATTATGGTATGGTACATTTTTACAGCTTATAATAATAATAATAATAATAATAATAATGTTATTCCCAACAGTATCCAATTACAGGGAATTAATTAACAAAAAAATAATAAACAAAAATTAAATACAAAAATACAATAATTATAATATAAATATTATAATGACATGGACCGGTGAGTTATCCAGGATATCGGTATTTGGAGTTGGAAGATAAAATGTCGTGTTGTGTCTGGAAGCTAACCTAAGAACATGCAGTACAAGACAATAAATAGGGACAATCAATTTTGTTGGTAAAAATATTTAGCATTGGCAAAGTTTTGTTTTATGAATTTAAATTAAATATCTAATGCGTGTGAAAAAGGCGTCATCTGCCATTGTGAACGACTTTTATTGGTTATAGTACAAATACTAAATACAATAGGTGCATAAAAAAACTTGATAGGTACTCGTATATTTTGTGAAATACGTAAAGTTCAGATTTATTATTTTGATCATTGGTAATGTTTGACGCTCAGTTGACATTTGTAAATGTCTTCCGAAAGTTAAAAATTACTAGCTCACTTACTTACTAGCGCCCATATCGGGAGAAATATTATGCTTAAGCTCCCTTTTTGGTGTTTCAGTGCCAAGATTGGCTTGAAGGCATTACTCCTAGTCATAAAAAACAGGTAACTATTTTGCTAATATAAACTATTATTTAATTTTCATAAGATTGCGAAAATGAGATATTTTTTAAGCGGTCCCTGGACGTCCTATTGGAATTTTCAAGTATCAAAAGATGGCGCTGATCGCACTAAACAATGGTACACTTTTGTTGACATTTATAAGCGTAGCATTGCTGTCAATTGTGTTTCATTAGTTTTCGTATTATTATCTCATTTATTAGTATTTTTTATTTATAATTTAAATATGTATAGTAGAGTTTTTGTAGTCATATAGTTGTAGTTTCATGTAAATGTCAAATGTGTACCACTGTTTGTAGTTCTAATATTCGCCACTAGTTAGCGTTTTCTTATTTGAAAATCCCAATAATGCATAATACATTAATTTTACATTATTTTCGTCTGTAATGAACATTTGTACAATATATTGTGTTAAACTATATTGCACACTACTCGTATTTCGTATATGCAACATTAATACGAGCCCAGACTCATAATAATTCGGCCAGTTTACATTTTCAACAAATTATAAAATCTACACATATGGTTAGAATTTACAAAAAAATTATTTCCGCTACTTTAAATATAGACTTAAAACAAGAATAATATAACCTTTAGTTAATATTTTGTATTATGTTCTGAAAGATTTTTTAATAATAGACTTAAAACTTTTTAAAAAGTGTGGACCAAATAACTGGTGATAATAATATGATTGCCAATTTAAGAGACTCAATGAAAAACAACTTGTAAAAATTTAGTACGTATATTAAAACCTACCTTGCAAGACATAAGGAACAATACTCACAGGAAAATGTGCAGGGCGTAGGGAGACAACGCCTAATAGAATAGACCTTTTCTGTTATATATGTTGGTAAACTTGTAACATTTTATATGTTGGTAATGCAATAAGGAAGTTGATGTCATATATGTTGGTAAACTTGTAATATTTTATATGTTGGTATTACAATAAGGCGCGAAGATGTGATTGCGCACGCAGTTCCTTTGTTCTGGTCAACGAGCTAGGTCATAGAGATTGTAAACTCTGTCTCACCGAAACCCAAAGGATCACCATAAACGGCTTAAACGCCCATATACTATAAAAATACAAAGAAACAGTTTAGTACGGTGTACCGCAAACTACCTTGGGTTTGTCATAATACCTGCAATTCCCAGGGTTGGATTAAAGTAAAAATTTAAATATCTTATGGGACAATACGCTTATGTAATCCATAATCTTACCCAAAGACGCAAAGATACGTATTACAAAAATAAGAAATTATTATTGCCGTATTGCTATGGTTCGAAGTTAAGTAAATTAGCCTTGATTAATTTAGCCAATTTTGAGTAACATTATACTAACGACATATTATAATTTCGTAATTTTTAAGAAACTGGTAAAAGTTTCCAAATTAAATTAGCACCTAACCCGGATTATATCATCTTCTACCATACTTTCCGCATATAAAAGGTAGGTTCATTATAAGAAAAACTTAGTTTGCTACAACTTCTGTTCTAGCAAAGTTCACAATATTAAAAAAAAAATCATACGGCAACCGTGGGTTTCAAATGATAATGACGTAGCTGGTGCAAGTGTTAATGTTAACGAACAGGACGTTTCTGCGCAAGAAAATTCAATGTGTGCACCTGAACTAGAAGAAGTTACGACTAAAGTGAAACATCACAATGAAGACGATGAAATTAATTTGGATAAAATTTATTTACACGAACATGGACAGCAGATTGTGTTAAATGTGTATAATAAGTGCGTAATTGAATTCGGAGAATTTCAAGCTTTGAAAAAAGCAGCTGAATTTTGTAAATTGTCAGAGTATCGTGTACGGTCAATAGTGAAAATGTGTAAAACGAAAGCGAGTGCGCCCAGAAAGTTTTTCTACATTTGATTCGTTTTTTGAGGGTGTAGTAAAAAGAAAAGTGTATAGTTTTTTTTGCTGCTAACAAATCACCGAGCCTTGACTGTATAATGGGAAGTATACGAGAAGATGGCATACCAGTGAATTGTAGTAGATCCACATTTCATAGATATTTAAAGTCACTTGGGTTTAAATTTCAAAAGTTGGATAATAGAAAAAGTATCATGCATTCTCCTCGTATTGCTAAACGGCGATACGAGTTTTTAACAAAAATAAAACAGTTCAGAGAAGAAAAAAAAAACAATAGTATATCTGGATGAAACGTGGTACGACACCCATGATGTTGTGACGAAAGGTTGGGTCAACGATTCCGGAAAATGCCATATTGACACACCTGTTTCTCGTGGTAAACGGACAATAATTTTGCATGCAGGATGTGAGGAAGGATTTATTGAAAATTCCTTGCTACTATCCGCCAAAAACATTGCATCTGCTAGTGCTGACTATCATTCAGATATGAACGCAGATCTATTTAAAAATTGGTTTAAAAATCAATTACTACCTAATATTCCACCATCATCGGTTATAGTTATGGATAACTAGGCTTACCATTCTCGGCAAGCAATAAAAATTCCATGTACGTCAACTGAAAAACAAGAAATTATTGATTTTTTACATGCGCATAACGTTTCATTTTCCGAAAATAGTACGAAAATCCAATTATTAAATATTATTAAGGAGCATAATTTTCAAAAACAGCACTTTACAGACTTGCTAGCAAATAAATATGGACATGAAATGTAAGGTTGCCACCATATCACTGTATATTCAACCCAATTTAATTAATATGGTCAAATTTAAAACAATATTAGGAAAAACAACTCTACACGTAACATGTCTGAATCTGTTTTAAAATTAATTCGAACGAAGATTGATCAAATTACACCGGAACAGTGGAAGAACTGTATAAATCATGTTAAAAAACCGAAGAATTGTTTAGATTTACTAATCAACAATCATTTGTTATTAATTTAAGTAACGATGATTCAAGTACCAAATCAGATGATTAATTACTTTACTTAGATTATGTTTGTACGTATATATGTACCATTTACTTGTGTAAATAACTTTTAAAATATGTATTATGTATTTTTTGTATACATATATGTATGATATAAATACTGTTTAAATTTTTTTGAACATGCGCATTTTCTGTGTGAATATCTTTTACAATAAATTACTATTTAACGTTGTAGTCTCGCTAATATTTTTCATTTTATTGTATGTAATAAAACCACAATATGCCAACAATAAGTCTAATATATACTGTATAAACATTTCAATAAATATTAATGTAAAAGCCGTGTAATATGGAAAAAAAATTTACCTCATAATATTTTTGTTATGAAACAGTCCAACTATGTGCAAAGCTGTGACCTTATTCACTGTCTTATTTATGAGGAGCCGAAATTTTGGTTTCTTTGTTACCTTAAGTGGTAGGCGTTTCAAAGGTTTATGGCGAGCCTTTTGGTGAGACAGACTATACACATGTAGCCAAAGACATACATAACATTTTAAATTTAAAGAGATAGTAGATATGCGCAATGGGGACCTGCGCATAGTAAGAACAACTGAGATCTATGGTTTTTGTTTCTAAAAAAATTAGACGTAAAATGTAAGAATATCTAGGATAACTTTAAAAAATCTTATCGAAATAAGTTACAAAAGCTTTTATTGAAGTTAAAATGTCTAACGATGCAAATTTTCACTGAGCATACAAGTATTTTAATGACTGCAATATTTTTGACGTTTCGTTTGACAGTCCAACTGGCAGTTGTTCGCGCCATTTTCTTACTATTTGCAGCGATAGAAAGAGATGCCGTTAAATTGGAAAGGTCCATTAAAACTGGTATTAGTAATAAAGGTGATGTAACCCAATATTGCGGAATACTAGAATAACTTATAGGTACAATTTTTGTAAATTTAAAATGTACATATGTAGAAATTTCTCATCATTTGTATTATAGGTTTTATAATTTATTTATAATAATCTTTTTATAGGATTCTGAAACCGAATCGTCTTACAGTGAAGAGGTAAATAATTCTTCTGAGATTAATATAATTATTATTTACTTCTTGTTTTTTACATGATTTTGAGTAAAGTGTATTTATGTTTTGCAGATTAGTTCAATCCACTTTGAAGATGATTGTAGTTGTCATCAGGAGGTAAATATCACAATATTTTGTAAACTGTAGTAAAATTATCTATTTTTTTTAAATATTTCAGTGTCAATATTGGCTTCACGGTAATACACACAGTCGTGAAAATAAGGTAAGGTTTTTATAAACAAAAAATTGTCATGTGCTAAATTTTATTTTTATTGTCACAGGATTATGGCGGTAAGTCATCATCTTCTGATGTAAAGGTAAATGAATTTTAATGTTTCTAATTTATTAATTTTTAAAATTTACTTCTGTATTTGTTTTTTATACGTATTATAATATTTTTCTAGGCTAAATTTTTCAGCTTTGATGATGAAGATGATTGCCAGTGCCATGAGGAGGTATATTATCATTTACTTTTCTAAAAACACTAACAATTTATTATAATATAATTTAAGTTCCCTTATACGTACTGCATACATTTGATAGTAACTAAAGTTAATTCGGTTTATAACTCCAGTTTGCTGCGATAGTGTCCCCTCCCGCGAAACGCCAGCCGTAAATATGATTCAGTATAATTTTAAATTTAGTTAGATTCGTAGTTGATTTCATCGGTTTTAACTGCGCATGTCTATTAAATGTTATATAATACTAACATAGAGATGTTCATTAAGAAATGTTTTTGTCATGTACATACTTCTTACTTGCCTAGGCGTCAAAACATACTTCTGTCACTGATGCCATTATACCAATTAATAGAGTAGCTGTAAAATTTAGGCAGCGCGTTTTTACTGCTATACCAGTTCGAATGAAATTAACACATACAATAGTGACTAATGACTAATGGCAGTAAGTGCGCAAACGAAATCTAAAGTACGACGCGGCGGTAAATTGTAAACACAAAGTATAAAATGCTATGCACATACCTATTGTCAATCAATGTATTTCTTTAAACATTCGTTCTAGAACGAAGTCAGTAGATATCAATTTATTTATTTTTAGTGTCAAAACTGGCTTGATGGCAATTACAACTAATGATAAATATCTGGTAAATTTCGCATTTGTTAAAAAATATATTGCTACAAATTTATTTTATTTTCATAGGATTCTGATAGTGAGATACCTATTAGTAAAGAGGTAAATACTATTAATTTATTTTATTATGTAATTCTATTTTTTTTTATTCAAATTATAAACGGATTTAACCAATGGAGGATAAAACTGACATTCTTTCTGTGGGTAATGTTTGTTGTGAAATTCTGAAATGTAGCATTAACGTAAGGTTGGTTACATTCACACTACGTACTAAATTGTTTGATATAACTTCGATATTAGAATTCGCCCTAAACTTAGTCAATCTACTTTTGTATTTCAGTGTCAAGAATGGCTTGAAGGCATTACACGTAGTCATGAATTCCAGGTAATTTTATCTCCTAGTATAAAAATATTATTTTCAATTGAGGAACATCTGGCAAAAGCAACCATAGTCCAAATATTGTAAATATAAGTTACACAAAGCGTAATGTACTTACTTTCAAGGATAACAACAGTTTAGTAAAACTGTCTCCCTCAAAATGTATTCTAATGTTTGTACCAAAAGATTTGACATAGGTCGTTTAGTTCGTCTTGCACATCTGAAAGCTCTGAAGATATAAATGAGAGGACATGACGAATTGTAAGTAAAGAAGAAAGAAACCTCGCTGTTGGAACTGTGGCGATGACAAGCAGAAAGAAAGAAAAAGGAAATTGGAAGAAAGAGAAGCAGTGACGATACCTTCAAGAACACTGAAGACGCCTGGGAGACATGCAGAAAGAAGGAGGAAGGATATTGAGAAAAAAGGAAGTAAAGCCAACGTATTGTATAGAAAACAATGCCAAAATGGGTGCAGTCGTGGTATCCGACTGGAAGAGAAACATTCCACCGTCGTACTGCGCAAAGACCAAGTAAACGACCCAACATTGAAAATCATTCTGGAATGGAAAGCGAAGGACTACAAACCAGTATCGGAAGATGTTGCGTCGCACTCACAGAGAACAAAATCGTGTTGCGCGCAATGGGACTCCATGGTGATTGAGGATGGTCTGTTAGAGCGTGTGATAGCAAATGTCGATGGAACTGAGAAGATAACTCAGTTGGTTATTCTTAGGAGTAAAGTACCAGATGTGTTGAGAGAGACCCATGACGAATCTGGAGGCCATTTTAGAGTCTTTAAAACTCTAGAGAGAGTTAATTTCACGGAAGACATTAGAGACCGATGCAAGAAATGTGTGGTTTGCGCTGGAAACAACGGTCCGCATAGACGACGAAAAGCTCCAATGCGTCACTACACCGTTAACAGTCCATTTGAGCGCATTGCGATTGACTGGCCGGACCATTTCCACAAAGTGACGACGGAAATAAATATATCGTGATTATCATGGATTACTTCACCAAATGGCTTGAAGTCTATCCTTTACCCAACCAGGAAGCTGCCAAGGACGCTGAAACTTTAGTCAAAGAATGTATATGCCGATTTGGTGTACCACGTGAACTTCACTCCTACCAAGGAAGTAATTTTGTGACTTCCGTTCTCCAAAATATCTGTAAGATATTTAAAATCAATAAAACAAGAATAACTGCATGAAATTTGCAGTCTAATGACATAATTAAACGAACAAAAAAATCAACCGGTATTTGTCGAAGGTAGTCTCCAACGACCAAATAGAATGAGACCGACATCTTCATCTGTTTTTAAAGGCCTCTCGTGCACCCGCACATGAAAAAACCAGAGCAAACTCCTGCGAACATCTTATTCGGGCGTGAGTTGCGCTTACCATATGACTTGGTGTTCGGCAGTAAACCTGGGGAAGACCTGGCCGGGGAAAATAACGATACGGACTTACAAAGAAGTATGAATGACATTCATATACAAGTCCGTACAACCATTCAGGCTTCTAGCGACCGAATGAAGGGTCGGTATGACATCAAGACCGAAAAAGATGGAAATTAACCCGAGGATTTAGTGTGGCTCTACAACCCACAAAGGCGTCGCGGTGTATCACTAAATCTGCAAAGGAATTGGGAAGGCCCCTATGAGTTAGTCAAAAGGATAAACGACGTGGTATATAGAATTAAGAAACAATCTACCGGGAAGCCGATTGTGTATACTTTAATCGGCTAGCTCCTTTCGCCGGAGGCAACCACAAAGACTATAATGGAGCAACGATTCGCCGGAGCATAGAAAAAAAAAATGGATGACATTCATGATCAACTCCGTACGAACATTCAAGCTGCTAGTGACAGAATCAAGACCGAAAAAGGTAGACATAAACCTGGTGACTTAGTTTGGCTTTACAACCCCCAAAACCGTCGCGGTTTATCACCAAAGCTGCAAAAGAATTAGGAAGGTCCCTTTTAGATAGTCAACGGGATAAACGGTGTGATATTTAGACTCAGAAAAACACCGACCGGGAAACCAAAAGTAGTACACTTTAATCGGTTAGCCCCTTTCGCCGGTGAAAACCATTAAGACCATTATGGGGCAACAGTTCGTCGGATCACGGCTCAGGAACCGAGTTTTGAAGACTTCATAGAGTACTATTGCTCTGGCCATAAGGCCTGGTCCGGTGTGACGAACAAGGAACACAGATTTGTTCACCGCGTTTTCAGATTATTCCCCTCGGCCACTGCGTAGTTATTAAGACGAAAATTGGACGACTACAAGAACTTTCATAACAACGTCCATTTGTTACAAAAACTCTGCGACTGTAGAATAGCAATGCAGATCATCAACGGTACTTCTACTACCTGGTTACAAAACCACGCTCGTATCAGAATCCGTCATATCACGCCTATGGAACTCGCTGTGCGATTTAAGGGATCATCTGCTATAGAAGTATATTTTGAAGCTAGCAATATCAAAGTTAGGTGGTGGTCTAGACGGTTTGGGTTGGAGGATTGTTAGGAACATGTTTGAGATCCTCTTCCCTTTTACCGACGTTGAAATTCTTGTCTGCAGCTGTAAACCTAACGATCATCGACTCTCACTTTTCTAAGATTAGTAATGCACAAAGGGTAATAAATGTAGATTTCGTCATCACGAACTATTCCGGGACGAAAACGGGAGCGCTCGCCGCAGCGGTGAGCTAGTGTCTATTCTTAGCGATGACGTAATTGCCGCGGTCAACCTGACTGTAAACTAACATGTTGCGACCTGTCTAATTACTTAGTTCCCTACCCTTTTATTCGATATTTTCATCGTGTAGAATGTTCTAGTTACTGGCGCCGGACCATATAAACTCGGCAGGGAAAACAACGAGACATTCTGATATAGAGAAGCGCCGTGAAATGAAAAGTGACATAAACAAATAGTCGACCAAAGGCGAACATAAATAAATGTAGTTATATAAATAAATATTTTTTAAATAAATCATCTTGGTGTTTAAATAACGAATTTTATTTTTAGCTTAAACTAGTATTTAGTATTTGTTTAAACATAGTAATCGCCATTGTTACTAGCTTTTAATATTTATTTATCGTTTTAATAAAAATCTATTTAATTAATAATAATTCTTTGATTTTTACTCTTCACCCATATAAATAAAAACGATACAATAGGTTAGTTGGACAGATAGCCGAAACGTTAAATTGATAAAGTTTTTGGAGATCAAAATATTAGACAGACGACTATTTACCAAACTTTACAGGAATGTGAAGAAAGTGTAGTATGTATTATTCAGGCGCGATTGATTCAAGACCTTTGGACAGTTCTTAGCTGAAAAGTATACCATAAGGTCAGGGAATACCAAACGAACAATAATTACAGACAAGGATATTTATGACGATCCAGGAAGTAGATTTAATATCGTCCAGAGATAAATGAGACAAGATATTAAAAAACTGCATCGTATTGAAGGCAATGGTATCTTATCAGTGTTGCAAAATTAGATATCTTATCTCCTTAGTTTATAGGGACAACCCCTTATGTCAACGATTCAATAAAAACATTCTTTCCATTTGGTAAAGAGGTTAAATTTTTTATCAAATTGTTACATACGTAAATCACACATTATTTTAAATTTTGAGCCTTTCTACAAAACGCCCTTTAAAAATGTCCAGTTATTATATAATAGACCTTTTCAATTTAACAGCTATCTCTTTCTATCGCTGCAATTAGTAAGTAATATGGCGCCAACAACTGTCAGTTGGGCTGTCAAACGAAACGTCAAAATTATTGCAGTCATTAAAATACCCGTTTTATCGGTGAAAATTTGCATCGTCAAACATTTTAGCTTTTATAAAAATTTTCGACAACTTGTTTAAATTTTTCTGAGACTTTTAACGTCTACATTTTTTATAAACAAACGCCATGGATGTCATGACAAGCTCGTATCCATGACTCCCGCCAATTGTTCTTGCTCCATTGGGCCTAATATCTTCTATCTCTTTAAATTGAAAAGGTCTATTGCTCATTAATGTTAATTTTTTAAATAAATAATTTTCTAATATTTAAACATGATCCTAAAATTAAATTGTAGATATCTATAAAAGTAAAGATTTTAGAAAGTTTATTCTTTATCTCAAATTAAAAAAATGGACTAAAGTTGTTTTTGCTAAGAGCTCTTCAATTGTTTCTCTATTGTTTTGTTTCTGTAGGATTACGAAAATGAGCTATCTGTTAATAGTAGAGATGTAAAACATTTGAAATTTTAATTAAATTTTTACTTAATTTAATAATTTACTATTCTAATTTTCTTTTTCTTACATATTTTTGTAGGTTAGCTCTACGAACAATGAAGATGACTGTTATTGTCATAAAGAGGTAAATGATATTAAGTCTTCCAGATAATACAAATACATATGCAAAAATTTTAGTATTTAAATAATCTATGAAATAAGACCTAGGAATTCTTAATGACAGTAAATATTTACTGCGCAATTCTGAAATAGTATTCAGTTGTTGGTAATTTTTAGATTCAAGTAACAAAACATTTAATAAATATAAGAATACAAATGACGGTAGTGAAAATAATCATTCAATAAATAACAAATTTCATTTTATAATATTTACTTTAAAATAGCCAATAAATATTTTATTTTGAGTTTCAGTGTCAAGATTGGCTAGATGGCAATGTACTTAGTCACAAACAACCGGTAATATTTTTTTATTATAAAAATTTTTTTCTTCTTACTAACCTTTTATTTTATTTTCATAGTTTTTTGTAAATGAGATATCTTCTCGTACAGAGGTAAATATATTTAAATTTTTTGAAACTTATATAATATAATTTTTATTTAATTTTATATATATATATATATATATATATATATATATTTCGTAAATGTTTTAATTATTATTGTAGATTAGTTCTATTGACGAAGAAGATGATTGCTATTGTCATAAGCAGGTAAATAATATTTATACTTCCAGAAATAACAAATATCTTATCATGATTTAAATTCCATGAATAATAAACAAATATTGTATCTGTCATTTATATTTATTATAGGTTTCTAATTGTTGCGCAAGGTACATTCACAATCAAATTTGAACCAACTTTTGCTTAAAAATTTAAGCTAAACAGAGGCATTTTTATGTAGCAGTTTACAATAATTTTTTTGATCTTGCAAGGGCCAGATTTCACTTCAAGTGGGAAGTAAGTTCGCTTGTGCACTACGATCGCTGTATTTGTCCCAACAAAGACACAAGAAACATTGCTTTGAATTTCACTATTTGACATTTTTTGTTTGTTTTCGTGAGGTTTCATTTGAGATTGTTTAATGTCAGTACAACTTCAGTAAATGACACCTATAATAGTCAAACATTTTATCGATTCGCACCTAAATTTCAGGAACAAGTTCAAGTGGTTGTAGATGGCATAAATTTATAAGCGGCATAATATCCACTTCAAATGCAAATTAAGCAGAATATAACGTGATTGGGAATGTACCTTTATCAGTACAATGTTATCTTCAAAGAGTGAGAAGAAGATTTAATTAATTTTGTTGGCAGTGAAATAATATTTGGCCCAATTTGTAATAAGGTTAGGATAGGTGAGGTTATATTTCCCCGCAGATATCATTTTAAAGTTGACCAAAACCTCAATATTATCTTGACCGTTTAAATAATAGGCTTTAAAAATAATGCTGATTTATTTTTATATTTCAGTGTCACGATTGGCTTAACGGCAATTTAACTACCGATGATTATCTGGTACCTACTATTTTCTTTTGTAATTTGTTTTTTTTTTTTGCTAAACTTTTATTTTATTTTCGTAGGATTATGAAACTGGGATAGCTTCTAGTACCAAGGTAAATATAATTATTATTCAAGTATGTATTTTACTTTTTGCTAAATATTTATTTAGATCAGCTCAGTCGACCAGAAAGATGATTGTCACTGTCATAAGGAGGTAAATATAATTTATTCTTCTATAAAATGTAACTATATTGCAATTTGAATACGTATAGGTTGATAAATTACATATAGCCAGTAATTCAACCCTATATATACAGAGTATATAAATGCATCCACTTATTGTTTTTTAAATACAAACAAATAAATAGGTGTTCCATTTGAAAATAAAAGTTGCCATCAATTATTCGAAAAGCAAACTTTTAGTTTTAAATTCTTATATATCAGTTAAAAAACAAACGTTTGGGCACACTAAGAGTATCCTGTTTACTGAAATTATTGCCAAACATTCACTTATCCGCAAGACAATATCAAAGAGAAATATTTTGGGAATTTTAAGTAAATCTTAATTTTTGTTGTATTATAATTGGCCCGTATTACGAACGCACATTTATAATAAAAGCCCTTTAATTGAGCACACTCCTCATTTAGTGTACAAGCGCGCTCCATAAAAGCGCTGTTATTATAAAAGTGCGCTCGTAATACGGGCCATTATGGTTTCATGTTACTATTTCCTTTTTATATTTTATTGTTATTTTACTCCAAAGGAAACATATATTTAGTAGGTATATTGAATCGGTGGTCTTTTTAACTAATAAATGCAACATGTTAAACTGAAATGTTTTTTTTTTGTTTTATTTTAATTTAATATTTATTTAATTATAACTACAGTTCCGTAGCTTCACTTACCATGTCAATTAATTAAAAGAAATATATTAGATAAGTTAATGGTATGTAAATGGAAAGGTGTAATTAGGTGAGTTGAAATAAAATCACACAAAGAAAAAATAATTGCATACATAATGCTTTCTAAATGTAGTAGTTTTATAAATAGAATGAATTAGATTGAATATAATCAGCAAATACATATAACAGATTTTATATAGTTGATAAAAAGACCGGATTTAATAAATAAATATATTTTACTAATTTTGTTTCAGTGTCGGGACTGGCTGGATGGTAGTAGTGATGAACTTTGGGTAATTATTTCATTTAATAAGAGAACTATGTTAACGGAGCATTCGGTAGTTAAAAAAACATAATATCGCAGGTGACCTGGTATTACGTGCTATGTGATTTTCTAAATTTTAAGAAGGTATTTTAAATTAGAATTCTAAATCTGCTAGTAACTCATTTCGCCCAAACTATAATAGAGGCATTGCTCAAATAGAGCAATCCTTAAAATACAATGTAAAAAGTCACTTAAACTTTAGGTAAAATCATACAGGAGATACTGGCACGTCACCAGCATTATTCCTCATAAAGGACTACCCTAAAATAAGTAAATATTTATTCAGAACATTCAGGAAGCTAGGAAGATGTGAATCTTATTAATTGAATATAGAATTGTATAAATCTTTACATTATTTTAAAATCCACAAAATTTTAAGTAGAAAAGTAATATTCATTTTTTAATAATTGTTAAATATTAAAAATTTATATATTTTAGTACTCCACAACCCCTTCTCCGGAAGAAGAATGTCGCTTGGTAAGTAGACTTAGTGTAGGTGAACTTATTTACCTTCGGATTCCTAAAAAGTCCATAAGCACAGTATAATATTTTCGGAAAAATGTCTCTCATCATCCAGCTATGTACATTGTACATCTACCAAAAGTCATTATATTTTTACCTTCTGTCACTTTTAGGGAAGGACGGTACTGACTTAGGTCAAAAAATTCGATGACGAGTCCCTAGAATACGATTTTTCTATTTTTACGATGTATGTATATATATATATATATATATATATATATATATATATATATATATATATATATATGTGTGTGTGTGTGTGTGTGTGTGTGTGTGTAACAAAAATTTCGTCTGCGATAACTCTAATACTACTAAAGTTACATCCATATGAAGAGCTGATTAGATTTTGGTCACAATTGGCCAACCGGAAGTACCCTCATTTGAAGATTTTAACAGTTTTTCTTAAAAAATCGTCATTAAATATCATTTTTTCACATTTAATATTATTATACATATTAAAGAATATTTTATTCTCTATACGATTTGACTGCATCTTATACTTAATATTAAATGGATATAGAGTGAAGAAATTATAAAGAAATTAAATTTCATAAAGTAGCCAGCTATGGAAACAGCTAGTATATTAAGAAAATTCTGATTGAAAGATGTCAGTGTCAAGTGCAATTAACATGTGTGTTTGTGTTATAATTTTACTAGAAATATAGGATCTTTTGCTAGAAATTTTCTGTATGGAATGTTAATGTGCTGGTCACATCAGATTTTTTTAATAGTTTTTCTTACCTATTTATTTATGTACATACATTTTTACGAAGTGTTAAATAACAGTCATCCATTAGTTTGCAACTATAATAGTACGTACACCAAATGGAATTTTTAAGTGTTTATTTAATACATTTTATATTATTTATATTTTTGTATAAAGAAAAAAGAACAGTTAAAAATAAACTTGTCACGCAAAAAAATCAGTAAATTAGTATTTGATTAATAACTGTATTAAAACTAATAAGTTATGAAATTACTGATATATTAGTTTTAAAAATTAATTACATAGTTAAATTAATTTTGAGACCCTTCAATATTTTGGGACTTCTTAGATCTGGTAACTTTTAATCCTTTTGTGCCTAATAGGTACCTATCCAAAATAAGGCCTTAACAATAATTGTGTTTAGTTTTGATTTTTCAGAACAAATTTAATTTCCGCGTTAAATGTTACTCAAATAAACGAGATATCAATTTTTAAAGTGGTCTCGTTTCTTAAATTGTTTTTCTATTTCTACTGTGCGCATCTATTTCAATCAACATTATAATTTCTCAGCAGCGGTCACCGCATACATACGATTTCACAAATTTAAAAATACAGATTAATTAACGGTAATGTTGACTATTGACAAATATTTTTTATTACATTTTTCTGTTTTAGGCTAAAGAAGATTGTATTCGCGCTTTTCAATGGTTTTATCAGTTACAATATTGTAGCCCACGATTATGAATCTCGAAGGTCAAAATGTGAAAGTTATTACGGATATAAGTAAACTTTAAACATTCATAATGCTGACTACCAAACTATTGCCTAGTAATTCTGCGTCCGAATTAACTGAGAATTAACAGCAAAAAATCACTATCAAAAAATTTAAGTTAAATACACATTCATGTGAAATTTATATCTAACGAAATGTACTTTTTTATTTTTATCAAATTTATTACTATTTACTCATAACAATGAAAAATTGTATCACTACGAAAATATGAATATCTTTTCCCTAGTTATTTTAAGTAGGTTTATCTCCTTAATTAAATAAAAGTTAATAAACGTTATCATTTTTCCTCGAATTTTTCTTTTCATAAGAAAAAGAAAACTACTATAATACAACATATGAATGTGTGTATATGGGTTATTATAATGTCAGTAAAATTAAAATATAAAATATAACTAATTGCGTTATTAACTATTTCCGTTCTGAGAGAGTAATTTTTACATCCCATTAAAGCGTGAATTTACTAAAGATAAGGGAGATATAATTTTTTTATCCTAAATGTGCAGAGAAATTTTATTTGGTATGTAATTCCCTTAAAATCTTTAGGAGGATTACACATTCCAAGCGAGATCGCGATATCAGACTGGTTTTTCCAAATTGTACAACTGTTTATACGATGTTAATGTACGTCAACATATAACACAAAAACCAGTTATAAGAGCATAGTCGTGCGGAAATTAATTTTTATGGGTACTTCAAACTGCTTGATGAAAAAAAGTATGTAATAAAGGCATTTTACTCTTTGTGCTTCCTAGTATACTGTAACAAAAGGCGCTAATGACAATATGTTTTACTGTAAGATGAGCCATAAGTCATCATATCTGGTAAGGTGAAAGCACTAAAAAATATCACTTTTATGTTAGAAATAATTTGCAAATCTGTGACCCAGACTAGATTTGAACATCAGTTATCAAAATAATAATTAGTTCACGATACATTATTGGATACCTTTATCTTAATAATATTTAATAATTAGTACCATTTAATTTAATAATAAATTTATTTATCTATTAGCACAAATAATGAAAGGTATATGGTAGGTTAGTTTACGTTTAGTCCTGTTGTTACTTTAGTATATGGTACAATGTTATTTTTGAATATTTTGAACCTAAGCTAACCTAGTCTACCTTAATCGAGAAATTTATTACACATTTTCAAGGAAACAAATAGGTTAATTATCTCGACAACTATGAGAGCTGAAAAGTCCGTTAATTAAACAAAAGTTGTCCTATTTTAGGATGCCATTTTAGCAATGTATTGTTTATTCAGAAGAATTCTAGATACAGATAAATATTTATTAATTTTGCAGTTTTTGCAAATCAAAGTATTAAATAATTCTATATTTTGATTTGCACTTCTTTAGGACAGTATTTTAAGCTCTTTAGTTGTGTATTATTATCGTTTTAGGACCAGGACCGTTGAACCGTCAATACTTAAATTTTTAGGTGTTCCTTAAATTGACAATGTCGCAGATTTTTGTTTAAGCCTAGCTTAAAATTCAAGGGTCAGTAGTGTGTGCACATTTTTTGCAAAATATAATTTACTCGTAACACTATTAAAACTAAGCGTTCAGGGTTTGTTTTTTGCCAGTTAAGTGACATATCAGTGCTAAAAATGAATTAGTTATTTGACAAGCCAAAAATTATTTGACAAGAATGATAAGTGACTCTTACATAAATAAAATGCAAATTTTAACAGCTATAATTCTTTTGACATGTGACGTCCTATCGATGCAATATTATCAATTTAAGGAACGCTTAAAATTTAAATTAAGTTGGAGCAATCGGCCATATATAAAATAATAGTGTTTGTAGATAAAATATTGTATAATTTACCTAATGTATAAAAAGTAGTAAACATTATCCATAGCGTTCAATATTATTTTATTTAATAAGTAAAAATATAACATACCCGTATAAAAGTATGTATTTTGTTTTTTAAGTTCAATAACAACGTTTCAATGTAAAAATATTTAAACCTGTAATCCACAACCCATTTATGATCGTTTTCAATAATGAAAATTAGTATACCTATTACTGACCTAGCAATAATTTTCACCGCCAATAACAAAATTTGCATGTGATTTCATCCGCTTTTCAATAACAGGATGTTAAATGTATTGAAGTACATATTTTATGGAAAATAATTCAACAAAATCCTGAATAGATTCAATGTAAACTGTTAAACATTGCAATAACAAAATTGGGTCAAAATTATATTATTATTTCTTTATCGTTAATACCCTTCCACAACTGTGGATTACCCGCCACTGTTCCGTTCATTTAAAAGCGAACTATTCCTCAATTATTCAGTCTTTACAAACAACTCACTTCGTGATGTTGTCTCTCGCTTTGTGTTTGTTTTGCTTTGGGGCCCTAGCCTTTGCTGAGCCTTACACAGTGCCTGAAGCCCGGATAGAGGTGTTTCGCCCTCGTGGTCTTCGGATATCTATCCCGGACTACCATGGTGTCCGGTTGTTTGCAGTGCACGCAGTAGTGAATAGAGAATTGAACGGACTCGAGGCTGGGGACATATCCCAGGATATTCTGAAGAAAAGTCGAGGAAGATGGGTGTATGAAGACAAGAAAGTCAAGCTCAACTATGGGGATGTGATCAATTATTGGCTGTTTGTGATAAAAGGGAATTTGGGGTATAGATTGGATGACCAAACCTATTCAGTAACTGGTGAGTTTAGTTTTTATAGTAATAGTTGCGGAGTGGCATTCCTGTGTATCTACTCACGTTATGTGCAGAGTCGTGACACTAGATGGGGCCTCCTAAAAATTGGGTTTTCTCAAGAGTAATTTAAATTTATACAGCGTGTCCCTGGACGAGCTTACGCTGTTTTTATTTTAAAAACTATTAAATATATTTTACAAATTTGGTATCTAGGGGTTTTCCGATATGCCCGTTTCAAATAAAATATTTTTTAAAACAGTAGCACTTTCCGTTTAGTAGACCCTAACTTTCTTATTTTAAAATGCATGCTATATATTTTATTTTACCATTGAATTCAGCTGAATATTTTACATATGAAACAATAAAAATATTTTACTCATCAGCAACCACTTTTGGCGTAATTCTTTTTTGATTTTTCCTCTAAAAACGATCATTTCTTTACCACTCTTTATCTCGAGAAAGTAATCCAATTTCTATAACTATCGACATCAATTAATTATAGACAATTTTTTATAAATGTAATTACTACGTCAACGTAAAGTTGAAGTTCAAAAACATCCAATTTTTTATTATTTACATGAGTTCTTCGTTTAAAAATAAGAGCAGTTTGTGTATCAAGTACTGTCTTGAAAGTTGATTGAATTTTTGTAAAATGAGAAATATGAAAATTGCATGTATTGGTATTTGTTTATATCTATGTGTAGTTTAATTGGTTATGAACATTTTTTTAGCTTTATGTTATATTTTCTATTTCTGACTACATCGTATTTTGCATATAATTGATAGTAATTAATAAAAATTTATTAAAATTAGAAATAATAAATGGATACCAAACATAATTTTCTTCTTTTTCCACCACGGCCACTTAAATTAAATCTAATAACTAATGTAAGTAAATACATGCAATTTACATATTTTCCATTTTACAAAAAATCTAACAATTTTCAAAATAGGATCTGTTACACAAACTACCTCTATTTTTAAACGAAGAATTCGTTTAAATAATATGAAATTGGGTGTTCCATTTTGCAGTTTTTTTAATTTTTTGAACTTCAAGTTTACGTTGACGCAGAAACTACATTTTTAAAATTTCGTATTATAATATTATATTAGTATAAACAAAAGCTTCCTTAATGAAAGAGTTTTTACAGATTACAGAAATTTCATTCCTTTTTCGAGATATAAAGTGATAAGTGAACGTTTTTAGAGAAAAAATCAACAAAAGTTTAATTACACCAGAAGTGATTTATCATGAGTAAAATATTATTATTGTTTCATATGTAAATAAATATATATATATATATATATATATATATATATATATATATATATATATATATATATATATATATATATATAGAATTCTGAATCTAATTCGGTAATCATATTTTATTTTCCACATTACATAACCTACCAAATTCAATTTATATTTTTATAAAAGTTACTTTCTTATTGTTTTAGCTATGGTATTGAATTCAAATCAGAAACAAATGCAATGACATTTGACCTGTCAAATTGTCTATTAGAGTAATTTATTATTGAAAATTGAGAATTATTCACGACAAGAAAAAAGTAACAAATTATTGAAAAGTAGATATTATTTTAATGCAAATTATATTTTATAATTTTTAACAGGTAAAGTGTCATTACATTTCTTTGTGATTTTAATTAAATACCATGGTTAACTCTATAAAAAAGTAATTTTTATAAAATATCAAATTCGATTTTCTCGATTACGCAACATGCAAAATAAAATATTATTAATGAATTAAATGCAGATTTTAATTCTATAAATATTTATTTGAAGCATTATTGTCCAAAATAAAAGGCCACTTTTGCACAGGAAATACTGTTTTCCTATGTTAATCGCCTATGGCTCGCTTTTCGTGTTACACCCGGTATAAGAGCTTAACATGGAATTTTAAAGAAGTGCGAGAATTGGCTTACATCTAACATTTACAGTAAAACTACAAAAATAAAAAGTTGTTAAGATTAAATTTTGCATTAAAAAAGTTTAAATTCGATGTATAGCACATCTTTAGCATATTTTGGAAAATAAAATGTTACAATTTCGTCTAGAATCAGTTGGCCACGGAAATAAAACACAATACTGTTATTGTTTAATTTTATTCTTGTAGTTTTGTTCTAAAAGCCACAGAAGGACAAATATCCGCACTTATTTAAAATCGCATGTTTCGGTGCAGACCTTTTGTATAGGGTACCTATTTGTGAATCCCAAGAATTGTGATACAAAGTCGGTTAAATTAGGCAAAATTTTCCATATTAAGTTAATTTTTTAACGATACACATATTGTTTATCCAGAAAAAATCATAGATCGATGCTCAATTTTATTTTATCACCGTAGAATTTCGAATTATGATGCGATAGTTGAAAGTTGCAATTTTTATATATGGACGTCGTAGCAGAAAACTAAATCATTGAAAAGACAATTTTGACATTTTTTAGCTTTGAAAAGAAAAGGTGTATCCACCAGAGTATCTCCCTATAACTCATCTATAAGTTTAATTGTAAAAATTATTGAGTATAAACAATGATTTCGTTTGACAATAAAATCATCATTTAAATGTTTAAAGTTTATGTTATACATATTTTTAACTTGCTCATCACTGAAACATTTCGTTTTTGTTATTACCTACAGTGACGTCCATATAATAATATTAAAATTAACTCGTACTGAATGAAATTTTGAGAATTAAATTAGGAAATGTTAACTTTGAAAATAAACAATTATGATGTGTTTTCACAAAAGTTATTTATTGAAATACGAGTAAATATAACCTAGGTTTGTACTTAACTTTTATTTATAACGCAGCAATTACGAGTGCATGTTAAAAAATTACTATCTTTTTATATCAAATTAAATATACACTAGTACATTAACTACATGCTTCACTTTTATATTTATGATGAATTATAAAAAGGTATCCTTTTGGTGTACATTTCCTATAAACTACAAGTAGTTATGGGATGATGTGTTTTGTAATTTTCTTTACGTGGAAGCCATGCCATAAAAACAAATCTTATTGTCCCTATCCTTAGAAAGTTTCTTTGTTGTACACGGTTAATAATAGTATTGTTATTTCCATTTTAATACGAGTATTATAAATTACTCGGAGCATATTATTAATGCATTAAGGCCCAGTTGTTTCAATCTCAGATAAACTAACAGTTTACTATCTACTAGATAACATTAGATTTTTGGGTTGCTCCATTGTCACAGTTTTAATAGAAGTTTGGTTATTTTTTCGCTTTTCTGTATTTTGGTGCAGTTGTAGTTTCAACGTTTAGATGAGGTGTCAATACAATTTGCAAAAATGAGTGAAAATAATAGAAAGAAAGAAAGAGCAGTTAATTTTACCACCCCGGAAATAAATAATCTAATTAAATTAGTCGAAAATACACAAAAAATAGTTCCAATAAGACAGATTTCATTTCTTGGAAAGAAAAAGACATCTGTAATCGATTAAAAAATTACTTCAATTTTAATTGTGGCCAGTATCTATGAAACAAAAAAATACAAATTCTTTTTCTTATTCTGCATGCGGTTGATTTATGAATACCTCCAAAATTACCTATATGCGAGTATATAAGCATACGCCCTGCTGTTGCATAAAAACGTAAACGTGATTCATAGGAACAAATGTAGATAAATAAGTGTTATTTCTCAAATTATGCTTCCTTTAAACTTAACAGATAAAAACAATAATTGGTCATCAATTTTATCTAACAAATAAAGAACTGTGGTCTTTGACATTCGAAATCTAATAAGAAATTCTGAATCATCCCATATTTCAAAATTATCTTTCAAGTCTGTATATTGTTTTAGAAAATCAATATTATTAAAAATAAAATCCAATTCTTTATCATCACCTTTGTGAGAAACAGTTTATATCATCAAAACAACACAAACGTTCCCTGTTTCTCATCATTTCGTGTCTTCATTCGTGTCTACTTGGTACGATATACTTTGAATAAAACTGTTAACTGGTGATTTGACTGTCCCTTAGTTATCTTGCCGTTAAGGAAAATTGAACTTACTGGTAACTTATAACTGCAAGTGGAACAACGTAAAATGAAGATCTCAATTCAATAAATTTTAACCGTATGTTTAACTATAGATGGAACAACCGGCCCTAATACGAGTAAATGTATAAAGTATACAGTATCTGTTATTATTATGTCCTTTTGAATATTTATAAATTATTGACATATTTGTTTTCAACAATACAAATATTTCTGAATATGTCGAGTATTTACTTTTTTATGAATCATACAACGGTACAATTATCATTTACGAGTGTGTGTAATGTCTTCCTTATTAATTTTAGAACAGAAGTGTAAATATCTTAAATCGTAGAAATTTATGCCTTATGAATCATAGACTACGTTTATCTCGACGTTTGAAGCCGCTTGAATTTAGTAAATCCCTTTTTAGTCTTCGAAATAAACGATCAAGATTAATATGAAGCTGATTGAAAATGTCAAGTCAAGCCTATAAAATAACAGGTTTGGACTTATGAAGCGGCTTGGCTTTTGTCAAAATAAACAGTGAAGCTTCAAATAATGGAATTACGAACGCGCACATCCGCAATCTGTTGGAGTGTCAGTAAATTTGTTGATTATTTGTATTTTATCTCATTTTATAAAAGTCGCGACATAAAACTTAATAAAATTGTCCAAAAGCAAAATATTTGGAGTGATGAAGAAACAAATATTTTTTAATGTTTTTGAAAAATATGACAAATATCTTGACAATTTTTAGATTTTGAGGTTACATATCCAGCATGAAATTAGATCATATACCTCTCTGTCTGTCTGCATAATCTAGTATTTAATTATCTTTTTTTAGTCGATACGTATTTAAAGAAGATTGAAAATGATTTAAACCTAACTTCAATCCGATGAGATAAAACAATAGGATTTTTCAAGTCATAATATCCTTGAAGCCGCTTGAATTGTCGAGATAAACGTAGTTATAGAGAATTTTTCACAAAATCTTTGCTCCTTAATTAAACTCTCTGTAAGGCCTACTTATAAAGTTTCCGAGTGGGAAGAGAAGAAGAGCGTGTATGAATGCGATTATGAATGTGGCCGAGGCGAAAGAAGTGTGCTTAGACAGGAATGTGTGGCGAAGGATGATTGTTTGGTAACTATTATTGTGGTCCGGATGCGGTATTTCGCTACCGAAAATCGGTCACTTTAATATGTTAAGAGTGCGGAATATATGTTGTACCTATGATGTCAGGTTAGTAATAATGTTGTTGAAAGAGAGACTGATTATTTTTTGGATGATGTTATTGTTATTCTTTCGGGTTTGTGCTAACCCACTAAGTGGGAAATGCGTGATTTTATGTATGTATGTATGTATGTATGTATGTATGTATAAAATTTAAACAATTATTCCGTCTAAGCTATTTACAAAGTGCCATGGAAAACAAAACATACACTTTAAACAGTTGAATTGTTTGAGTTTGACAGTTAAAAGTTTATTAATCGATACTTATTTGTTAATATTATTCCGTTAAATTTTTCTAAGATGGTAAATGTATCTATGATTAATGGTAAATAATAACTTAATAAAATCAATAATTGTATAACTTTAAAAAGGTAAATATTACAACTTTTATTCTGTTTCTTTCTCGCAAACGAAACGCTTTATGTAATAAATAATTTTAAAAAAAAAATTTATTTACAGTTTTGTTAAAAAAATTATTGGGACATAAATTGCATTCATATTGAAATTTTACTATTGCTTTTCCTTTGATTCATAAAAAAAATAGACACCCGGTATGTATGTAATAAGGAATAGAATGATATTACACCTAAAATCAACGTCAACACGCTAATTGCGCAGCTGATTTAAATTATGCGCTTTTATATAACATAAATTTCATATTAATTTTCTGTCTCGTTTTTTATTTATAATAATAGGATGAGTATAATTATTGATTGTAAAACAAAAAACAATAACGAGTTTCTATTCATTAGAAAAAGAAAAAACTTCAATTGGGAAATTCCTACGTACCTACCTCTGTTTTAACCTTGCCGCCTGCAGTGAGCTTTAAATATTTTTCATTTAGGAATAATATACAAAAATATCTGTTTCTACCGAGGGGTGAACCACCTAGTAAAAAATGTACAGGGATTGCCATTTTTGGCAGTACTGAGGTATTTAATGTCAGTATTACCTGTATTTCAAAAATACTGCCAGTATTACTAAAATACTGCCAATATGACCAGAATAATGCCAATATTGCTAAAGAATTCCCAAAATTGCCAGTATTGTTAACGTATTTACTGTATTGCCAATGTTTTCGCATTATATTTTTTTATATATAAATAACGATTAAGATGACAAAAACTTTTTTTTTAATAATTACTTTGCGATATAACAATTTATCAGTGCAACTGTGACGTCATAACTATTGCTATCTTTCTCGCGCAGCCTAGTATAGAAACTGGTGCGAAAAGGATAGCAATAGGTTTCGTTAAAAGTCAAATGCAGTTAAACAAAAACAATTAAGACTTTTTAATATTACGAATTGCTTCAAAATCAATTGAACTGTCATTTAAAATAATTTAAAAATATTGAGTGCTCCATTGCAGATCAAATAAATTTATACTTACATAGATCTGTACTAATTTCATTCAAATCTTGAATTCTATTTAGGCGCCTTAGAATATTTAGTAGATCAAAATTAACGATAGTTGAAAACGTACTTGTCATAGACCTGGTTTGACGAAATAGTTTCTCACAGGGTTGACTGCTGTAGAGCCAAGGTAAAAAGGGAATTTTGTTTTCTCGACATTTATCTAACATAATAATTAATTGATGAGCATGTAACTCTATGTGTAACTATTTAAAGTCAAGAAATTTTTCTCAATACTAAATTTGTTTTCTTTCAGCCATTGTTTCCAAAGCCTCAGAAAAAAAACTGAATACCACATAATAGTATATTATGTGGCAAGTGTGTGAAGCTGAAATTTTTACATGAGGAAGAGATTGCGGCCCGAGCCGAAGGCGAGTGTTGCAAACCACCCGAATGTAAAATAGGCTTCACACACGTGTTACATACTATACTTTTTCTACGACCTTGCAATAAAGTATAATTTTTTCTTCACATTGTCATTCTTTTAACTCTGTATCACTATTAAAAAATTAAAAAGAAATATAATAAATTTATATTTTGTAAGTGACAATCTGTAAGATCATAAAATTTGTATTAGATTGCTTAGAAATTTTTATTTATAGCTTTTGAATGCTTACTGGACTGGATTTATATTTGACATAAAGCTGTAAATTTAGAATTACAAAATTTTATTTTATGTTATTTCTCCGAACCATTTACAAACACATGATTTACATATATATATATATATATATATATATATATATATATATATATATATATATATATATATATATATATATATATATATATATATTCATTCTGCATGTTAAAACTGAACTATTTACTTTACCCACACTGTGCGTGAAGTATCACTTCACGAACAGTGTACAAAAAATCAAACTTCACGCATAAAAATTGATACGTGAAGTACTTACTTCATGCATGGGAGTAGAAAAAGTATTTTCTTTGTTCAATATTTTTTATTAAATGAGTCATGTATATAACGTGTAACAATTAAATATTGTTGTATTTTGTGTTGCTTGGCTGCCAGGAATTTGTTTTAATAAATCTGTCACACATAAAGCAGATAGTTTAATTAATTAATTAAAATTCATTTTATCTGTATCTGAAATTTTATTATTATTATTAATTGTAAAATTAAGATAATAGAAAGAAACATCAAAAGATGCAGTTAAATAACATGTAAACTGAAATTATTTTTCTTCCGGATTGCCGGAAACAACCAACTTTTTATTTTAAATGTAACATCATGTACACAGGTATTTTAAAAATACGGATCCTGTAGAAAATTATGACTTCCATCTTACATATGAAGTTATTTTAAGTTGTAAACTATCGTACAATTTTTTAAACAAACATACAATTTAGTCATTTTTCCTGAAAAGATTATAAAGGTAAAGTACCTAATGACTTCACTCTCATGAAGATATTTTTCATATTTTCTTAGTAAATACATAAATAACTTAGTTACTGTAATACTCAGGTTTAACTATATTTAAGTCACTGCACAGTCTATCCACTCAAACAAGTTAAAGCTTCAAATTATAAAAAAAATCGTCTTTTCGCCTTGCTTTTCGCAGAGAAATGATGATGTATCTCTGTATTGCTGTACGTATTGCCACTTATTGCCGAGTATTTCACAGTATTGCTACGTATTTCCAAATACTGCCTCGTATTCCCTAGTATTCCTAACTATTGCCATGTACTGATAGTATTTCCAAATGTATTCCTTAAAAAATGTACAGGGATTCCCACCAGTGGTTCACCCCTCGGTTTCTACCTATGTAGTGCTATTAAAATTGTTTTTCTATATATGCTGATTTATTCACAACGTTGCCAACTAGAACTATAAATATTTCAAATATCCTGTTATTTCTGTACTTCGGGTTTTCACAAATTAGTTTCATCGAAAAAAATTAATTGAATATTGCGATATCTATTCATTGTCAATGTTTACCAATTGATAATTGGAAAAGGTAATTGTCATTGTGATATTTACCCAGAATTCAGAACAATATGTAATAGTAATTTTGATTTTGCGAACAATTCATTCATGTAATTTCCATTACAATTTCCTGTAAACGACATGTATATTTTCTAAAAATGTATTTTTTAGCCACGTTTAGCCATCTGTATGCGACGCATTCTGCTTTATAATAATATCAATAAAGTTCATTTACGTGAAAATGTGTCTTGTTAGCCTAATGAGCTAACTCATTTTACTGTCTTTGTTAACAATGTGTTTGGAAGACACTTTGTGATTTAATTGATTTTATCTTTAAATTTATTTCTTTACTACTTACAGTTTAATTTTTTAATTTAATTTTAAATATCCAAAAGGTCATACGGTATCACTTGATGCCACGTACGCATGCTCCATATTTGCTGAAATATATTTAAACCTCAAAACCTTGTAAGTTATTTAATACTTTAGAAAGATTGAAACACACAAAAATTGTTGTGGAGAATGAAACATGCAACATACTTGTATATTACTCTTATATGATGATACTTATCAGGTTTCATAACGACAATCTCCTATACATTTTATTAATGTATCTAACAAAAGTTTTAAGAAAAAGTTAGATCTCTTCATAAAATAGCAAGATTTTTTAAATGAAAACTTGACATAATGGATTGTTTCTATAAACTAAAGAGATAAGAAATATAACTTTACAACACTGAAAGGTGACCATTATCTTCAGTGTCTCATTTATCTCTGGACGTTGTTAAATCTACTTTCCAAATCGTCAGATATATTCTTGTTTGTAGCTCTTGTTTATTTAGCATCTCCTTTTATTCTTGTTTCTTCAATCAAATGCGCCTGAGAAACATTTTGGGGATTATTTTCTCTCTCTCTCTCTCTCTCTCTCTGTTTTCCGTAAAATCTTGGTTCTAATGCTCTGCAGCATCTGGAGATTCGCTCAAGCTATGCTGAGTGGGCCGCAGTCTATTTGTTTATATTGTTTTTTTTTTGATATTTGAAATCATTTTTGACCAAAGTTCTGCTAATAATCATCTTTAAAATTCTAAATTGTTAATTTGCGCGATGACGTTCTAACTTGGTCTTCAGTACTTTGAATGAGTCTGCTGATACCATTTTGGGGCAAAAGTTCGAGTCGCCTACTTTTTGGTAAATTAAGAGGCATATTTACCCCTGTGCTGAAATATGAAGCGAAAACTCAAATAAATTGTTCCTCTACTAGAACTATTAACATTTTAAAAAATTCAACACAACACAAACTTACTTGCAATATTAACCTCTATTTTAGAAAAATAATTATTGAAATTTATTAGTATTTGACTTTGATTTTATGGGAAATTCGAGTAATGCTGTTTTGCCTATAAAATCAAAGTCAAATATTAATAGATTTCAATAATTATTTTTTTTAAATGTAGGTTAATATCGCAAATAGGTTTGGGTTGTGTTGAATTTTTTAAAATGTTGATAGTTCTACTACAGGAACAATTTATTTGAATTTTCGCTTCATATTTCAGCACAGGGGTAAATATGCCTCTTAATACATACCATACTTTCTTCACATTCCCGTACTGTTCGGTAAATGGTCGCCTGTTTAATATTTTGATCCCTAAAAACGTTAACAAATTCACGTTTCGGCTATCTGACCAACTAACATATAGATAGATTTTCTTATTTCAAATCAGTGTAATATCTTTCAAAACTTTTTCTGGTAATGTAATGGTATAACATAAAACGATTATTATGTATTTTTTATACCCAGTGACAACTAGATTAGACCTTATTTAGTAATAAAATTTGGAGGGTAAATCTTTTCTCAAAACTTTTGTTGCATACGTTATTTATGAAACCAAAAAAAAAAAAAAATGTGATAAGTCTGAACACTTTTAATTTTATTTGCAGTATTCGAAGATGCTCCACCAAACTTTACCAACAACGGCAAACCTCACAGAACAACAACTGAATCTTCTGAGTATGTTCCTATGGATCCATTACCACCATTCGCTTGCAATTGTCCGGCACCAACGGAAACACCTCCACCACCACCTTGTGCTGCCTCGTCTTCCACTGCACGGCCATCATCGTCATCTGCAGACCTCGCTATCTGGAGGGAACTTCTCGTTAACATGTCCAAAGAGAATGATGACTACCGGCAACAAATCTCCGTACTCTACGACAATATGCAGCTATTACTTAACAAACTTCAAAGACTAGGGGACGAAAATCTACTCAAACTTAGATTAGAAGGTCAAGTCCTTAGAGATAGCAATCCACTTGATTTGATCAAAACGATTCTTCTGGAAAAATTGAAGATAGTCAACACGGTTATTGTGAAAAGTGCAGTGAGAAACCCTGATGGAACAATTACTTTTGAACTCAGATCAATTGATGATAAATTGATGGTGTTACGAGCAGCAAAAGAGAAATTACAAGGTGCGAAGTTTAGTATAAAAGACATTGAAGATATTAGTTTTACGGATAGCAATGGCAAACCTATAATCGACCAACGGGTTAATCCCTAATAGTAAAAAAATACCGTTATTTATTGTAGTGTAGGATAAAATAACCTCGTGTCTGATTTTTCGTGATATTTCATCATAGAGCGTTCATGTTAACGACATTGTTATGTTCTCTAGTGTATATAACTGTGTTGTAGACATTTCGCCAATTAAGATAGTCTTTCTTGTTTTATGTTTGCTATACACGAAATTATAAAGTATGAAAAATACTCTACTTAATACATTATGTTAATAAAATGTGATTTATTTTTATATAAATTGTGTTATTTTATTTATAAAATCTTTATTGTTCATGAGCAAAAAAACACAAAAGATCTTTACTAACATTTCAGATAACAGTGGCATAGCGTAAAAGCATTTCATTGTACCCATTTTGTGCGTTTAAAAGACATAATAATGGGTGAAGTTCAGTGAGTTGTTTAAAGTCTGTATAGACCGGTACGACCACGATAAGACTGTTAAGTAGGTAACAACATTATAATATCTGCCATATTTGTCAAATGTTCAAAGACATGCAATTGTAATTTGTGCAAGGAAATGGAAATATCCAGTCGTCAAATGAGAAAGCTTATTGTTGATAACTAGAAGGAATAAAATAAAGAACAATAATCAATGTTAAATTAAGTCAAACATAAATTTTTACAGGTTGTAACAGCTAAACGAGCTACCTCGAATAATTTCTATATTAGTAAAAATATATAAAAAAAATAATAAATAAATAATAAAATATTATTAGACAATCGTATAGAAGACCAAGGGGGACATTCGATTTGAAATGGGATGATATACAAAGTGGTGACTCGAAAACTGGAACAAAAGTATTTAACATGTAAAATCATACTTGTAATTTCCTGATTCCCAAATTATTTTAGGTAAAAAAGCTTCAAATAGTAGTTAAAGAACATAAAATTTTATATTTCAAACGATAACCACAATTAGGGTACCTTTATAACCAGGGTCTTGCCATGGGCCAAGATCACCGCCATTATCGGTAATTCATTTTCCTATTTATTTGTAATAAATGTGATATTATATTATAAAAGAATATTAAATTATCACACTGTGAATTTATAAAGGTAATAAAAATTAATTAATTTGAGAGATACGCAATTATTATTAAGACATACATTTAGAGGTTATGTAGAATTTATGACATGGGTTGTTATTATCACATCTAATTTAATATCTGTAGTTCTTATTTACATAATAATTGTATATTCTAAACTTACCTTTTAAAAATTTAAATGATTGTGCTAAATATTGGTAATTTATAGTTGTTTTCAATATGTCAGTAATCGTGGTAGGTATCTTAACAAATTACACAAGTAAATAAAATAAAATATATATCTTACACTTTAAATACATATTAAAATGATAATTAAATGTGCTTTCATTAAAATAAAACAAATAGCCACGAAAATACATAATAATTTGCGCAAAAACAACACATACGGCCCGGTAATGGCGAACGAAACGTGAGCCACGCCATGGCCATACCCTGATTATAAAGGTACCCTAACCACTATTAATTTTGCATGCTTTCTAATGGCAGAAATTAGCAATAAAAATTTCGAAAATTATCTGCACAATAGCAGTAGTCATGGAATTGAGACAAAAATTAACAAATGTCTAACGATTTATCTGACAAATTAGGCTAGTTTATTTTTAATATTATTTGTAATTTGGGTACAAATGAACAATTATCAATATAAATTAATAGACAATTGTTTAGTGAAACAGATATTAGAGATAATACTCAATAAACATACATTAATCTAATTTAATAAATAAACCATTAGATATTTGTTAATTATTTTGTCTTATTTCCATGACTATTGCTATTTTTCAAATGATCTTCGACGTTTTCATAACTAATTTCTGCTGTTATAAAGCATGTAAAATTAATTTTGGTTATCGATTCAGATGTAGAATTTTATGCTCAACAATTTTTATTTGAATGTTTTTTACCTAAAATAATTAGGGAAGTAGAAAATTACGTAAGTCTGATTTTACATGTTAAACTCCAATGTTCCAGTGTTCGAGTCAACACCCTGTACATTTTTTAGGCTTATTTAATATCCTTACATAATAAAAATATTGATAATAATTCAGTTGAAATTATTAGAATTTAAGTTTAACATAATATGAAAGCATAGGCAATTTGATATTCCGACAGAAATTTAAATAAATTTGTAAAACTCTCTATTTGTCAATTTGAAATATTTAGGATAGAAACCAAATATAACACTTTATAACGTTATTAACAATTATTTGTTTTATTTTAATTTAAGTTCAATTTAGTTTTGTATAAAGCCTGCTGAAAAATAACTATAAAAATCAAATTTATTTAAGTTTCAAATTAATTTTGCTCAGAATTTTTGTCATTAAGTAACAGTTTATTTGCTAGTGAATTAAAAAAATTAAGTCCCTCTTACAGAAACAACTCCAGTATGCAACAAATAATGCATTTAAAATAACATGAGACACTAAAATAACACTTTCGCCACAGTCTTTATCAGATCAGCCATTTTCATTATTTTTCACAAAACAAATGACTGAAAATATGGCTTGTTTATAATTTATGAACAAACGACTTGAGGTCTATCAGCGACGATTGTCATGTACTAATCGATTAGTTTCTTATTTTGTCAAAACAAAATTAAATGTTATATTATTTCGCCAAAATTTAATAAAATGTTGTATAAACCAGATGAATTAGTATGTTTATTGACTCAAAGAATTTAGCCTACTCGTCCTACGGGCTCGTCACTTAAACTTTTTTTTTCATGAATAAGACTTATCTCACTTGATGTATAAATATCTATTGTACAAGTAATTAAAACAATTCGAATAGTTTTAAGGTGTTATATTTGCTATGGGTATGTTTATGAATTGATGATATAAACAACTCACTGGTTCACAGCTTTAAGTTATGCATTAATAGTGATTTAACTATGAAATGTGTTAATGATTAATTGTTGAGATCATCAATCGCCATTTAACACACGTGCTAGTTACCATATTTTTCTGTTGACCATATCTTACTGAATTAGAAAATCTAATTTTATTCCATGACAATTTTTTTAGGTTAGTACACATAAATTTTGACAATTGTTCACCAATGGTATGTGGTATCTATTGTTACCCACTGAAATCGTTTATCAATAAAAAACATGCATTAATAGGGCTTATTATCAACCTATTAATAAAGAGTCAACGGAAAAGTAATTTATAATTATCTTTACAATATGTAAATTTTTTTAACGTTATGATCACTTTTGACATTTATTGTATTTTATTATAATTGTATGTGAATATTATTTTTTCTTCTACAACAATTCTGGAAGTTAGTGTTTTTTTTGTCATGAGAGCAATAATCCTTGGCAATAATTGCCAAAATTGCCTAAAAATGCTAGGCATTGCCGCTCAAGTAGTAGATAGTAGGTATGTCAAAAATTTATACGTAATTCTGAAAATTGCATTATTTTCAGAATCACTAATATCCCGTTTCCAGCTCTAGTTAAAAAATAACTATTTTCTTCTTTCAAAATTGAATTTATCTTACTACGTGATAGATATTACAATATTGCCAAAATATTTAATGGCATGTTTTAGCTTAAAACAGGCTAATCTAAATTCCACCCAAAAAATCTAATTTATTTTTAATATAAAATAAAAATATCATCACCAACCTTATGTGGTGGAGAATTTACATATAAAATATGACAAGCATGTAATAAATCACGTAAGTATTTTATGAACAGTTCGTAGGAATACGTAATGTGAAAAAGATTCGAATTTAATTTACCCGATTTAAAACCTAACACTCAAACTAACATTATTGGTTTCTAGCTTAACTGTAGATTATAAAAAAATAAAAGCAATCGAATCATGGAAAAGTTTTATACAAAAATATAATTTGGTCAAATAGTTTTCACAGAATGTGGCAGAGATGTAATTTCCAAATGTACGACACTCAATTTTATTGATATTACCCCCCACTGTAAGAACATAAAAGATAAAATTTTAAATGTTATTCATATATTCATTTTAGAAATTAAACATTTTTTTACTACTAAAATAATTGCCTGGAAAATAATGTTAATAATTAAAAAAAAATAAGATAACCTAATATTGACATCGACACAAAATTTACAAAAATAAAATAATCTGTTAGTATATACAAGTAAGTTGTAAGTACGCAGTAACGCGTAAGTAATATTTATACTCCGTTTATGGCTCTAGAATTAAAAACCTCTGTGTTTCACATTTAACATTCGTGCAGGAAACTGTAATATGCCGAGTGGCCGAGGCGGGAACTCGAAGCCTTGTAACTTTCGAAGATCGATGATGTTAAGATTTGTGCACAATGCACATTCCGTGTTGCTTATTATATATTTCGGGCTACCGGCGAATTAAGATTATGTATTTATAAAAACTGCCTGTTTGTCATCTGTCAAAAGAATTATTTATATGATCATATTTTTCAATCTTTTACCTACTTTTATTATGTTACTGAAAAATTAGCAACCGGGAAATAAAAATACAATACAATACTGTTGACGTTGACATCATTTATTTAGTACTCTCTAACGTTTATTTTGAAATTTGATGGTTCTTTAAAGAAAAATGAAGATTGATGAAATCGCAAAGGTTGCTTCGTCAAATTTGTTATTATTTACTATTGGTTGTTTAAGTGAAATTATTAAGTTCCGTCATTAAAGAAAAATTGCAAACAAAAGTTCAAGTACATGTTTAATAACTACTAGCTGTACCTGTTGCAAATTTTTGCAACAAAAACAAAGTATGTATTATAGGGTAATATTATTAAAATATAAATTTTCTGTATCTTCATGTATGGTACTCTTCTACTCAGATAAATCAAATATTTTTATCTATCCCACAGTTCCACCGCTACTTTGTCGGATACACAGGGAGAATAGAATTCTAGTTAATTATCACAATACTCATTTCATAATAAATAAATAATTCAGTTAAATATTCTAGCAAATAAGTAAATACAAAATTAAATATCAATTCTATAGTAGGTATTACAATTTCCATTTAATTGAGCAGTTTAAGACGATGATAAATTTTATATTTCGCCGGAAGATTTTTTGTACTGGAAGTGAGCAACGGATTTTTTATCTCTCTTTATTCATTTTTCGTTTTACTAATATGTTTAATTTAATCGTTTCGATATTGAGTGTTTAATGACGGAAAAATTGCAACCAGCAACTGGTTGATTGAATTTTTTTTTGTGTTTAGTGTTCTCGTTATTAGAATATTTTTAAATTTAAGTCCCTTTGTATAATGTCAATTTTTAAATCTGTAATAATACTGCAATTTAGAGAATGGCTAAAATCGTGTTAAAAATTCGATAAATTATAACATTTTAGATTAAAAAATTAATGTAATTAATATAAATATTACTTTAATTATTTTCATTCATTATGTACTAATAAAATACCATATATGAATTAATGAATTTTTTTATTGTATTTAAAAATTTTTGAGGTCAAAAATTCCTTCTTTGGATTTTACTTCAAGTTGACACATTTATCTGTCAGTTAGGTCAGGTTAACTTCTGTTTGATAAAAGGTTTGTGGGATTGTATGTTTTACTTAGCATTGACAGTTAAAAATATATTTACCAGTTAAATTATTTAAACTTGCATTAAAAAACCGGCCCTAAATAACACTAAATATTATTCTGGTAACATTTTTCATAACTTATTCTATTTCATTCTCTTCATCTTCATTCCGGACGGTGCTGCCGTCTGTCGCTTTTTTATGCCTTTTAAAAAAATAGACAAAATTGAAAATCGCGGTATTTTATAATTTTCTGCAAATCTACATAGTTACAGCTTTCATATAAAAAAGAATAATTTGAATTGGTCCAGCAGAACTTTTAAACTAAACGGGACGAAAATAATCCTTGTGTTTTAAATATATAAATGGATGAAATACTGTGTATAAAAAAATCCTATGGCGGAGAATTTGAGGAGACTATGAACAAAGAAACGTATGTCAATTTATATTTTTTTAAATAAATGTCTATTTGACAAGAGATATTGTCAAATATGTTATCTGAAGTAATCAAAGCTTTTCTTCTTAAATCTTGTTTTAAAAATGGAAACAAATTTGGAAACGGCGATTGGCAATACACTGTATCCTTCTTTATTATCTTTTTGCCTTAAAATTACATTTCAAGATCAATTTTGATAACTTGGCTTTTAAATTGGATGATTAGACATACGTTTCTCTGTTCATAGCCTACTCCGAGTTAAATTTTTTTAAAACATATTGTTGGTACTTAGGATACAAGCAGAGCGATAATAAATATGAAATGATTTTGTCTATTTTATTTTATTCTAAAAGTAAATTTCACCATACTAATATTTGAAAGAATAGTTTAAATTAATTTTTAAATCTATTTCAATATGCAGTTCATCAGATTGCAGATTCACATTCATTTATCTGACTATATTCATTTCGATCTGCAAATTCAATCCAATCAAAGTTCTATTCATGGTTCTGCTGTTTTCAAATTAAATATGAATCTCTACATCTCTGATGCTCTCAATTTCTGCTATCTATTTAACCCGTAATAAATAAAGTTTACTTAACAAAAAGTCGAAATTCGTTTGTGTAAGATAAAAGTATAAGCAGGATTTATCTCGTTGCTAACAACATTTAGAATGGAAGAAACGAAAATCAGGTTATCCATGGTTGCTGTAAATAATTCGCTTAAGCATATTTATAGCAAGGCCGCGGGGGCGTGTCCGATGTTCTTCTTTTCTTTAACCGTCGGGATAGATTCATCGTCGTTGTACAGAACCATTGCATTATTGGATTTCGTCGTTTCTCTCCCGCGTTCTTGATCAACCTCATAGATTTCAAAGCGACGGACGCCTGTGTTCAAAGTCAGTGATCCCAAACAAGTCTTCAACCAGCTACATATTAATGAATTGAATATTATCACTTTAATATGTTAAGAGTGAGGAATACATGTTGTACCTATGATGTCAGGTTAGTACGAATGTTGTTGAAAGAGAGACTGATTATTTTTTGGATGATGTTATTGTTATTCTTTCGGGTTTGTGCTAACCCACTAAGTGGGAAATGCGTGATTTTATGTATGTATGTATGTATGTAGAAACAAAAGCATTATAAATTAATTTTGTAGTTTAAAAAATATTTTCCGGTACTACTTAATTTTTTTAACAGAGTGATTTCAGTGAATGAACATGTTGTACCTGATTTGCAGTAAGATTTTACTATTTTTATAGAAATCTGTATATTTGTGACTGTAAATTCAGGCTGTATTACAACTTCGGATACAAACTTTAAGGGCTTATAGTACTTCAATAGTCTCCGAGATATACTCGTAAGACAGTGAAAACTGAATTTTACGGGGTTACCTCTGCTATCTGGTATTGGAAAACTATAAGAGCTACGACATCTATTAAATGAGACTTTTTGCTTGGCTCTTGTTTTTCAAAAAGAATCAATTAATTGTCAAATTGTAAAAGTTAAATGTTGTGGTGACGCTAGCCAATATTTAATTTTCAAATAACTTCATAACTACTAGAAACTGAGAAAAATAGCTACCTAATATGCATTTCTGTTTTTCATAATCTTTCTACTGACAGAAAAAATTTTGTTCGATCACTATCTCTGTCAGATTCTAATACAAAATGGCCTCTTTCTCGGAAACAGTTGAAGATCAGACTTTAGACTTATATGTTTATTAAGCCTTTTTGAACTCATTTTGATCAGTTTTTACCTGAAGTGCGTATTAAAATAAACTGAATATTTTTTTATATGCAACAATTAGGAATATTGCAAACAGGTAGCCCCTCAATTATTACTATCATTTTGCGTCAATATGTAATATTAAAAATAATAACTTTGTTCTCAAAATTTCGGAAGTGTTACATTATGCACGCAACTGACGACCAATGTCAATTTCTTAATTTAGGTGTCAGGGCACTGCCACAAAATAGTCTACAATAATAAAATTTACTACCTGTATAATGTAATATTTCTGCGATTTTAGTGTACCAAACACGCAAAATTACCAATGTCACAGTCATCTGTTATCGTCAAATTTGAAAATAAAACAATCTAAAATTCAAATAATTACAGACTTACAGAGTAGTGAAATTTTAATAAGATTGTAGTAAATTCTCTTAGTTCTAATATTGTTCCTAAATTTCAAATAGAAACAAATTCTTACAATTAAATAATTTGAAACATTTACAAACTGATAACTTATTCACAAATACTTGGTAAATGAAAGCTAGAGATACAGTGCGAATATACTCCTACAAAGTTCAGAAGTGAGATTACAAAAGACTGAAAGCAGTGAGTACTAATTTTCCTAATATTGGCGATAATTGCGAATCCCCTACTCAAATTTTAGAGTAGAATCACGTAGGCGATTTAAAAGTCACGTAGACTATTTATCTTTAGATGGTATTTTGTTATTGATGCCTCAAACTAATCGCTTTTTTCATATGCCGATGATAAAACATCTTGTGGAATGCGTAACTAAATATAAAGAAATTGTAGGCGGCATCATATGTCTGTTGGCTTATTAGAAACTATATTACAACAACCTAATTTAATTATTAATGAAACAATTATATATAAATATTTGTATTTTTGAGAAAAAACATTTAATATTTTAATGGTAACTTTTTTTACTATCCTAATTTCTGGTATAAATAAATGGAAAAAGTTTGATCGGCACAAAGCTACAGGGAAATCGTAAAGGTTTGTTACCCCGTTCGCTACGCCACTGTACGCATGTAATGAAATCCAGCGGAAGATTTGTGTGATCGTTACGAAATATTCCAAAAACAGATTTGTTTCTTTCATTCTCTCTGTAGTTGGATGTTGAATCATTCCACTATTTTCAGAAATACTCAAAGGTAGAAATATGGGATCGAATGAATTTGTGACAAGCACAAAACAATGTCTTACATATTATTTATATAGTGAGTGTTAAACAATTTTTTTTTATAATTATAAATAGTAACTGAATATTAAATTGATAAATTTCTGAATTATTGAACCTAAGACTTATGGTACATTTAATTTAGAAAATTATTTTAAATATGTGCGAAGTAGTTCCCTTCGACAATAATACACGTCACCATTATTTTCTTTCACATTTTAAAGTTCCCAAGCAATCTTTATTTGGAATTCTTTGAAAATAATCAGTCCCAAAAATAGCCAATTGTTCTACATTGTATAAATATGAAATAAAAAAGGATTATCAGAGTCTAATTTAATTCCTTCGATACATTGAATGATGGATCACAAAAATCCAATTCACCAAAAACATTTGAGTAAAGTTGTACACTGTCCTTTAATTCCAAAATATATAATTGTAAGGCATATTGAAGAATAATAAACAAGTAGAGTTCTTATTGAAGAAGTGCTACACTTATTTCAGATGGCAAAATTATGTCATTTAAACGTAAAAAGCCTGACCTTCTCATTTGATGTACACAGTAAGTAGATTGGTTTTCTATTCTTGGAAAAGATTTATAATTATATTATATTAATGCAATCTAATGGTATATGGGTGATATGGTTGAAAGAAGTTCGAGTAGATCTGTTTCTAGTTATATTATGGATACTCCTGAATTAAAACCAGAACTACTAACTTTGAATTATGTGCAATCACAATTCTATTTACTCTTTCTGGTATATTTGATTGCGGTTTGTGTAATCATAGGTGAACATGTGTATTATACAACGAAACAGGAAACAAACAATCGAACTAAAAGATTATACAAACCACATAATTAACGAATTAAGTTTAACTACAATTACATATTCATCGTTAGTCACGTATGTACTCTTTTAATATACGAATAGTACTCGTATACAAAGTGTCAATCTAAAAGTAGGCCATATATACAGGCTGTCCCAGAACGAGCTTACGCTATCGTTATTTTAAAAACTATTCAATATTATTTTACGAAATTCGGTATCTAGGGGTTTTCCGACATGCCCGTTTTTTATTTTAAATGGAATGCTATATATTTTATTTTACCGTTGAATTTAGCAGAAAATTTTACATATGAAACCATAAAAAAATTATTCTTGCTCAACCACTTTCGGCATAATTCAACTTTTTTTGATTTTATATCTAAAAACGGCTACTTCTTTATCATTCTATATCTCGAGAACGGAATCTAATTTGTATAATCTGTAAAAACAGTTTAATAAAGAAAGCTTTTGCTTACAATAATACATATTAATAATTGACTATTTCTGAAAATTGTAATTTCTACGTGAACGTAAAGTTACAGTTCACATAATTCAAAAAACTCAATTTTTTAAATAGAACACCGCAATTTTTATTATGTAAATTAATTATTTGTTGTTCTTTTATTAATAGAATACTATCATAATCTACATAATTCGTCAAGCAAGTTTCTTAGAAATTGAATAAACTTTTGCACATTGAATAGGTACTATTCATATTATCTTTTGCAATTTATTTTCCAATAGGTTGTCCGTAAAGTTCTATTATTATATTGAACCTAGAAGTAATTGAATCTAGAATTGATTAAATTATAGAAGTAAGTGAAGTGACCGTTCATCTGTCAATATAAATATGCGGCCCGTTTGTTGTTCGCCTACCTCTAAGGCCCGGTATTTTCACTTCCGAATAAAGTTTCGAATAAGTATTCGTTAAATAAATTTATTCTATATATTTATCCAACGAATAATTCCATTGCGTCTTTTCACACATTTTACACAAGCAAATAGCTATCTGTCGAATAACTTTAACGTTCGTGAATTGGTAGCCTTGCAGAGTGAATTTGTGTCAGTAGAGAAGGATGGAGTCTGGCGTAGCCACGTTAAGCAGACAAGGATGAAATGTGTCAACTACTTTTGAATCCGTAGTTGTCAAAATTTTGTTTGACATCTGTAATGTCACTGTCATCTATGTTCTGCATTTTTAGCCCCGGGAGACTGTAATTTAATAAGTGTACCATCTAATGCAGCACTCATATGTGGTAAAGTAAATGTTTGTCAATGTATTCAACGAAAGGATCCAAAATTCGAAAATATTTTGCCAGCGTCAAATGGCAGGGTCTTTATAATGATTTACCTATTTACTGTTTGAGTTTAAATGCGATCCCCAATATGTGATACTAAATTGTTTTCATAACCGAAATCTGTCAAAAATTATTTCGTGTAGATATGTGATTATGTCGTTGTCTAATAGTGTGATCGCTTTATAATGATTTACCTATTTACTGTTTGAGTTTAAATGCGATCCCCAATATGTGATACTAAATTGTTTTCATAACCGAAATCTGTCAAAAATTATTTCGTGTAGACATGTGATTATGTCGTTGTCTAATAGTGTGATCGATGTCTCACGTTATTTGTTAATTCATAGTTGAAAATATCATCATAATATTTAATATATCCATTTTGTTAATAAATCTGCACTATGTGGAAATGTAATGAACTTACGAATAAACGCTTATTCGCTACCCAAGTACCGAATAATTTATTCCGCAAATAATGGATGTTATTCTTTCGAATAATTTTATTTGCAAGTGAAAAGATGACAAAAATATTTATCCGAAGGATAAATTTATCTAAATCTTTATTCGCAAGTGAAAATACCGGCCCTAAATCAATTAAATAGAAGAAAATCCCAGTGACGGTGGAATAAAACAATCGGGAAATGTACATTCAATTTGTCGGTTAAAATCGTGCCCGTTCCGAAAGCCATTCATTTCGGTTTGTGGCTTTGTCAATTACCCGGCGAATTACTTTGCATTTGTCTTCTTCAATTGTTCTCTGTGTTCGCCACGAGCACACTTGAATCCATTACTTTTAGACGACAAATGCTTCAACGTTTTTTTCTTTTCCAGTAATTTTCGTCTGACATGCTCGATGCGAATTTCTTTTCTTTGAACTATTCTATTAATTTTAATTCTGTGTGTACTGTTTAAATTCGATGTCATTTACAATTTAAATTACTATTATTTTTTTTTAATGAAAATGTACCAGTAAATACAAGTTTTAAAATACTAAAATATACCAATTTACTAATTTTAACGCTACTTATATATCTAACATAAAATAAATATTATTAGTGGCAGTTCATTATTTATATTGTGAGGAAGGCTTTATCAATGTTTTTATGAAAATTAATTATTTTACTTAACTATTGTTCTTAATTTGTGGAATTTTTCTAAAAAGTTCACAAAATGTGCGTTCCTGCATCTTTTTTTCTACAACAAAAAGCACTACTGAAATTTATTAATATCTACAAACATAAACATAAATTGTTAAAATGAATTAACCTACAATATTCTATTATTGTTGTTGCAAATGAAAATAATCAAATTAGTATTATAGATAGCAAATTCAGATTTTTAGTTTTAAATGACACAAGTTATCTCTATTTTGAAAAATTATGAGACGGAATTTTCATGCAAAAGTATTATTTATTATAAAGTGACGAAATACCTTATAAAATCGGCCGTTAACGTGTTTCACATATATTGCATTATACACTCGTGGCCAAAAAAACACCGGACACCAAAAAAAGTTTTTTGTCGGCTTGTAACAAACGGAATATGGGTTTATTTGTTATTTTTATGTTGAAATATGAACAACTGATCTATAAAGTAAGGTTAGAAAATAAAAAAGTATAAACATGTATTAAAGAAAATGAAAAAAAAAATCTAAATTTGTGCAAAATTATCTGTTTTCATAAATTAAATCATGAAAATAAATTTTCAATTATCCTTGGTTAATGACATTTGGTGTGTAGCAGATTGCACTCTTAGTACTTATAGCACTGAATGTGAATAAATTTCTTATAATTGAATCGAAAAATTTAGCCAGAGCAGAAACTTCAGGCGAAGATGATCACGTTATACAATACATCGCTGTAGCCTTGTTTGTTCCCAGAAGTACTGCCCAAAATTTAACTCGACGTTATTATTAAGCACAGGATTACATCTGCTAATGAACATCAGGAACACTATACTGTACAAACCCGTATAAACATCGATTTATACCAATATTTGTACTACAAAAATGGAGCTTACTACCAACTGTTGTCTGTTGCCAAGTGGCAGATGCTCGTGAAATAGGGGATTAAAGAGCAATGATTTAAGAGAAATTAGAAAAAAATATTGAAATAATAAATAATAATAAAGAAATAAAACGACATAATTGAAATACTTTGGAAATAAGGGGATTTTTGTTATAGCAGCTCGTCACTCATATGAAATCCATATATATTATTTTGATTGGCGACTCAAAGACGGCCTATAATCAGTTTTTCTTTGAATATAAATATTTTGCATTAAACTTAATAATTTAAATACATTTCCAATTATAAAAATTGTACATTATAATAATATTCATTTATTTTTTATAAATATAATTTAGAAATAGCATATATTTCAAAAACATTTAGGTCCACGAAGAAAATAGTTTGATATAAAAACTTATATTCGTGACGTCACATCTATATTTTCAAATTTCGGAGGACTATAACTCGCTTATTAATAGGAATTTTTTCACCGGCAGTCTTAGTTTTACTTATACGTTCAGATGAAATTATATTTAAAAAATGGTGGAATCCCCTATTGAAATTTCTGCACGAACCGTTCGCCTGCAAGGTTACGCAAATATTATCTAAGCAATAGGATGCGGGTTGCTTGCCCAGCTTTGGTCGTAGTACATCGAGTATAGTAGATACGTTTTGCGCAAGAACATAGGGACTACGATATGGATCACTGGAACACTTATCGTTCACAATTGAAACCCATATCTATTCCTGTTCCTTAGATAAAGAAGAATGCGCATGTAGATGATCAGGTGAACCGTTTTCAGGATATTGCATATCCTGCAAAACACCATTTGACAGTGGGAGTAAAATGGTTTTGGGCTGGTATTTCGATGAATTGAAATATTAAGCTTCTTTTGGTCAAATCTACTGCTTTGGCGGCAGTTTTTTAAATTATAAAATGCACAGCTGACTTCGTAATACCTTTTGCCTCATTTGTTGCCGAGAATTTCATCTTAAAAATTGACAACATGTGTTCTAACTTTGCACATATAACAAAGCAACGTTTAAAAGAAGTCAATATTAGATTATTACGATGGTCAGATCGCAGCCCTGACTTTAATTCCAACGAAAAATATGAAATTTCGTTAAGGCAAAGAGTTCAGCAATGATAATGCGTACCAAAAACCATTCAATATCTAACAGCACCGCTTTCTGAAGAATGGAACAATAGTTAATTAACATGAAGAGTTACCAACTGTATTGAAAGTTTACCAAACCAAATGGTGAAAGTTTTTACAGCTAAGAGAGGCAATATACCCCATTACTTAAAATAAATCATACCTTAATTAATTAATTAATGAATAAAGAAAAAGGAATTTGCTACTTTAGTTCATTTTTCTGCTTCAGGAACTCTTCTTAATAAATAAAGTGTTTGCTAAAGATTATTTATTTTCAAATATTAGTTTACAGATCAGTTATTTATATTTTAATAAAAAATTACAAATAAACCCATATTATGGTTGTTATAAGTCGACAAAAAACATTTTTTTGGTGCCCGGTTTTTTTTTGGCCAAGAGTGTACATATTATTTAGGAAGTAATAAACCTCACATATATCTAAATATTAAACAAATTAAATTTACTATTAATGATGAAGCAGCCAGAGCAGAAACTTCAGGCGAAGATGATCACGTTATACAATACATCGCTGTAGCCTTGTTTGTTCCCAGAAGTACTGCCCAAAATTTAACTCGACGTTATTATTAAGCACAGGATTACATCTGCTAATGAACATCAGGAACACTATACTGTACAAACCCGTATAAACATCGATTTATACCAATATTTGTACTACAAAAATGGAGCTTACTACCAACTGTTGTCTGTTGCCAAGTGGCAGATGCTCGTGAAATAGGGGATTAAAGAGCAATGATTTAAGAGAAATTAGAAAAAAATATTGAAATAATAAATAATAATAAAGAAATAAAACGACATAATTGAAATACTTTGGAAATAAGGGGATTTTTGTTATAGCAGCTCGTCACTCATATGAAATCCATATATATTATTTTGATTGGCGACTCAAAGACGGCCTATAAACAGTTTTTCTTTGAATATAAACTCTTCTTAATAAATAAAGTGTTTGCTAAAGATTATTTATTTTCAAATATTAGTTTACAGATCAGTTATTTATATTTTAATAAAAAATTACAAATAAACCCATATTATGGTTGTTATAAGTCGACAAAAAACATTTTTTTCTACTCCCATGCGTGAAATGGGTACTTCACGTATTGATTTTCATGTGTGAAGTTTGATTTTTTGAACACTGTGCGTGAAGTCACACTTCACGCACACTGTGCGTGAAGTAAATAATTCAGTTTAAACACACACAATGAATATCGGTATATATACGTAAATCATGTGATGGTAAATGGTCCGAAGAAATAACAACTTAATGAGAAATGTGTAATTAATTTATATAAATAAAATAAAAAATTTAATTCTAAATTTACAACTTTGTGTTAAATATAAATCTAAGTCCAATAAGCATTCAAAAGCAATAAATAAAAAATTTCTAAGCAATCTAATACAAATTTTATGATATTACAGGTTATAGCAATGACAAAATATAAAATTATTATATTTCCTTTTCATTATTTTAAATATTACAAAATGACTTGTGCTTTAATAAAACAAAGCTGTTAAACCCCCGTATTGTTGTTAAACATGGTTACACAAGTCGATAATGCAGAGGCTTTACGTTAAAAGAATGACAATGTGAAGAAAAAAATATATTTTATTGCAAGGTCGTAGAAAAAGTATAGTATGTAACACGTGTGTGAAGCCTATTTTACATTCGGGTGGTTTGCAACACTCGCCTTCGGCTCGTGTCGCAATCTCCACCCTCATGTAAAAACTTCAGCTTCACACACTTGCCACATAATATACTATTTTGGTGCCCGGTTTTTTTTTGGCCAAGAGTGTACATATTATTTAGGAAGTAATAAACCTCACATATATCTAAATATTAAACAAATTAAATTTACTATTAATGATGAAGCAAAATGTATTTAAAGAACAGAAAAAGCTTTTAGTTACCTATGAAGGTAAATAATATTCAACAAACAATCAAAAATTAAATAAGAGATAACAAAAATGTGAAAAATTTGTAGAAAAAATATCATTTGCATTTAATTGAATATACACATAAATTTCTACACAAGAAAGCATTGTCAAAAACTGTACATTTGTAACAGACAAGAATTAAATGCATTGAAATTTGTACAGCATATTCTAAATAAAATTTAGAGCTATTCTCCACTACGGTAAAAAGTAATATCATATTCAAATTTATGAGTTACATTTGGACATCTAAACCTTCAACAGAGAGTTAAATATTCCTTTAAACAGTTTTAATTTCGAAAGTAAAAAGATACTGTGTGCAATTCAATAAAATGAAGGATATAGGTATTGAACGTTTTTATTTATATGGGTGCTGTGTAAAGTCAAAGTATTATTATTAATTAAAATAAAGTTTATTAAATGATAAAGAAATATTAAAAAGATAATTAAAATAATTATTATTATGGTTAAACAAATATTAAATACTAATTTAAAGACTAAGAATATTAAAAAACACTTAAACATTAACGGCCGGTTTCATAATAAATATAAAGTTACTTTAATTTTAAAGTTTGATCTAAAAGTGAAAAAAGAGTTTCTAATTCTACTTTAAGTTGAAGTTTTTAGTTTCAAGTCCTTTAAAATAAAGTCATACGAGAGTTACTTTACGAGCTTAAAGTGGATATTTAACTTATCAGTTTTGATTCCACAATTTTGGCAAAAATTATTATTAATTAATTAATAATTGAAATATGTGAAACGATAAATTATTTTATGACAGACTTAGGTTAAGGAAAAATCAGTTTTATTTGACACTGTTCTGTTTTTCCAAATGATAGTTTCTAGCTATTTTGAAATTATTGAACTTTCAATTTAGCCATGGCAGCCAGTTCAATTTTTGCCAAGTGGATCCCACAAAATTTTACGCAAATAAATATTAAAATATTAAGTAACCTAACCTATAAAATTGCTTGCTTTTTCTTTTCATTGAATATTGAAGTTTTCCTTTTCTTACATTTCAACACATGTTTATATATATATATATATATATATATATATATATATATATATATATATATATATATATATATATACAGGGTGGATACGAACTTAATGTCATAAATTTAAGGGTAAGTAGTATGACATGTGTATATTATGAAACTGAAAGAATTATTTTAAAATTCGAAAAACGAAAATTTGACTTTTCTTAAGGAAACTTTTTTTTACTCCTGTTTTAATTTATATTTTGCACCGAAAATAATTGTGTTATAGGTACATAAAATATTTCATTATTCTCGGAAGTGTTAGTGACAAGTGATTTTTGCTGTGCTTTTGTTAAAAAAATGTATTCTAATTCTGAATTAGTGGATACGTTGTTGATTTATGGTGAAGTTGGACAAAACGCGGTTTTAGCAGCAGGTCTGTATGCCGAACGGTATCCTGGAAGACGCCAGCCTGATCGCAGGATGTTACGATGTTAATCACAGTGACACAACATCTTCGCGACACAGGCAATTTAAGAAGAAATAATGGACGAGATGGCGGCGGTCGCAGACTACACCACAACATTGAAGATGAAGTCTTAGACTTGGTGCATGCTAGCCCGGAAATTAGTAGCAGAGGAGTGTCTCGTGTTGTAGGAGAAATATCTAACACGAGTGTTTTGAAAATTTTACACAAGAATGATTATCATCCATACCATTTTCAACGTGTTCAAGGATTGATGCCTGCTGATCACCAAGCAAGAACGATATTTTGTCAGTGGATTCTACAACAACATGCTGCAAATTTTAATTTTACATCACTTATAATATTTAGTGACGAAGCAATTTTCACACGTGACGGTGTCCATAATTTCTACAACATGCATTATTGGGCTCAAGAAAATCCACATGTTGTAATAAGAAGTAGTTTGCAATACAGATTTTTGGGCTGGTATCTTAAATGGAAATTTGCTTGGACCATATATACTGCCCAGCAGATTAAATGGTGACCAGTATTTGGAATTTTTACAAAATGTTCTACCAGTATTATTAGAAGATGTTCCCTTACTCCATCGTCAACATGCATGGTTTCAGCATGATGGTGCTCCACCTCATTTTTCAAGAAATGTGCAGCAGCATTTAAATAATACCTATGGGAACAGGTGGATTGGCCGTGGAGATCCTGTATCATGGCCACCAAGATCACCTGACCTCAATCCCTTAGATTTTTATCTGTGGGGTCATTTGAAGTCCTTGGTGTATGATAATCAAAACCCCCCTGAAACTGTTAAAGAATTGAGGATGCGGATTCAAAACTGTGCTGAAATTATTAAACAAGAAAATCATATGAACCTGGCATGTAGTGTCTCATTAATTCAACGTAGTGCATTGTGTGTAGCTGTGGGAGGTGATAATTTTGAACAATATTTGGGAGTTTTGTGTTTATTCTTGAATTTATTTTTAGGTTAAGTTTTTTTCATATTAATATTGTTACATGAAAAGTTTCTAGTATTGTTGATATTTATCAGTTAATCCATTCTGTTTTTTTTCTTTATAAAAATAATTCTGCGAAGTATTAATATTAATCTTTGATATGGTTCATTGAACTTTCAAAATAAATTACGTTCGAAATAATTAAGATTTGATTATACAGAAACATTACGTCAATTAATTAAATTAATTTTAAGTATTAAAGTTGTCAGTGGTCCTGTGGTATAAAAAATGTTAGTTTAATGAGAATTACCCCTAAATATGCGAATTTTTAAAAAATTCTTTGTTTCGTACACATGTCATACTACTCACCCTTAGATTTATGACATTAAGTTCGTTTCCACCCTGTATATATATATATATATATATATATATATATATATATATATATATATATATATATATGTATATTAAATCAAGGTGCATTATTCATCAAATGTGAAATTTCTGCGTCTATTTCTTCTAAACATAATTAAAATATTATTCTGACAGTCAGTCTTACTAAACAGTTTGTACTAAAATCATTTGTAAAACTTTAGAACTAATTTACTTCACTTCAGTTTAACTTTAGGTAAAGTTTACTTTTAGGAATTATTATAAAACCGGCCGAAAGATTATTTATTTAAACAATACTTATCTCACTTTATTTATATGACTACATTTATTTAACTTAACTACTCGGCGACTGCTTATTTATGTCACCAATCATTCACTTTACGAGGCTTGTTTATATCAGACTGTCCAATGCCTTCGTTAACAGGACTTATATACTCTGGTGTTTGTATTAGAGAAATTACTCGAACATTTTTCTAGATAAAAACATTAAATACAATAGATCACATCACCCAAGTAATTAAACAAGTCTGAATAGGTTTGTTTACTTCGTCAAGTTGCCCGCAGTGATTGCGCCATCGCTAAAAATAGATACTCGCTCATCACTGCGGCGACGGCGGCAGCGGCTAGCGGGCGCTCGACGTTACAGTATATTTCATATTGTACCATGTAGAGATAAGGTCATCCACATTTTGTTTTATTATTTTTTTGAAAGAGTAGTATTTACACTATATGAAAATAATGTTTTTATGCTATGTTCTTATCTGAAATGCACTTTTTGCAATTCTGTGGTTGACGTCACAGAAAACTATAACGAAAAAATATTATATTTTTCTGTTTTCGAGTCTATATTTATAATAGTTTTGGTCGGTTTACATTTTCATGAAAACATTTAAACCTAAACAGATGGTTAGAATTTTTTACAAAATTCTTTCGGCTACTGAAAACTTACAAAAACTGTGGGCCAAATGACGGGTGATAATAGCGTTTAAAGGGTCATCTTCTAGTCAAAATTTATCTTACCGAGACTCTTTACTTTGGGCACAATGAAAAACAACTTCGTAAAAATCCAGGCATACAGTAAAATCTACCTTGCAAGACATATGTGACAATTCTCTAACAGAAGAATGTGCAGGGCTTGTTGATACAATACAATAAAATTGGTATTACCAATAAAGTCGATGTAACCCAATAATAAATGGCGGAATACTCGAATAACATAATATTCAGTTTTTGTAAGTTTAACATCTTTGTACTAGTCGAAAGAAATTTGTGGACATTTCTCAACATTTGCCTGTTATATAATTTATTTATTAAAAATGTAAACTGGGCGAACTATTATGAGTCTGGGGTAGTATTTTGAAATATACATGGCAAAGTCATGGATAGATTTTGTTTCTCCAAAAAAAAAAAGTTCGTTTTATTTATTTTTTTCGAATAAATATCTATTAACAGTCAACTTTCGAAAATCCAACTATACTGACAAGGTTAAGATTATTAGATTAAGTTATATTTGTTGTTTTATTTTATGTATTTTATCGAGCATAAATATAATTAAATTATTATATTCAATGCACAAATTTAAATAGGTTTCAAAGACGGACATGATCAGAAGGAAATGCTCTTCTCATCGGCTTCTCGGATTTAAACGAGTACATAATGACCACAGTCATTATTGCGTTACTAACAAAATATGATTTATCTGTGACTACATTCAAAATCGATTTCAACTGGTTTCTTAACAACTAATTTTTTTCATGACTAGTAAAAATATCTCAGCGAATATTTTGTGATCATTATAAGAAATATATACTCGTATATCTTGCATCTTTTTCCGCCCGCTTTACATGTTTCACTTGAATCGTCTTTTCCAGTCCGGCGACTTGACATAGCTACATCTATATGGATTTCTCGACGGGCACCACGATTACGCGCACGGCACCCCGTGACTGACAGGGAACAGGGAAATGTCTCGAGCTTGCGGGATAACACAGTCTCCGCTCTGATGCACAGTGGCGGAGAAATGTCGATCTTGCTACTTTCAAATTGGGCAGAATTTCTTTGGAACAAATAGCTTTGAGCGTAACTGTAATATACGTAAACGGTCTTTGTTACTGTTCAATTTTAAAGGGGTGATACATATCAGAGACCAGTTTTAATGATTAATGATTATAATCAATTGCTTACTGATACTTTATGTTGCTATATCTTCGTCGATCCATACCAGGGTAGTGACCGCGACCCAGGAACATAGGACATTAACATGTAAAATCATACTTTTGTAATTTCCTGCTTCCCTAATTATTTTAGGTAATGAAGCTTCAAATAAATGTTTTAGAGCATAAAATTCTACTTCTGAGTCAATACGCAAAATTAAATTTACATGCTTTGTACGGCAGAAATTGGGTATGAAAATATCGAAAATCACCCCAAAAATAGCGACAGCCATGAAATTGAATCTAAAAATTAACAAATGTTAGCGATTTATCTGTCAGTCTAGGTTATTTGAATTTTTATTATTATTTGTAATTTCTGTTAAAGGGAAGAAGTATTTATTTAAGTTAATAAATAATTGTTCACTTAAACAGATACTACAATAATACCTAATAAAAAATATCAACCTAACTTGATATGTAAAACGTCAAATATTTGTTAATTTATCTGTTTCAATTCCATAGCTATCGCTATTTTTGTGGTGATTTTCGACATTTTCATACCTAATTTCTGCCGTTACAAAGTATGTAAAATTAAATAATTATATATATATATATATATATATATATATATATATATATATATATATATATATATATATAAACAGCGGATTGTATTTCGTAAAAAAGTATCAAAATATGCATGCAATATGCATGAAAAAATTAAAATATGCACCATATATACAAAACAAACTGAAACTATGCGTGTTTTACTCATATTTCTGATAATTTTTATCTTATTTCCATTTGTATGTGTAGTCTTTTATTCAGAACATTAGGTAGGCACAAGAAAAGTATAAAACAATATATTCACATGGTTAATTATAATATAAAATAATACCTTAATAAAATAACAAAATTTAAAAAAAAACGCTTTAGTTTGTAAATAAAAATCGAGCGGGAATTATAAATCTTGAAAGTACGCATCCAGTTTTTTAACTGCATTTTGAAAGAATATATAGTCAACCGTTATATGCCGCCAAATTTAAATAGTTGCTATCTGGCCTAATTTAAAAATTTTAAAGTTAAATGATGTGCTTTTGTTACATATTCATATTTTATATATTTAAAGTAAATCATAATTAATAAAATAAGCTTTATAAGAAACACTTTTTAATTATAAAAAAGTTTTGTATTTACACTTGACGACAGATGACAGTTATTTAAATTTGACTACACTCTCTCTGTTTTAACTATAGAGTAGTGGGAAGATAGGTGCAGTTTCATCTTTTTGTTTGATTGGTATATATCGGGATATTATCCAATCAAAATCCAAGATCAAACTGCAACTATCTTCCCACCGCTCTATAGCAAAAACGGATAGATTATACGTATGGTTCACAATAAACTCGTTTAAAATGCATTTAAGAAATCTAAAACCCATTTTCAAGAATTGTAATTTCTTATAATTATAAGGTTTGTTCTAAGAATTTTTTAAGGTAAAGGACGAACAAAACAAGAAATAAAGCGTTCTGCCACTTTGGAGACAAATTACTTGTTTGGTTAATTTTTGATGCAGTTACCAATAATTATTGGATTTAAAAAGCGGTGATACTTCCATCTTCGGATAAAATGCTGGATTACTTATCTGTCGGATAAATCAACAATATAGCATCAAAAAATGACGTTCAATATAATTTACTTATGCCATTATTGCGATGCGATATTTATCTGACAGATAGGTAGTTATCCCGAACTTATCTGGAGATGGAAATATAACAACCATAATAAAATCAGGTTGATCATAGAAAACTATATTTACACCGTCAATTTAAACAATTATTTATATAATATTATTTATCTGTCAATATGATATGATAATGTAGGATATAAATGTTAAAAGTGATTTTATTTTGTTCAAAGTATTGGTGCACTTCGTTTCCCGTCGTGTCCAAACTTCCTTCTCACAAAATAAAATGTCACTTATATCATATATAACTATTTGTGCTCTTATTTTTATTTCATAGGCTAGTAATTTTCTAATGAATATTACGTACCTATCTAAATTTAAACTCACCGCGTGCACGCATACAACTTACGCCCATAAATTTTATACGTTAGATTGTTAGGTTATATTAAGGTATATTTCCACTTTTGTACAAATACTAATATTTGGGGTGCATATAAGCGCATAAAAAACGTTACTAGCGAGCGATTATACCAAACTGGGTAAATCAACTTTTCGAAAAAAAAAAAATATTAAATGCAGAATATAGGTTTCTAGTAACAGGTAAGTCCAAAGTAAATAAAAATTGAACAAATATGGCATTTCCCCTGTATAATATGTATACAAAGTAGAGCAATTCGATTAAAATGAATTAAATCCATTTATTTTTACTTTATTTATTGTGTGTGGTATAACATGTTACCTATCTTGTTTCGTTACTATAGTATAATGACATGAATAAGTTTCTTACTTTATAATATGATTGCAGTATGCCGAAAAGTTAGATGTTAATTAGTGAAGAAAAATCCTAAAACTGGAAGTAGACCCACTAATAGTGTGCCATTTTTTGTACTTGTTTATGTTTGCTGGAACAGACATAACAAATGTAATGAACGAATTAAAGTATTTAATAAGTTGAGTTTTAATAACAAAAAATGTGCAAACCGTGAAAACTCCAGTAAGTATTCAAACAAAATGAAATAAGTAATCCAAATATTTATTACTAATTATGCGAATGGTCAAATATGTCTGATTCATTTTTTTTAACTATTCGTATATACAACATAATTAAAATCATAATATATAGCTAATATTAATTAAACAAACATTAGGCGTTTTCGTTTATTGTCTCAAAGAATTCTGAAGATTCAAAAGCGTTCGTTTTTTATCTCGTACCTCTCGGAGAGGAACGCTCCGTTAGCTTTCAAGCGCTATGACAAATGTGTAGGGTTAGTCAAGGGGTAAATAACCGAAATGCGTAGGCATTTCAGATATCGGATATGGAATTTAAAATCTGCAACAGTAATTATATCGTAAACAGAAATTTAATGTGTTAAACATTATCATCATGATTATAATTTGAAACTATTTTTTCTATATAATTAGGTATTTTAATACGTTTCACTTTATTTCTTTTAGTAGATACAGCAATAATTTTTTTCCATAATGATTTTTTTCTATTTTCCTGTTGAAATCTTTTTTTTATAAAATAATTTATTTGCCATTAATTAAAGGTACTATTTCCTTACATTTATTTGAAAAAAACATGATAATTTGATAGTTAACCGTTGGTATAAAAGATAAAATATTAAAATAAATATTAGAATATTAAAATTCGCACCATAAAACGCTTTTGTCTGTTTTTATACTACACAATTCTCTGAATAATCTAAACTATCTGATGACATCAGACAAATCTGACTACTATATCAGAAGTTCATTAATTTTCTAAGAATTTATTTTGAATTTTTTAAAACGTTTTGCATATGCGCTCCTGAATTACTGGCATTATTATTTTTAAAATAATTTTAATGTTGGGGGAATTTGAAGTTGTATTGTAACGTGGAACGCCCGCCGCCGCCGCCGCTGTAAGCGAGTGTCTATTTATAGCGATGACGCAATCGCGGTAGCAGCCGGGCAATGTAAACAAACTGGTCGCGACGTGTTTAATTACTTGCGGTCGCCTAAACCTTTTGTGTTCATTGTTATTATGCGGTCGAATATTTTAGGGCTTTTCTAGAAGATAGCTGCATAAAAGAGACGTATAGCTATTCCCGAGACACAGTTAGTGACATACAGAGTCATAGACACACATGGATAGAGAGTAAAGTGTTAGTGAAAAGCACAACAGTATCGTAGTGATCGTGTGCAGTTGGTGTCGAGTAGGTACTCGGGAAGTTAGTGGTATATTGGGATAGCTGTGTATGTGAATACTCGGTAGTGTTGACGAGTATTGGGAAGCTATAGTGTGGAAGGACAGTATCGGCGAGTCGGGAAGTTACTGGTATACTGGAATAGCTGTTTAAGAGAATACTCGGTAGTGTTGAAGAGTATTGGGAAGCTAGGTATACGGGGACAGTAACGACAAGTGGAAGTAAATACTAGGCAGTGGTGTTGAAGAATTGTGGCAGATAGTGTTGTGAAAGAGGTGACTTCTGTCCAAGCAGTTGAATATACAGACGTTGTTGAGTCAGTTGAGTATATAGACGCTGTGGAGGTCGGTAGGCGGACAGTTGAACGTAATATAAGTATATAGTGATATAAATATAGGGATATAAATATTGCGTAAACAGTCTACAAGAGTCTGCAACAGACCGGCAGTCTAAGATTAGAACGCGTAGTGAAATAAATAATTACAATATCGTGGAAATAAATAGTAGTGTTAATTGGTTAAATAAATAGTGTTAGTGTTATCTAGTTAATTATAGTTTTAGTCTTAATTAGTTTTTAATAATTGTTTAATATTAGTAGTAGTAACTTTCATTATAGTTTAATAAACACTTAATTTTAATTAATAATAATTGTCTTATATTTATACTTCCCGAAATAAATAAAAACGTTACAGTATAATATGCAAATATATATATATATATATATATATATATATATATATATATATATATATATATATATATATATATATATATATATATATATATATATATATACATCCCACTACCATTGTGACGTCCCCTGTGTTATTTTCTACATTCGAAGTGACGTCCTTGTGCATGTGGCGTCCGGTATACGGACGTCACTTTAAAATGCCTTGTAAATTATTTTCTGGCCTCAGTGGGGCCTCTAGTATCGAATGGCAAAATTTGTTGTGGACGTCAGAATGATAGCAGAGTGGAAAATGTATATTTTTTCTAGTTAAAAAAAATCCACTTGCGGCGCTAGTGTCGTCCGGCATATGTACACTGTATATACTCGTTTCATTCCCCTGCCATTCTGAACTCCGTATTCTTGGCAACAGTGGACACTACATTAGCGCGCAACTCTTTTAAACGTATTTAAAGCTATATTGTGTACTCCTGATAATAATATATAAAATTAATATTTATAATCAAACTTTTGTTTTGTATTTATAAAATCATATTAGTAAATACAAAATCGATAAACGATGAAGTCAAAATAAATTGTTTGTAAATGTAAGAAAATTTAAAAAAGGTTATTATTTACATATCATAAATCTGAATTATTAATTGCAAAATTTTGTGTAAATTGTAAATAAATGCCAATATAAGGATAACAAGAATAATGATTAGAAGTATGGAAAAAATAAAAGAACAATATGATTCAATGAAATATAAGAATAAAATCTTTGTAAATTTTTGTTCAAAAATACCAAAATCGAGATTTTAAATAGTGTAGAAAAAATTATTATAATTATATAAATAAAGTTTTAAAGAAATTGACTGAGTAAACTATAAACTATTTATTAAAAATAAATTTAATTATTCTATTTGGGTACTCTTTTATACTTCCCTCCGATGTATTTAGTTAATGTGATTATTTAGAAAATATTTTTATTTTTATACTTACTGGTAAAAATAATACCCCTGATCACATAACTAACAGATTCGCCGATCTTATGAACGTATTGGCAGCAGAAAATGAAATTCATTTTATTCTCGATAGATGTCTCTAGGCGCAATAAAATTTCACAGCGGTTAGCGCTGAATGTTTTGGATTTCGTTGCGGAAGCGGAGGGGCAAGGCGAATGTACTACAGGCACAGACAATAATTTTCGCTAAGCTAAGCGTAAGCGTCGCGCCTGTGCGTCGCGCGGACGAAGAGAACCTTATTATAAATTTATAAATTGTATTTCGTTTATGAATCATTAATTCACTTTTTTGGAATTTATTGTGATCAATTCATAGATTTCATTTTACAAGGAATTTAAGGAACATGTTAAATAAAAATGAAAGATTATAATTATTTATTAAAAATATACAATAGTAACAGTAAAATACTTTGAAAATAAAGTTTATTATAATATAATGAAATTATTATAAATTATATTAATATAATGCCTAATAATAACTAACACTAGAGAATAGAGTAGTTTAAAAAAATAAACATTATTTTTTCTTATTTATTATAAAAGATTAATTCATTGTGAACATATTTATGTAAAAATTAGCGTAACTAATAAATTTGTGTAATGTTTTCAAATATGTCACTAAAAAGTAAAAGAATAATTTTTTTTAAAAAAAAGATACAAAAAAACTTGTAATGAACCAATGAAAATGTTTGACAGTACACAAATACATAATCTGACACACATGTCAATGTCATAAACATAAACAAGGTTAGTGTGGAATGTACCAAGGAGAGTGAATCGCTAGATCAATGATTGGTGACATAATGCACGTCACACACACACGGGTATTTGAAATACGATTTTTAAAAAAATATATATTTCGAAAAAAAATACAATACAAAATAAATTGATCCATTCTTTCGGAAAAAAATTAAATTGAAAAGTGTGAAAGTAACCCATTATTTATTTACTTATGTTGCAATATTCTTAATTTTGTATTTGCTTTATTTTCTACAATTTTCTTCTGACAGAGTAATTTGGAATTTTTAAAAATTTTGCATACTAATAATTTTTCTAATATAAATGTTCTATGATTTTTGCAATGTTCAATTTCATTTAACCACTTACACTATTATTCACGAAAGATGACTATTCAAGGTCATTTGTTCGAAGAAAGAATACATATCACTTGATAGCAGTAGCTTAGCAACATTTTGTATTAGAATGAGAAAGATTATTTGACCCATGTCTATTTAATTTATGTCGTGTGACAGATATACGTAAATAGTGGCATTACTTTCTAACAGACTATAAATAATAATGACATATGTCGTAGAATTACAGATACCTAATTATCTACTGCACTGCCCTCTGTGCTCATATTTACCCAGTGGCGTTGACGTTTAAATCAAAATATTATTCCTTGGTTTATAAGTTAAGTCTATGTTTTTGTATTTTGCAAACAAATAAGTGAAGAACATAAATCTTTCAGAAAGGCATTATTTAGAAAGAAACATAATTTTCAAATAAATTATTCTTATTTTTCAGTTAAAATGTGTCTATAAATATTTCATGTTGCACGCCTATGCAAACGAAATTCAATGAAGTTATCTGCAAGTAATATTATATCAGACGGCTCACAAATGACCTTGAATAGTCATCTTTCGTGAATAATAGTGTAGATATTTTATTATTTTTAGTTATCTTTTTTAACAACTTTGTTTTTAATTTTCTTTCATAATATGTTTTGTCAAAATGTCTTTCAAAATATTTTAAACATATGTCTATTATATTAGTAAAATTTCTAGACGGAACTGTTAAGTTTGTTTCTATTTCTGTCTGAAGTTTTTTATCATTTTCATAAGTTTTAAACAATATTAATAATTCCCTTTTATCATTTAATTTTGATGTTGTACATAATTCTTTTACGCAAACATTACAAGAAAACTGATTAAGACATTTGAACGCCAAATACCCTCCAAAATATGTAACTGAACAATCCTCTGATGTTATTAATTTTACATCAGTTGAGGATGTTGAGATTGACGAATCTGTAGACGAGGAATCTGTCTCATCTTCACTGTCAATATTTTCTTCTACTGTTGAAATTATTGAACTTGTTGGGTCCTCTGTTCTCCTTTCGTTTACATTTACATTTGTATCTGAGTCAGGTTCACAATTTGATTTTTCTGCCGGTTTAATTAATGAATTTATCGAATTTGATCTAAAAAGTGTTCGGAATACTCTAACAGTTGGGTTTTTATTATATCCTCCTTTTTGCCTATAAACCGAAAATAAATTTTCCAAAGCATCTTGATTTAGTCTGTTTGTAATAATGAATAAATCCATTTCATATTGTTTTTCTTCATCGTAAAATTGCAAAATACCATTAATTGTTTGAGCAAGACCTGAGAAACAAGGTGGTTTACTTTCTTTGTTTGATTTCTTGTCTATTTTAATTAAATTTTGTAAAACTAGTTTTGAATCTTCTAACAGGGATTTTACTAAATGATTTTTGTCGGATAACGCACATTGGTATGGATTATTAGAATATAAATTTCTGCTATTTAAGGAGTCAAATAAATTATTCATGAACGATACAAATTTGGCAGTGTGTTTAGCTGTTTTGCTTTTTAACTCTTTGGTTGCAATGCAAGTATTTATTGCCGCATAAACGCTATGACTAAATACCTGCACAGCTAACTTGACATTCATTTTTTGAAATGGATTTGGTGCTATATGTGCTTCTGTAATTTTCATTAGCATTTTACTTTTTTTATTCTTCTTATCAATTTGATATGTCTCTCGAATATCCTGAAAAGACACCCGTTCGCCCAGATAAATAAAATCGCCTGTTAATAAATTATTTCGAAAACTTTTAAACAAGTGAGGTACGTCGAATATTGCAAATATTTTCCTACCATTTACTTCAAAATATGGGTCGCTCATCGTTACACCTAATTTTTTCATCATACTTTGGTTGCTAGTGCCTTGGTCACATACAATAATCTTTGGTAGTAGTCCCGCATCAAATAATTTAGTAAGAATTGTTTCGATTAATTTTTTTAAATCTTCAGCCTTAACTCCAGAATGAGATAAATAGTACGCTATTGGTAATTTCCAAGTAGAATAAATTCCCCTGATCATGAAAACTAATGCGTATTTTGCAATTTTAGACGTGCGTCTTAAACGACCTAAATCTTCGAATCCCTCAATGTGGTCCATGTCTTTAGAATATTCTAAACACGTCATTATTGCCATTTCATCAAAACATAGTGTACATACTTTCTCCATACGCGATTTGAATTGAAATTTTTGTTTAATTTGGAAAAACAATTTTGAACTTATACCTGGATTATATTTTGAAGATCCTATCCAATGCCTGATAGTGGAGGAAGCAGGCAAAACTATTTTTAAATTTCTTAGAAGTTCATATGCACTTGGTGACTTGTAAAATAACATTAACGAGATTTTTTTTCGGCCACAGTCCATGATCTTCTTTTTGTTTTCATTTGCATTAATGCAAGTGTTTTTGAATGTGAAGAAGGAAATTCAAAATTACTAACAATATTTAATGGATTTAAAGTTTTATATTTTTTTAATTTAGACTTTAATTTTGAAATACGTGCAGTTTTATTTGATATTTTCTTTCTGCTGTCTTGAATACATGCTTTTAATTTCTTTTTACGGGGCGTGTCATCGTCCATGATCAGTTTTCTTTTAGCAGATTTAACCGGTGATGGCATATTTATTAGTGCTTTGATTACATTTTTATCCGGCGATGAGATTTCAACTGTACCTGATTCGGGTGATAAATGAACAATATCACCTTTAGTGGAGGAATATTGTCTTAAAGGAGTTCTTACTTTCAAAGGCGGAGAATATGTAGTTCCACTTGTTGCGGGTTTCATTTGCACTAATTGTGATGAAGATTTAGTGGGCGTTGTTTGTCCGGATGAAGATGGGGTATTTTGGCTTGAAACATATGGAATCGGTACTGCTAAGTGCGTTAATCGTTGTTTGGTGGCATTTGTAAAACTATCCGGATGAAAATGACGCTCACAAATATATTTATTTCTTAATATATTGTCTTCCATGTCGAATAGTGAAATATTTCCTAAAAAGTACACAACATGTAATAGGTACCTACGTGTCGTATATGTATATTTAGCAATTATTTAATAAATAATAATATTAATAAATCATATATCATCACGGTATATTACCCACTTCTGGGTGTGCCATAATCTGCATTATATGCAAACGTCGGTATGATGATATATTTAACCCTGCGGGCGCTTGCCAGGCGTCACCTCATGGGCACTCATAGCTGGCGTGGAAAATGCACCACAGGGGTCCATTTTGTGCCACTAGACAAATTTCCTGCTCGGAAAATAAAGTAGATACCTGCGTTTAACATGGGAAATCAGTTTTTCCTTGCGCAAAAGTTCCCATTTAATTTTAAGCAATAAAGTTTCAAATAAAAGTTGTAGATAATTAAACTGTACGCCTAAATCACTAAACAGATTTAATTTTGCACGTTTGGTAACGTGTAAAATCGAATTTGAAATTGTAGAAAAATTGCTCATTTGTAGCGGTAGCCATGGAATTTTAACAAAATTACAAAGAAATACATATCGTTTGAATTGTCAAAATTTCGATTTTTCAGGTTACAAAATAAAATTGAAATAAAATCTCTGCAATGATTTAGATCTAGATTATAAAAACAAAATATGTTCAGCGGCTTAGGTATAGAATATAATTACATGTAATTTTTATTTGAAAATCGAATTGCTGACAGTTCAGAATAAATGCATTTCTTCATAACATTGTTTTTATTCCATGGCTATCGCCACAAATAAGCAATATTTATAGAATTTCAAATTCAATTTTACACGATACCAAACGTGCAAAATTAAATATGTTTAGTGATTTAGACGTACAATTTAATTATCTACAACTTTTATTTGAAATATTTTTGTCTAAAATTAATTGGGAACTTTTGCACATGGAAAAATTGATATTTCATGTTAAACGCCTATGGCCCGCTTTTTAATTAACACCCTGTATATATATATATATATATATATATATATATATATATATATATATATATATATATATATATATATATATATATATATATATATAATGTTTCTATTGTACAAAAAGTAAAATTACAAATAAGAATATCAGACATTAACTAATTTTCATTAACACAAAAGAGACTCGTGCTGTTGCTGTGCACTTTCCACCACCAGTAAATATATCATTCCCGATATGTGTAAACAGATTGTCACATCCAGAAATTGGTAATATGACGTGATAATATATTTCTTTCATGCTGATATACGTTTGTAACAATTTTAAGAACCCGTTAAAATTTCCATTCAGTTGAATCAAGCCTTACTGATGTCATAATTCAAATGAAAATTGTTTATTTGTTTGTCAAAGTATATAATAGGGTTGTGCCAAATAATCGATAAATCAAAATTAATCAGTAAATCAATTAATCGATCAAATGATTACTGTCTGCAAAATTATCGATTAATCAAATATTTCATTAATCGATTATTTGATTAATTGATTGCTTGATTAATCGATTATTTGATTAATCGATTGTTTGATTATTTGCTTGTTCGATTAATCGTATGATTATATAAGTAATCGACTTTTGATTAAAAAAATGAAACTAGTATATTAAATTTACTTGGGAAGTTAAGTAGTTACAAGAAGAATTTATTTAAGCTTGATCTTCAAATCAAATAATTTATAAAAACAAAAGACTACTTGACTTGTTGAAACCTTATGATTATCATTTACATGATTAATTAAATATGAGATTATTCGATCATTTAATCAATAATTGTGTGATTAATAATTTTTTTATTAATCGATTCTATGATAAATTGATTGTTTTGATTAATTGATTATTTCTAATAATCAATATTCGATTATTAAAACTGATAATTCAACAGCCCTAGTATATAATGAATTGTTAAATTTTTTATGTTATGAATCAATAATTAATAATAATGACATAAGAAAAAATATTTACCTGAATTAATTTTCCATTGTTTTAAGCGATTGGAATCCTTTGGAAACCGGTACATTTTCAGGTCTGGAAAATCGCTTTTCTTTCTTCGGCAATTAAAATATTCGCACACATTCCCAGGCATAATTAAATATTAAATATTTAAAGATGTGTACAAAATATATAAATTTATAACTTTTATAATACTTTTAATTTTTTTAATTAGCGAAATACAAACACAATTATAAATCGAACTGCATCCGTTGAAAACTAAAACTGTAGTGAAAAATAATTCCTACCCTATCGGTGTGTAGGTATGTATGCATCGTTTTTATAGTTCTCGAACAAAAATATACAATGGTTAGTTTATTTTATGATACGCTTCTAAAATTTTATAGACTTAAATGGCCTAAAGTGTGCGGGTGTTTATAATGTATTATTTAAAAGTAGGTACTGACATTTTTTACTCATTAGTTATCTCCTTGTATCTCACATAATGTAAATAGTAAGTTCCTAACTTTTTTGCTGTAAGAAACTTGCAGAGAATGTTTATTTTTTATACATAATTTATAGTTCATGTCTACAGTAAAATTGAAATGATTTCTAAATTTACTATTGTAGCATTACATTCTCATAATATTGTATAATAAATGTAAAAATTATATTCTTTTATTTCAAACGTTATGGGACGGAGACGGGTGTAGCATGCAACCCAATTGTTTATAAAATGATGCACGATAAAATAACTTCTTCAACTAATTCATTTATCATTTATGTTATTATATTAATAATAGTACAAAATACAATAATTTTAGATAATGTGAGTTATAATTTACACTTAGCTATTTATTGGTATTAACTTTGTTAAAATGCTACGTTTTAAATATATTATATAGACAATACCGTTTGAATATTATAAAAATACATACGTAATTACTTATTTTTCTTTGTATGCATACAAAATATTAAATCCAACTGTAATGTATTTTGTTAATATATGCTACTGCTACATTTGTATTATTTATTAAGATCATTCTATTAATATATAATAAATAATTTTGATTTATTTGTATTTCAGTTACAGTCATCAATCAAATTCTATTCAATTACTTATTTTTTTTCGTCAGATAACATGAATAATAAAAATTTCCGCGTTATGGATTGTAAATATTTATGTTCGACACTATAGCCATCTAGTAGATGCATCCTAAACTGCAATGACATGTGCGCCATCTGTTATTCGCATCCTCTCCAGGCGCTGCCTTTTTAAAACATGCGTTCGGCAGATCTGTTAGTTATGTGATCAGGGATAATACTAATAGCACAAGCTTAAATAGATTTATAATACCTATAGGTACCTACCTATAATAAATTTATAAGTTTTTTTTTAAATATGTACATATTTGCTTATTATTTTTATCCTAATATAGTTTGAAGTATGTGCTATATGTAAAAAAATAATTAAAAAAAAAATGGCTTTAAAATTTTTAGTACAACCTTTGCTACTTAGAATAAACGCGGAAAAGTAATTTGTTTATGAGCAACAATAACAAATTTATGTGATTTTTGAAATATTCTTTCTGGAAATAAACACGACAGTTGTCATCAATCATTTGGTTTCTTATTTCATTGCACAGAAAGGGCTTAAAAAGTCGTAGGGGTAGCTGAGCTATGTTAAAAACGTGATTTACAGCTAAATTTGCAAAACGAAAGCGCAGAATAGATTCAATATGTCATATGAAAATTTTATAATCGAACAAATTAGTTGTTATGCAACATCATATATCACTGCGGAATACTTTTAAATATTAACCTGAAAAAAATAACTATTAGTAGGTAACTTTTAAAATAAACAACGATAATTTCAAAACAGTTATTGTCAAAAAACAACCAAATTTGAAAATATTCATATATAATATATGAGCCCGGCGCCAAAAGAATTGGCCTATATCCTTGTTCGTAACTTACAAGGCAACTATACATTTATTAAAGATAATAATGCGTTTTATTTAAATAATAAATTTACTCTAATAACATAAAGTAAAATTAAGAATAATAATTGAATTAGTTTAAACAATAAATTAAATAATAAAAAATATATATCACGGCGTATTACATTGCTGGGTGTGTTAATCTGCTTTATACACAGATATTAGTTGTTAATATCAAATTCGTATCGTGTGGCCGTGGCGCTCATTGCTGGCGGCGGGCTCACTTTTGTGCCAATAAAAATTTGAAATAAGTTTTGGCGTCGGTCGGGATTGAACCCGGGTCCCCAGATCGCGACCAGACATTCAGGTACATGGCAATGAGACCCCATTATATAACAGAGAAAAATAACTAGGCTTTAAATTTAGTAATTTTATACGAAAAAATCTGATGTGGCCAACACCAAACCTCCCGCTATTTAATTTTTATTAATTTAAATATATATATACTTACATATTTAGTTATTGCGGAAACTGTATTAAGATCCATTTCATATAACTATAGGGTTTTATTTACTATTTTTTTTTAAACGTTACTGTTATTAATTTGAAATTATTAGTTCTTTGACAGTGACATTTATCTGTCAGTTACATACATTTAAGATATGAACTGTGTAACCAAGGAGTTTTGCTTGTTTAAAGCGTAGGGATTAAATTTATATATAATTTTACAAATTTATCCATAAAATATATAGAAAAAGTATTAATGCAAATCTGTAGAAAATTTAATAATCTTTAATTTTTATAATAACATAATTCTCGAAAAAATAAGATTTAAAGGTATTTTTCAAAGAAAAACTATTTTGAGCTTCCATTAAAGTGCCATTTCCGGTTATCCGAATTACTCCAAAATCTAATGGGCTCTTTCCATTACAGAAAAAGTTCGAAATACAAGGTTTCAAAATTTTCTGAATGATAATATTTGAGTTAGAGTAAAGGATCCACACACACATACATACACACGACATCATCGTGAAAATGTTAATGGGTCGATTCTGTTTATATCTGTAAATCTTACAGATCTGTAAATTTGTAAATAATGAACAAAGTAGCAGCGAAACCTGCCACTCTTATGCATAATTTTATATTAATCAACAAAAATAGATGAGTTTTTGTCAGACTTTTAAAGATTTACAGATCTGTAAGACTTACAGATGTGAACAGAATCGACCCATAAAATTGGATTCTAGGGACCTTAAAACGCGGTGATTTAACAAAATCTCGATATGCGATTTTTAGCACGATCCCTATACCTCCCTTACCAAGGGTAACGGAGCGAACAGGAGTGATTGGCTTCCAGCTGGATTAGAGTGGTTTTTTTATGACTAGATTTTTTAAGTGAATAGAGATATTTGATGTTAAAAAAATACTTTTAGTTTCAAAGAAGAATTTTTAATGTTTGATTAGTTTTACTGATGACAGTTAATACATTAACAGTTGTTCGTACTGAAACAATTTGGTGATAAATTAGTTATTATAAGGGCAAATTAGATTATTAATTAACTAAAAATGGAACAATAAGGTGCTTGAATCATTCATACTCTATAGAAAATATATACAAGGTAAAATAGAGAAATATTTATAAGCCAAGTGAAAATTTTACCTTTGATTTCTTATGCCGGGTGTTAGAATCATCAGGAGATTAACATAGTAAATCAGTTTTTTGCAGACTTTTGCCCCCAGTTTTACTTGAAAACAATGGTTGTAATAACAATAGAAAGAGGAAAAATTATGCATCAAGTGACACCAAATACTTGTAAATTATGTAATATTTTAGTCCTATAAATTAATTATTAAATTTAAATAGTCATAGCATTTGAACAAAACGATAAACAAATGTTTGAAATTTTCAACTTCTTATCTGTCAAAATTCGTTAAATATGATTTTTTAGTTTTATGGGTGAATTCTGTTCAGTACTGTAAGTCTTACAGATATGTAAATTTTAAAAAGTGACAAAACACATATATTCTTGTAGATTAATTTAAAGTTATACATAGAGTTGCTACAGATCTCTAATGCCCAGTTGCACCAACAAGACTTAAATTTTATGAAAAGTTTAAACAAAAAATGCAAATCAAAATTTTGACTATAATAAATAATACGATTCATGTGACATTTCATTTCGATGCAATATTGTCAATTTAAGCCAAGTTTAATATTTAAGTTACGTGGATGCAAGTGGCCATTAGATTTACAGATGTGAACAAAATCCACCCATTTCTTTTTAAATTTATAACATTGTTAGACATTGCTTGGAAAACAGTCTACTAAAAAGTAATTTACCAATTTATTTTCCTATGTACACCCTAAAAACAAAAGACACCCGGTATAATAAAAATAAAAAAGAAACCCGATATAAAAATTTAAATTCATATATTTATTTGTAACAATGAATGTGTAATATTGAGTTATTGTTATTTCAGGTAGCGTCCGTCTGTAGCGATTTCAAACAGATAAGGTGATTTTTACGGGCACATAATTTTTCAAATTTCATCATAGATACGCGTGTATAGTATTCTTAGACTAAATTTATGTTAAATTTCCTTTCTTATAAAAAATAAATCACATTACATTACACATTTTTGTAAAATGTCGTCTGGTTTATTACTAGATTTACGGGAAGGAATATTATCAATTTTCGCTAGTTCAACGTTATTAAAAAATTATGAATAAAATAGAATATGCTATCCTGCTTTAAACCTTCGAACATTGAACTAAACCAAATCAAATAATTAACATTCATGTGTTAACTATCATTACCAAATATTGTAAAAAATCTCTGATGTTCACAAGTGGATGTGCATGTACATATGATTATAAAAAATTGCGCTTTGGTTTGTACACTAGAATAATGTATTTAATATTGGCAACGTTGCCGGACGTCACTGTGATGGTAGTATGAATAAAAATATACAAATTGGACGTCACAAGTACTGGATATGCATGAAGTATATATGGTGGACGTCGGATCCACTCAGTGTGGAGGAGCTCATAATTCCGTTATATATACGTAGATGTATATCGTTGTAAATCCACTTTATTTAAATTTAAACCGAAATTCATAATCAGTGGAAAAAATTAGTCTATGTACTTCATAATATCGAAACCTATCTCCATTCCTTTCGATGGTTGCCACAATGTCCTAGCCACGAAAGGACGCAGCAATGATAGTGGGATGTAAATATATATATATATATATATATATATATATATATATATATATATATATATATATATATATGTATATATATACAGGGTGTAAATGAAATAAGTGCATTAAATTTGACCAGTAGTATAACTCATCGAGAGCAACAATATTTCTTAATAACTTTTTCTCGAAATCGCATATTTTTTTAGCATTTTTACCACCCCGTAAATTGACAAGTCGTTCCAAATATTTTTGTAATAATTGAATGCAGCAGCAATAGCTATGAAAAATTTTGTTTTAGCAATTGACAGTCCTGTCAATTGTTGCAATTAAATTTTGACATTAGTAATAAACTTGTTTATAAGGTAAAATTCTGTCAAAATGCGAGTACACAGACATTGTAATTACTTACCTATGGTTTATTTATTTATTTTTTACTCGTATCTGTACTACATGTTACTTGACATCACGGTTCTCATAAAGACAGTGTCATGGAGTTGCCAACGCATTTACATGGAGCGTTTCCAAATCATCACCAAATCATTTTGTTCTTAATATTCGCACATTTGTTAATCTTGTACATCTTTATCACATCACAATACGGAGTGTCACATATGACAATTTTTTAAAAAGCAACAGTTATATCCATACCATGTGCAAAAAGTTCAATGTTTTCAGCACATAACAGACTTCAATTTTGGGAATGGCTCATAATGTTCATTCATGAGACTGAATTTACTTGGGAAGGTGTATTTATTATGCACAATACACATATTGACAGACGAAAATGCTGTAAAAATTTTCATTAAAAAATGTTTTGGGCGGGAACAATAAATGGACGACTAATTATTGATACTCATGTACCTCTTTTAAATGGACAAAAGTTTGTACTTACATTTTTTGAATAACGTATTTAAACTATTATGATTTCTCGACGATAAATAATCATCTCATAACCTAACAACTATGCTTTTGCTCCTCGTCTCTCCTTGTCTTCCTCTATTCACACTATTCAAAGGTGATTAAAACCCTGGTTCAAAACACAACTTTATAATTTTGTTGTCCAAAATTTAAATTTATTTATTTTAAAAATTGTACTCTTACGTATTAATTAATCATAATGTTATTTCCCTTGATTCGTTTATTAATTACTGTGACTGTAAGTGTAACCGATAACCGACAATTTTTGAGCTGATTGTATCCCACTTGAACACGGCAACAGTCATTTGTTCTCCATGAGCGGGTAACGAAATATGCAGCAAATCTTTAAAGAATTTTAACTCAAAATCTAAAAGACTTAGAAAAAAAAGTTATTAAAAAATATTGTTCCTCTCATCGAGTTACATTACTGGTTAAATTTAATGCACTTATTTCATTTACACCCTGTATATATAAATATATATATATATATATATATATATATATATATATATATATACATTGTATATATAAAAATAAATTTTACATATGTACGAGTATAACACGATAAGTAAGAATGTCGTATAGACCTCTGGGGGGTCGATATCTATCAGAGGATTCAGATGAATATTAGTTTCGAAATTTTTGTTACAAATGAAACATATTCTTTTGATCTGTTTCTATTTAAATGAACGTACGAATAAAATGTATATAATAGTTTGCAGATACAAATGTTTGATTTAATTTCAATCTAGTCAAAAAAATACCATTAAAGTTTTTAAAACACGTGTAAATAATGTTAATCGAAATAATTAAGTAACAATTTTTTGTTTGTAATACAAAAATATTATTATATCTATTTTAGGAAATTAAACGGACGCGCTTGAGGATATAATAAAATTTTCTTAAAAATATTTGTTATCTAACGAAAAATATTTTTATCCAGCTGAAATTCGACATTGAATTTGGCTATAAATATCCAATAATATTATTTAACACATCACTGCGTCATTTAATTCCACGCATAAAGTAGGGTAAAACAGTCTCAAGAGCCATAAGACTTAACTCTCACCCCTTATGCGCCGCCTCTGGCATCAAGCAGGATGTCTTATGATTCCGCGGCAAGTCTACGGAATACGTCGGATCAACGTCGTTCAGTTTTATGGACGAAGATTTTTATATACCTATATATAAAAAAATTGAATTGCATAAACGGAATGGAAAGCCGATGAACCGCGGAATTCAATTTCATATTGAGGACCATTCATCTTCCAAGTCTCAGCCCGTCTAGGAATTATGTCGATAGATGGCACTGATGCAAACTTCCTCCCCGACCGCTGTTTCAAAAGTTTGTTGCTCAATTTCAGTGACACACGCTTCACTGAAGATTCACTCGCAAGCTCTGCTTTTTATGTTAATCATATTCGCTTTATGTCAAAAGAAGAGATTCTCAGATATATCACACAGTACAATATCCAATTGTAAAATGCTATTCAATATTTCACTACTTTACACACTTAAAACAAAATCGAATGTGGCCACCACATTATCTCTCGCTGTGTTATTTTTATTCAATTAAATAAATATATAACATTTAACAATGCTAAAAAATGTAGTAAGTTTTTTTGCATATGACTATTATTCGCTTTATGTCAAAAGAAGAGATTCTCAGATATATTACACAGTACAATCTCCAATACAAAATCGAATGTGACCACCACATTATCTCTCGCTGTGTCAATTTTATTCAATTAAATAAATATATAACATTTAACAATGCTAAAAAATATATTAAGTTTTTTGTATATGACTATTGTACCTATTTTCAGGTACTATCAATATTCGCTTCCACAAAATTTTACCTTCATTTATTTGTGACGGTTATTTTTTGTTAGTTATAAATGTATTAATCTGTTTATTGGTTAGCTATTAGAAAAGAAATTATCACCAAATAAAGACGACACACAGTTTAAAACATTCTCCAGGCCAAGTTCTTCAAGAACTGCGGCAAAAAATTCTGGAGCAGGCTGACACACCCTCAGAATTGATGGTAACTGCCCGATTTCCCTGCGCCGATGTTTTCAGGTGTTTGACCAGTCCATGGTTGTCCATGTGCTTTCCTGACAACATATGCTGTTTCCCAAAAGTTTTTCTTTTTTTTACTGACAACGTAATCTATTTTCGGACCTGAACTGTTTGGCGAGGGAGCATTTGGAACCGAGTAATAAACGCGCGCTGGACAGCGGCTACAGAACCGTTTTCTCGAATGTAGGCTTCCACGGCAAAAACGCGTTGTTTGTTCGTCCACATTGTGTTTACGATTAATTTTTTTCTAACAGAAACTTCCCATCCACCTGCCTCCATAAACACTACCCCCACTCTGTTACGACTTCTACTTGCCTCATAATAAAACTAGAGCGGTTGTTTTGCTGCATCTTGTATAAAATAATTAATTGTACGCACACATTATTGGTCAAGAAACCCCTGCGGCACCACCCACCCAACACTGTCTTAATCAGCGTTATTTAAACCACTATTGAAAAAGAGAAGATTTCATTAACAAATTTCACAATTTATTTATTTAATTGAAAAAAAGTATATGAATGACGTAATAAAACTAAAATTGCTAATGTTAAATTCTACAGAATTTAATTTACAATATTAACAAATTTGCATATAAACATGGTTTACTTTGAAACACAAAACCAAACACGTCAAAACCTATCAAAATGACATTTATACATTTTCAATTTCATTTACGTTCAATAGGACTAATTGTCATTTTACCAATCACTGATTCACATACATCGATGATTACACTTCACATTTAATCAAAATTTCATATGAAATTATAACTACAATGAGAGATTTTGAATGGGTACGGTTCAAAGTCAATATAACCAATAATTTAACATACCTCTCAATGTTGAATGTTGAACTCAAACTGCATTCCTCTTCTCTGTACTCTATAGTAATTTCTTCATTCGACAGTTCTCAGTTCACTTAGGCACCTGTTTAAAACATGAAATGTTAAATACTGAAAACTAATAGCGTTTTCCATTTATTTAGTTTTGCTCTTAGTGCAGGCAATGACGTCATGCCTTACGTTATGTATTTTAAATGAAACATGTTGCAAAA
>OY720448.1:65388574-65471074 GCA_963082715.1 Harpalus rubripes | reverse complement strand
TACACTATTCATGTCTTTTTCGGTAACATGAATTTAAACAGGCCATTCGCGCATTATTTTATTGTTCCATTAATTTCACTGTTCTATTAGTTTAGTTTGATTATGTATGTTTTATTTTTTGTAAGTTTTTCCGTTTATTCGGTAACAAGAAATTAAACAGGCCATTCGCGCACTAATTCTTTGTGCTATTACTTTCACTGTTATTTATTTAATTGTTGATTATAAATAGTTTTAATTTTAATGCTGATTGCACGTAGTTATGAATATCGTATATTTTTTTAACTATTAGATTATTGACTAATTTTATATTACGCTGGTTATTATTTTCCATGAAATATTTTCTGATAAACTCATCCCTTATAGGTTTAAATATTGGGCATTTGTAGAGAAAATGATATAGGTCGTCCTCTTCAAACATATTGCAGATACTACATGTAACCTCATTTGAGGATTTGTAGACTGTGTTACTAAGAAATAGTCGACATTGATTCTTATTTGCAGTTCAAATTTGACTTACTGTTCTAAGGGGGTTTATGGACATTTCAAAGGCAAGATAATTAAGCGTTATTGTGTGATGCTTAAAGTCACCACTGTAGGTAGAATTTATTATTCTTGTACAATCAAAACCATAAAGTGCTAATTCGTATGAGTTCAAAATATTTGTTAATTCAGAGTTTAGAACTTCTGGACTTTGTGCAGTCCAAACCCATTCAAAGTTTGCCTTTACTAGCATGATCTATAGTTTTCTCGCCCAGTTATATTTAATTTGGTTTTGCTCAGTATATTTTTTTATCTGTTTTGACAATAATTTCTAACATTTTTGTGTAGCATATTGTGACATAGCGGGTTTCTGGTATTTAGTGAATTTTGCTCCACCAACAAAGCATTCTTTAGAAGATCATTAGTTCTATTTTCGTTTGCCCTGTCTCCCTTCTCATAATATAATTCAGCGTAGTTTTTTTAAGTAAAAATATAGTCATTTTCATGATACAAATTAAGGTTGCTTTTCTGTATAATCCAAATTTATTATTATTACTATTATTTTAATTAAGGGATATGAACAGAGGTAAAAATATTCACCAGATTTTTCTACTACTTTTACTTTACGGTCACTAAGAAACTAAGATACAATGTAAAAATTATAATAAAGTCGGCCCCTGTCCAGGAGCACATTTTTCAGTTCACTTAGAAATTAAAAATTATATACAATTAAAAACTTTTGTATGCTTCTTCAGAAATACCAGTGAGTGCAAATGTTTGTGCCAGATGATAAATATCATTCCTAAAAAGTAATGTGCGGTTAGTTATAGTACATTCGTGAAATAACTTTTCTGAAAACAGGTTCTGGTGCAGTTGAGTATGTATGTTTATTTCACAAATTAAAAATTGAAGTGACGGATATTTGATGAGAAGAAAAATTCAGTTTAGAGCATACCTTACTTTTAATTTAATTCACAAATTAAAATATACCTATGTTACGTATTTATTTGATTAAAACTAGTACTCATACTTCATTTGTAATCCAGAGCCTGTACACGATTATACTCCTTATGTGGTTTACATGTGCACATTATGGAATAATTATTATAACGAGCATTGAATCAGGCTACACGGCCGTACCTACCTCCGTAAGCCCATAGTGCGACGTGTTAGTTCTCGTATTCAGCCTGTCTGGAGCAAATGGCCGCCTCGCGGTGCTGCTATAGTATTAGGTATAATTACGCATTCATAGTATCATATGCAATATCGTGAATGTCCTCGATGCAGCGTTTAGAGTACCGACCCGCCCATAATTGAATTCCGGGATACGCGCTGTTCGGCGGGTTGACGCAGTATAATTACTTCGAGTGCGGAATAATTATTATGGATTATTTGTGTCGTCATCCAGAGACATAATAATTTTCGCAATTGTCCACGTTTGTCGGAGGACGTCCTTTTGTGTTCTGTAATATTTGTTCCTTTAATTACCGCCGATAATATTGATAATCGGTTATGAATAATTTCCCTGAAAATTACATTACCCAGCTTTGTTGTTATTTTCGCTCTAGGCCGATTGCATTATGTTTCAGAATTAAAATCGGTTAATACACAGGTACACTCAAAACAACAACACTTTGCAGCATATAAAGGAATACTTTGATCATTCGCTACTATACTATAACGTGTGAGCACCGCCGCTGCGCTGAACAAGCGTCTAAGTATAGCGATGATGTAATCGCGCCAACAGCCGGTCGTCGTAAACAGACAAGTCGCGACGTGTATAATTACTGCTGGTCGCCTGAACCTTTTTTGTTCATTTTTATTATGCGGTCGAACATTCTAAAGCTTTCTAGAAGGAAATGGCAGCTGTATAAAAGGGAAACAGCTTTATAATACAGTAGATATCAGTTATCTACTGTTCAGACCCGCAACCAGTAACATATCCAAAAAGCCCGAAAAGCACGAACTTCTGGCGGCGCAAAATAATCCCAGGAATTGAAAAAAATTACTTTTTTCATAAAATATAAATTAGCAAACGCAGACATGAATTGAAAATTATAGCGTAAAAAGATAAATGGAAAATAATTTATTTATTTTTGGAAGGGGAGGGTCACCTCTTGTTGAAATTGTTTAAAAAATACCCTTAAAAAATAAAAATAACGTACTGAATCTGCACACTGTACTGCAGTACCTATAACTCTGTGCCGCACGTCCTAGCAGCCGCCATAGTTGCCTATAATTTAAGTTTAGATAGATGGTCTATGGTTTAGCAGCAGCGTTCACGAATCATGCCGAGCATTCACGGAGACCAAGAAAAGGCAGCCTCCTATGTTAATTTATACGCTGGTATAATGTGGCTTGATTCCCGTATCGTCTAATAAATAGGCGTAACATGATTAATACATAAAAATATGCATTAAGATCATTTTACACATACGTTACTAATACTAAATTAATGAAAATAGAGAAAAGAATAAACATGAAAGAAAATATTTGAAAAAGTTTTAAAACTGATAAGTAAAGAGGAGGCATAGCCCCCCCTTGCTTCCCCTAACGACTCCCCATTATACGCCACTGGCGTAACTAGGGTTTACAGCTCCTGTTGCAAAATTTTTATTTGCGCCCGTACATATCAAGAATACAAAAACTAAATAAACTTCTGATAAATATACAATATTTTATTCTGAATATAGGTTAACAAAAAAATAAATTACAAAACATATAATAGATACAAAGAAAAACATATTTAAACGACTAATTTACGAGTTTGCTCATTAGCAAAAACATAAATAACATCATCGTTATTTAATCTGCTGGCTTCATCTTTTTCGATTGATATTATAGCTATATTTGTTAGTTTTTCTTGTAGAATAGATGGGCGGAGGTCAGTTTTAAGAATAATTTTTAGTTTACTAAAAGAGCGTTCACAAGGCACAAAGACTACAGTAACTTCTATTGTTAAAAATTCGTAATGCAATATCGCGGTTTGGATAAGTATTTTGTAATGACAATTCATATAATTTTTGTAAAAACTGAAATGCATCAATTTCGCTTAAATTTTCAAAAAGGGCTATAGATTGATATTTGTAACTTAAAACATTGCGTTTTGTACGTCCAACTTCATGGACCCGCTGCTAAGCGCTAAGCGCAGATAAGTGCAGTCGAACCAGACTAAAGGTGCGAAATTCAAATTTAGGCGCCATATTAGAATTTAAATGAAATATTATTTAAGAAAACAATAGAAAAAGAAAATTATGAATAGCCCAAAATTAGCCAAGATAAAAATTTCACCGCCAGATAAAAAGTTTTAGTAGCCCAGTTGTCTATAAATAGCCACATCTGACAACACTAAGCGGCTCTACCTAGTACGGTATAATATTCGAACTACTATTTTGTTTTAGTTTAGCTATGAGTGCGATATCTGCGATACGTTATGCAATTTTCAACAACAAGTGATGCGTTTGTGTATAAACTCTTGCAGCTATCTGTAAATAATTATTCGTTAAATTTAGAAAACAGATTTTAGAAAAATTTTATCTAAAACCATATAGTCCAGTCAAATTATGCAAAGTTCCTTGCAAAAGTTCGAATATCCATAATTTTTGGATGTTATAAAGACTAAGGCTAGTCATAAGAAACCAATTTTGCAGAAACGAAAGACATGTGCTGAAATTATAGGATTTTTTTTTGAAATTTTCGGTCTTTTTTCGGTTTTTTCTCAATTCCTCTGTTTCTGTACTTCGGAGAGTAAAAGTTGCTATTATCAATATTGCGGATAATAAAATTTGCTACAATTTTTTTCTATTGGTTTTTCTATTGGTTATACTTATTGAACTACAGAGCAGTGAGATTATCAGATTTTTTTGGAAATGACAAAGCTCGCACATACCGCAAAAATATTGATATAGTCCGGATATTAAAGGCAAAAACTTTCCACCATCCTGCATTTTGTGATGCAAACAAGCCGTTTGGTTCACATGTTACTAGGCCCGGCGATTTGCAGATGTAGCCAACTGGAAATTGCGGTTGCATACTTCATTGTCGTGGTTTTCTTAAAATCGCAATGGTGCGCAAACCATTGGATCTACAAAGTTACTCTCCAGGTGGCTACGCTCCTTAATGGGTACATTAATGTTCCACCAACTTACAAACATAGCGGCTTGCTCCAATTGACGTATCAACGGATTCTTTCGCGCAGAGCGACTCGGCACACTTTCGCCCGTATCGAAGGGCCTCTAATAGCCTACAATTTTTATTAGAATTATTTTCCGGTATAACGTAGCGTTCTCGCGAAATCGGCCAAGGTAGCCAAAATTTTCTTCAAAAAACAACAAAGTGCTATGTTCAAGAAGGAAATGAATACGTTATATGTAACTGAACCTCTGTTTTGCGCTGCTTTATTAAAGACCTTATCATTACAATCAATAAAAAAATTAAATTAGATCTGTAGATCGGTTGGTTTACGCACCATTGCGATTTTAATCTCTTAATCGCTAGGACATGGTCCTAGTAACATGTACACCAAACGGCTTGCTTGCATCACAAAATGCAGGGTGATGGCAAATTTTCGCTCTTAATATTCGGTCTACATCAATATTTCTGCGATAAGTGCGTGTTTTGTTATTTCCCAACAATTTTGATACTTTCACTGCTCTGTAGTTCAATAATTATAGCTCATAGAAAAAAATCATAAATACAAAAGTTGTAGAAAATTTTGTCTCCTACAATATTGATAATAACAACTTTTACTCTCCGATATATAAAAACAGAGAAATTTAAGAAAAACCGAGGAAAGACCGAAAATTTCAATTTTTTTTTCCTATAACTCTAGTAACAGAGCTTTCGTTTCTGCAAAATTGGTTTCTTATCCTGGCCTTGGTCTTTACAACATATCCATAAATTATAGATACCCGATGTTTTGCAAGGAAACCGAATTCTATTGTACATATTGACAGGACCAATATAAATGATTAAAATTTTGCGGCCCTAAGAATTTTGCGCCTGTGGTGTGCGCCACCTTTCCCACGCCCTAGTTACGGTACGGTACATTTAAATATTGAATTGATGGTAATAATATCAGAAAACATGTTTTGTACTTAGGAATATTATTGAATTGTGAGCGATTATTATACGATATTCGTGCATAATGATAGTATTGTTAAAAAGCATTTAAATTGCTATAGATTTTTGAAACGCTGCAGCTTTAATTTCAAACATCACACTTATATGCTATTTTTATGCAATAGAAGTCAGCTGGAGTGTTTGCGTATGTTGTCTGGAATCCTCACTATGATATTTACATTACACTTAGAGGATCAAACACAATTTTTTCTAAATTTCTTTCTTATACATAGAATTTTAAAATTCAAACCTTTAAAAAAAGAATCATATTAATGGATTTATTGGTCCTTACAAACAAAATTTTTCACAATACTATTCAATCATAATCTCCAATCATCCTACTTATTATCATTATTTTACTTCCGGATTTCTAGTTTAAATTCTCAATGTACGTTTTTTTTTTACTTTAGAACTATTTCAATACTTAATTCTCCAATAGTCAGATTGATATTAGTTGTAAAACTATTAAGCATGATATATTTTGCACGAAGATTAAAAAATAAATAAATAGAGACAACTTCTCAATTGAAATATTCGTTTTCCGGGAATGGACTGTGTCATATTTTGAGTCAGAGGTCAACGTTTCGCCCGCAGTTTTATGGGGCATCTTCAGGAGCAAGGGGGATAGTACTGTCTTAAACAAGGTTACCCGACGTGTCAACCACGCTAGAGGCCGAGTTTAAGCAACAAGAGGGGAAGACTCAGTTTACAAGGTTATCCGACGTGTAAACCACGCTAGAGGCCAAATAAACCAAGTGACTCAAAATATGACACAGGCCATTCCCGAATTTTTCATCGTCACCAGGACAGCAGTAATCGACGATAATTGGCAGCCCGATGGACTACGCGAAGATCTAGGAAAAGACCCAACTTTGTAAATTATACTGGAATGGAAAGCAAAGGCGAGCAAACCAGTATAAGAAGATATTGCACCGCACTCACCGAGTGTAAAATCGTACTGGGGCGCAATGGGACTCCATGGTAATTGAGAATGGCCTGTTAAAGCGTATGGTAGAAATTGCTGATGGAACTGAGAAGAGAACTCAGTTAGTTGTTCCTAAGAGTAGAGTACCAGACGTGTTGAAAGAAATCCATGACGGATCTGGAGGCCATTTTGAAGTCATCAAAACGCTAGAAAGATTGCGCCAGCGGTTTTACTGGGTTAACTTTACGGAAGATGTTAAAGATTGGTGCAAGAAATGTGTTGTTTCCGCTGGAAGCAACGGTTCGCATAAACGACGAAAGGCTCCAATGCGTCAATACAACGTTGGCAGTCCATTTGAGCGTATTGAGATTGATGTGGCTAAACCAATCCCAGAAAGTGACGAAAACTCTTGCGAACAACTTATTTGGGCGTGAGTTGCGCTCCCCATGCGACTTGATGTTCGGCAGTAAACCTGGGGAAGATCTGGCCGGGGAAGATTACGTTACGGACTTACGGAGAAAAATGGATGACATTCATGAACAAGTCCGTACAAACATTCAAGCTGCCAGCGACCGAATGAAGGACCGGTATGACATCAAGGCCGAAAAGGGTGGATATCAACCTGGTGATTTTGTGTGGCTTTACAACCCACAAAGACGTCGCGGTTTATTACCAAAGCTGCAAAAGAATTGGGAAAGCCCCTATGAGGTAGTCAAAAGGATAAACGAGGTGGTATACAGAATTAAGAAACAACCTACCGGGAAGCCGAGAGTAGTACACTTCAATCGGCTAGCCCCTTTCGCCGGAGACAACCACGAAGGACATAATCGAGCAACGATTCGTCGGATCAAAGCACAAAACCAACTTTTGAAGACTTCATGGAGAACTACTCCTTTGGCCGCAATTATTTCCTCGGTCACTGCGTATCAGAAGACTTAAAGATGTCCCGCGGCCTAGCTTCAGCTTTTAAGGCAAAATTTGGGCGACTACAAGAACTGGCCAACCAACATCCAACTGTTGGGCAAACGCTGCGCTTAAGGGATAGCAATGAAGACTATCATTAGTACACCTATTACCTGGTTACAAAACCACGCTCGTATCAGAAGCCGTAATATCGTAACCTGTAGAACTGGCTGTGCGATTTGAGGGATCATCTGCTTGAGAATGACAATTTAAAGCTAGCCGTACCGAAGTTAGGCTGTGGTCTAGATGGTTTATATTGGAGGATTGGAACATGATAGAAATCCTCTTCCGTTTTACCGGCGTTGAAATTCTCGTTTGCAGTTTTAACCCTAACGGACATAAAGAAGAAGTCAAGCAGACCATCGACTGTCATTTCTTAAAACTTCGAAATGCACCACGAACTGTTCCGGGATGAAACAGTCTTAAGGAGGGGGCAGTGTAATGTGCAGGGCCCGTCGTCGCCGCCACTGTTACCGCCGCTGTCGCAGGGACGAGCGAGTGTCTATTTTTAGCGATGACGTAACAGACTTGTCGGAACCTGCTTAATTAAGCGGTTGATGTAACCTATTGTGTTTGAGTTTTTATCTAGAATAGTGCTCTAGAAATTTCTCGAATTCAATTGCCGGAGTATATAAGCACTGTCAGCGAAGGCATTGGACAGTCTGATATAAATAAGCGTCGCGTGTTAAATTATTGATGATAATAGTCGACAAATGGTAAACATAAATAAATAGAGTTGTATAAATAAATAAGTTATATATTGTTTAAATAAATAATATTAGTGTTTAAGTATCTTATAATATTCTCTTCTTAATTAGTGTTTAATATTTGTTTAATCGTAGTGTTTGCTAAATTTATCATCTTTTAATTATATTTAATCGTTATAATAAACTTTTATTTTAATTAATAATAATTGTCTAATATTTACACTTCACCCAAATAAATAAAAACGTTACAATATGTTATTATTGTATTATTCTGAACATAATATTTAATTAATAGTAGTAGCAATTATTACAAATAGTTTTTAATGTTAATATCCCCGTAATGCAGTATGATTAGCTGAACTAACAGTTCGATAATGGTATGAATTAGAGCTAATCCTAATGTAGCATCCATTAGTGCTGTATCAGATCACGCAGCCACCTTCTAATTATAAAACAATTGCATTGACTTGCAATGCATTTACATAGGTAATTTTAACTTTATAATTATGTAAAAGCATCCATTTATGCCTAGCATACCTACATACATCCTATATCGAAATTTATTTGACATATGAACATTACGAGTAATTCGTAGTGTATTTATCGTCATAATCATAATAGACAACAAATTATTTGCATTAGTTTATTTCTAAATATAAATAGTCTAAACTCGATATTATGGAAATTTTAAAGAGAGTATGATGAAATATGCACCCATTGTTAACTTATCAATATTGTTAAAAAATAATTTCTTTTACCAAGGAACTTAACAATATTTTTATGGTCTGGTATTCTGGTAGGGTGCCCATATTTTTCAAGGCCTAAACCGGGACGCTACTACAAGAAAAAATTCTGGTGTGGCCAACACAATACCTCCCGCCATGTACCACTCGAGTCACAAAAAAGATTAAGCTAATCTTTATTTTTGAGACCACATGAGGTCTCGTAGCCGCGTGCCTGAGTATCACATCGCGAATCTGGGGAACCGGGTTCAATCCCGACCAACGCCAAATATTTCCAATTTTAAATAGCACTAAATTGACCCCTGTGGTGCACTCTTCATCCTAGCAATGAGTGCTCATGAGGTGACGCCTGGTAAGTGCCCGCGCGGTGCAAATATTTTATCATTACCGATATACGTGTACAAAACAGATTGGCACACCTAGCAATGGGTAATAACCCGTGATGATATATATATATATATATATATATATATATATATATATATATATATATATATATATATTTATTTACTTATTTTTGGATTAGCGAATTTTACTCTAATTTTGGCAATTTATTTTTAAAATATAGTATAATCTAATCCAAGGAACTACATTTTTGATAATAAAATGAAGATTAAATTTCAAATACTTAGATAAAATAGAATTCACTAATCCAAAAATGAGAATTAGCTTAAACTTTTTGGCGAATCGTTCATTTTTCTTTTTAAAACGTTACTATTATTAATTTGAAATGATTAGTTCTTTGACATTGACATTTATCTGTCAGTTACATACATTTGAATAACTGCCAAGGAAGTATTGTTTATTTAAAGCGTGGGCTCCGGGATTTAAATTATAGATAATTTTATAAATTTATCGATATAATATGTAGAAAAAGTATTAATGCAAATCTGCAGAAATTTTAATAATCTTTAATTTTTATAATAACATTAATGTCGAAAAAATTACATTTAAAGTTATTTTTCGAAGAAAACCTATTTTGAGCACAGGGGTCAATTTTGTGCCATTTAAAATTGGAAATATTTGGCGCTGGTCGAGATTGAACCCGGTTCCCCAGATTTGCGATGTGACACTCAGGCACGCGGCTACAAATATAAAGATTAGCTTAATCTTTTTTGTGACTCGAGCGGTACATGGCGGGCGGTATTGTGTTGGCCACACCAGATTTTTATAATAACATTAATGTCGAAAAAATGACATTTAAAGGTTTAAAAAATTTCTGAATTATAGTATTTGAGTTAGAGTGGAGGATCCACATACACATACACATATAACAGAATGCGAGGTACAATTTTGAATATACTCTTTCCTGTTACCCGTTTAAAACGGTTTGTTTCAATACTTGACCCGCAAGTGGAACACTAATTTAATTAATGTAAAACTTAATTTGGATCAAGGGTATCGCTGCCACCACTATCCGTGTTTTAAAAGTCCTCGGATAGCAGGACTCAATACAAAGAGTATGAAAAAGATTAATTCACAAAATAAACAATATTCACAGAGAATACTTACTGTTCCGCAATAACTGAAAATACTTGGGAGAACTTAAACAAATAAAACTGAGAACTGGTAGATGAACTTATTTATTTACACAACAATAAATCGTAAACAACAATACACGAACTAATGACTACTGATCGTGACGACTACAGTTTAAAGGACGGTACCATAAAAGTAATTAAATTTTTAAAAGGGCGACCTCAGAATAAGCTTTAAGCTCATTGAATTGCTATCAGCGCTAAGTATTCAATACCAACTACCAAGAATCAAGTAATCTGTTAGGCTACTTACTTTTCATCACAGGTCGGCCTCGAATGAAGCACTTTATTATTAAACTAACACACTACTGAAGAAACAAAGAAAAATTATTATTATTTGGATTAACACTCTAATCAACTTGGGAGAACGCAGACTTCAACAATTACTTTAGTCACAAAAACAACAAAAACTTATAAATCACTAAGATAATTAGAACAGCCGAATGGAAAATAGAACAACGTCACAATCAACAGTCAGATCAAGACTCCTCGAGATGAGATCATCTCAAAATCATCTTTTCTAGATTTGCACCCCACTTACAACAAGGAAGTCCAACCCTTATTGGCTAACTTAAAAATGAACACGATATAATTGGTCAAGTAACTGAGAAACTTTTCGAGTGTTACAGGGGAGAAGTGAATTCCTAACGGCATTTCACATCGTCTGTGTGACAAAAGTTACTCAACCAAATTACTCAAATTGCTCTTCCCTGCTGAGAACATCCGTCTTTTCTAGCACTTTTCTTTTGTAATTTTATACTTTTAAAAATACTTTTACAACACCCAATAATTTTCACAAAATGTCAAGAACTAAACCCATCCCATAAATCTAACAAAGACTTTAACTTCGAAAAGCAAATTAGAAATTTATAAAAAAATAGGATACTTTACAAACATAAAAGTTCTGAACGCAAGATCCATAACTAATCTTGACGTCCGGCTACAATAATTATACAAAAGGGTGCCGCTAAGCAAACGTGTTACAACTTTCCCTTTTCCCTTAAAATAAATTATCTTCCTGAAGGGAATATAATTTATCAATTCCATCCATACACAGAGTACTGGCGGTGGCTGAGGCTTCTGGCACGTGCCACGGGATACCTGGCATGGCCTGAACACCGCGTTGACCTCCACACTTTGAAGTTGCTCGCTCGTCTCCCTTGTTGTGGCTACGCTACAATGGCCTCTGCTGGGCGCCTTTCCAGGCGGTCCTGAAACCATAAAACCCTCGGCAGAATCACGGCCCTCATACTTTTACTATTACTATTCATGCAAATTATTATTAATTTCTTGTAAGTCATTATTATCCGCCGCACCAAATAAAAACTTTAATATGTTACCACCCACATTAATTAATCCGCGTTTATTTAATACTTAATTCTTTACTTACTATTTCATTGAGGGCAGTCTTGGTTGATGGTTCCATATCCAGTCCTAGCTGCATCACATTGTGTAGAACCTCTTCAAATGCCTCCAACACGATCCGGCAATCACTCAGATTGATATCAGTCGTCAAAATCCAATTGTCGCCGGTTAACAACACCTCTTCTTCTTTTATAAACACTAGCCTTTTGTCCATTCCAGACCCTGGCTCCTTGGCGGTGCTTATACAAAGAATCACAAACAAGACTAGACCTCCGAGCACTGTAAGCAAACATGATTAACACACGAACAATACATGAATAAAAAAGCTGCGGAATTATATCCGACTTCTAGAAATCCATGGTTCATTCGGAACCCTACCACGACTACGTAATGCATATCTACCGCGCGGCGTTTCGGTGATTTCTACCTGCCTGTCATTAACTTCTTTTGGTGGGCTATGAACTTCGACTTCGACGGTTACGGTAGAACCACCTGGTTCGTTTAGCGACTCTAAACTTTGCGCTCTGCTAACTTCCGGTACTCTAACCGTACGGTCGTTTTCCCGTTCAACGTGATCATATTTTCGCGGTGTATACACGTAATCAAACTTTTTCATATCGGTTACACTCGGAACCGGCCTACTGACTTTCTCTAACTCTTTAAAATTCGGCTCCAAGTACAATTTTAATCGGTTAACATTAACCAACATTTCTTTACCGCCTGTGGCGCTCTGGATCACGAAGTTTACAGGGCTGGTCTGCTTAATAATCTTGTACGGCCCTATCCATGGCTTTACAAACTTTTTACTTAATCCTGGTTTTACTACCTCGTTGTCTAAGAAAACTAAATCTCCAACTCGAAGGTTGCGCTCTGCTGCTTTCTTATTGTACTGAGCCTGATTTCTATTCTGCGCCTTATTAATTCGCTCTTTAACGACTTGATAAGCATCTTTCAGCCTATTCTCGATAGTTTGACTATAATCAGTTTTATTCTCCTTCTCTAATGGAGCTAAATTATCTTCACACGGAATCTCAAATTCCCGGCCATACATTAAGAAAAACGGAGTTTCACCCGTCGAATTATGTACTGAATTTCTGATGGCCATTAATACAAACGGAATCTTCAAGTCACAGTCTTTGTGATCGCTATTGATATAATGGTGACATAGTGTCTGAAAAAGTTCTATGAAACCGCTCGATAGCACCGTTTCCCATCGGATGATACGCTGTTATTTGTAATTTCTTAATGCCAAATGTTTCACACACACTCTTAAATAATTTGGATAGAAAATTTGTCCCTCTATCTGTCAATAGCTGCTTAGGTACGCCATGCCGTGAAATTATCTGCGTGATAAATGCATTAGCGACTGTCTCCGCTTTGTCATCAGGTAGTGCAATTGCTTTTTGGTAACGCGTGAAAGCATCAATAAATGTCAAATTATATTTATTGCCTCTACAGGTTCTTTCAAACGGACCTACGATATTCATGGCCGTTCGCTCAAACGGCTTACTAAGTCCACTGAACTTTTGCAAGGGGGCTGGCCTGTGATGGGGTGATGTTTTTCTTTGGTTAAATGATAAGCAGCGAACACAATAATCTTACCTGCTTACCCATATCTTTCCAAAAGAATTTCTTTTTAATCAAATTATAGGTTTTCTCAAAGCCTGGATGCCCTGCATGTGGTAAGTTATGATGCGATCTCAATATGTTATTAATCATAGTAGTTGGAGCAACTAGTCTATCTTCGCGTTCGTTTTCATCTCTTAATTTATAAATTACGCCATCTCTATCTTTATAAAATTCGCCGAATTTATTTTTTTCCACTTTTAACAAATTTTGAATTTCCGCATCTTTATCTTGCTCTTGCCTTATAAAGTCTCGATCCCATACGGGCTCATAATCATTCACGTAACGGATTTCTATTCGTGATAATGCGTCTGCATTACTATTTAATTTTCCCGGTTTATGAACGACATCGAATACATATTCCGATAATTTTAACGACCAGTTTAACAATTTACTACTTGGGTCATTTACACTATTTAACCATCGAAGTGGGCGATGATCCGTTATTAATGTGAATTGTCTTCCATATAAATAGGTCCTGAAAATCTTCACTGACCAAATAACTGCTAAACAGTCTTTTTCTATTGTTGGGTAATTACATTCGGCTTTGTTTAAGACTCTGCTGGCGTACGCGATTGGATGTTCCACACCTTCGCGGTTTTGACTCAAAATTGCTCCTAAGGCGAGATTTGACGCGTCTGTTGTTAATGTAAACGGCTGGCTAAAATCAGGATATATTAATATCGGTCCTTTAATTAACTCATTTCGTAATTTGTCAAATGCAACGAATTCTTTATCTCTCCATATAAACTCAACATTTTTTTGTAACAACTTAGTTAACGGTTTAGCTGTATTTGCGAATTCCGGAATAAATCTGCGGTAAAACCCAACTAATCCCAAAAATAATCTCACGTCACGGACTGATTTTGGTACGGGAAATTTCTCAATTGCATGGGTTTTTGATGGATCTGGTTTAACACCTTCACCCGAAATTACATGGCCTAGATACGTGGTCTCTCTGCGCACGAATTCGCATTTACTCGGTTTTAATTTTAAATTGAATTTCCGCAATCTATTAAATACGTCTTTAATCTTTGACAAATGTTCATCTATATTATCTCGCGAGAATATACAAATATCGTCTAAATAGACATAACATTTTTCCCCAATTAAACCGCTTAGAACACAATACATTAATCTTTTAAAAGTACTTCGCGCATTACACAGACCAAAAGGCATTCTGTTCCACTGATAATGCCCCCAGGGTGAGCTAAACCCAGTCTTTTGTTTATCTTCCTCGGCAATCTCTACCTGGTGATACCCCGACGCTCAGTCTAGGGTTGTAAACAACGCTGCACCATGCATGTGCGAAATCGTGTCTTGCAAATTCGGCAAAGGCAAGAAATCCTTCTTCGTTATTTTATTTAACGCACGAAAATCTACACACAGTCTAACTTTCTTTGAACCGTCCGACGTAACACGATTTACTAGAACAATAGGCGCTGACCATGGCGAATCACTTTCCTCAATTATGCCATCTTTCAGTAACTCTTCTATTTGTTCTTGCAAAACTTCTTTCTGCGTAAACGGTACTCTATATGGCCTTTTCGCTATAGGGTGGATGTCCTCGGTAATAATCCGATGTTTAACTTTTGACGTACAGCCTAATTTCACTCCTGGTCTTATAAATATATCTTTATAATCCATTAACACGCCTTCAACTTTACATCTATCATTCCGCGACAAGTGTTCCAAATTGAAAAGGGTTCTAAAATCTGCATCCTGTACTGATGCAACTAAATCATTGGGTTCGGCAGAACCACCTATGTCAATTGTGACATCTTCTTCGAATCCAACAATTGTTTTCGCAGGTATAACTAAATTCTCATTAGTTAGATTCATGAGCTTTACCGGTACGTCGGTCTCTTCGCCCCTCGCTACAACTCTAGCAGCTATTACGCCTTGAACACTAAGTTCTACAGGCACTACTAAAATACTACCTGCTTTTCCAAGAACAATACTCCTCTCCGCCAAGCACACAGCTTCGGACCTAGGAGGTATCGTGAAACTTTCTGTTGATACGGACCGACCGTATCTCATTACGTGTCGCATCCGCCTCACTTTCTCTTTCTAACTCTTGAGGATTGTTTGGTATTTGCATACTACTGCCTGAACCTTGCGAACCGACGATATTATGCTGTACCTGCGCAATTTCCTCGAAATGAACCGTTTTCAACATACTTTTTGGAAGTGTCGCATCAGCCTTACTTTCTCTTTCCAACTCTTGAGGATTGTTTGGTATTTGCATACTACTACCTGAACCTTGCGAACCGACGATATTATGCTGTACCTGCGCAATTTCCTCGAACTGAACCTTTTTCAATATACTTGTTGGAGCGCTTTCGGATTTTTCGGCACAAAAAGGACTCGACTCAGATTTTCCGTCTTTGTCTACCCTATTCAACTCAACAGTATCGTGCTGACTAATGGGTTTATTACTTGCTGTTTCCTTTTTATTTTTACAATCCGAACTAGCTACTTTATTCGAATTTTCATTTTCTTTGTCTAACTTTGATTGGCATGTACCTACAGTTTTATTGCAATTTTTATTACTTTTCTCTGTATTATTTTCAACAACTATTTCCGTTTCGCGATTCTCGTTGCGACTTTCGACTTTTAAAGTACCGTGAGTGACTTTTAACCGTTTGCGGCTTGGCTCGCGACATTGGTCTTTTATACTCCCGTGAGTAACACAATTATTGTCACTCGAAGCTTTGTTTCCTTCAACCAAAATTTCCTTATCACAAAAAGGACCTAACGAACTTTTTGTTTCAGGGTTATCCGCGGTACGCGATGCTGAAAGAGAAGTAATATTATTTTGTTTTGGAACATTAAGTTCCTTATTTTCGGCCATTAATAATTAATTCTACTTTATTTAGCCTTTTACTTTTGTTAGCACTGCTAGGGAGAGTGGATATGACATCGGCTGATCGCGATACTTTGCCAGGGCCGCCAGATTCGGAACTAACATCGACGGCCCAACCTAGTTTAAATTATCCCTTTGATCTTTATTACTCTTCGGTGTACTACCCGTTGGAAGCATTACGTAGCAATTTTTTATAGCATGTCCGCGTTTCTTACAACGTTTACACGCAATATTATCCCGACAATCTGTAGCTATATGCCCATACTTTTGACATTTAAAACAAAGAACATTATTATCCCGACAATCTTTAGCTATATGCCCATACTTTTCACATTTAAAACAAAGAACATTATTTTTATTGTCTCTACTTGTACTCGAACCTGGTTGATTGTTATAATTTTCTATTCTAAAATTTTTATTACCGCGATCCGGTATAGATTTCTTATTCTCGGCATGATTCAACGCCAAAACTTGAATTAATTTTTCAATTGATTCCGTCAAATGTGAATCATTCCTACTGGTAATCGCATTACTCGTAGCTCTTTCATCGGCAACTCTATTTACAAAATCAGCTTCACCTCGACGCAACATTTTAAACACCGTCTCCGATCTTTTCGCGATCTCTACCGCTTTCTCGAACGTTTTCGGGTTTTCATAAAATACGTCCCTTTGCAAATGTGGTAATATACCCGTCGTGAACTGATTTAACAACTGTCTGTCTATATAATTTAAAATTTCATTACTCGCGGCCTCTGCAGCAACGCCCGTAGCATCAGCCGAACTGTCTTCTTCACTCTCAATAAAACAGTTTGCTAAAGCATGCAATCTATACACATATGCAGATATTGTTTCGTCCCTAAGCTGATAGCAATTATTAAAAGCCCTTTGTACCGTCCTGGAGTCTTGTTTAGGTTGATACCTCTCTAATAATTCCTTTTTAAATATATTTTCCAGCTGTTAGTATTTCTAATTTTTGCATTATTTTTCACAAAACATGTCGCGTCTCCCGATAAATTTATTTTTGCCATTCTAATTGTTCGATCTTCATCCCATTTTCCCATTACTTTACAGTTCTCAAGTTTCTCTACAAATTCAACAACACTCTCGTTGGGTTTTCCCGAAAATAAGGGGATTTTTGTGTTTATTCCCGACATGGATGATACCGCTACAAGGTAATCTAATAACAATTGATCATTCATATTTACTGGACCAATTTGATCGTGCGCCATACTAAATTACTCAATATTGAATAATACGCCCCAAAATAAATTTATTGTTTCTCTTACCAATTTAAAGGCTTGGCAACTACCTGCTTGACCGTAATAAATACTCCAATATCGATTTAGCGCTCGACATCTACCATTCAAAATAAAATAACTACACACATTAATCTATTTCAATTTTGAACAAATTTGATGATTTTATACTGGTTTGAGTGGGTAGTTCTTCGCGAAAGAAAAACTTTAGATCCCACCGCTGTTCACCACTTTTATATAACAGAATGCGAGGTACAATTTTGAATATACTCTTTCCTATTACCCGTTTAAAACGGTTTGTTTCAATACTTGACCCGCAAGTGAAACACTAATTTAATTAATGTAAAACTTAATTTAAATCAAGGGTATCGCTGCCACCACTATCCGTGTTTTGAAAGTCCTCGGATAGCAAAGAGTATGAAAAAGATTAATTCACAAAATAAACAATATTCACACAGAATACTTACTCTTCCGCAATAACTGAAAATACTTGGGAGAACTTAAACAAATAAAACTGAGAACTGGTAGATGAACTTATTTATTTACACAACAATAAATCGTAAACAACAATACACACACTATTGACTACTGATCGTGACGACTACAGTTTAAAGGACGGTACCATAAAAGTAATTAAATTTTTAAAAGGGCGACCTCAGAATGAGCTTTAAGCTTATTGAATTGCTATCAGCGCTAAGTATTCAACACCAACTACCAAGAATCAAGTAATCTGTTAGGCTACTTACTTTTCATCACAGGTCGGCCTCGAATGAAGCACTTTATTATTAAACTAACACACTACTGAAGAAACAAAGAAAAATTATTATTATTTGGATTAACACTCTAATCAACTTGGGAGAACGCAGACTTCAACAATTACTTTAGTCACAAAAACAACAAAAACTTATAAATCACTAAGATAATTAGAACAGCCGAATGGAAAATAGAACAACGTCACAATCAACAGTCAGATCAAGACTCCTCGAGATGAGATCATCTCAAAATCATCTTTTCTAGATTTGCACTCCACTTACAACAAGGAAGTCCAACCCTCATACCCTTATTGGCTAACTTAAAAATGAACACGATATAATTGGTCAAGTAACTGAGAAACTTTTCGAGTGTTACAGGGGAGAAGTGAATTCCTAACGGCGTTTCACATCGTCTGTGTGACAAAAGTTACTCAACCAAATTACACAAATTGCTCTTCCCTGCTGAGAACATCCGTCTTTTCTAGCACTTTTCTTTTGTAATTTTATACTTTTAAAAATACTTTTACAACACCCAATAATTTTCACAAAATGTCAAGAACTAAACCCATCCCAAAAATCTAACAAAGACTTTAACTTCGAAAAGCAATTTAGAAATTTATAAAAAAATAGGATACTTTACAAACATAAAAGTTCTGAACGCAAGATCCATAACTAATCTTGACGTCCGGCTACAATAATTTAAACAAAAGGGTGCCGCTAAGCAAACGTGTTACACACACAGACATCATCGTGAAAATGTTAACATTGGATTCTAGGAACCTTAGGTCATTTACCAAAATCTCGATATGCAATTTTTAGCACGATCCCTATACCTCCTATACCAAGGGTAGCGGGAGGTAAAAAAACAGCAAATGCAAATCAGTTACCAAATGCATTAATACAAAAAGTTTTACTTTCATAGTTCAAACATACATCTATGTTTGCTTTTATTGTATTATAAAATTATGTTCAAGTTTGAACAAAGATTTGTCTTAATTATTAATAATTTAGCAATGGTGGTAATGTTCGTTCTACTTTTTTACGAAGATTACAGTATTTTGACTTGTGTGAAAATAACCTCTCTATTGAAGCAGTCGTCCTTGGCAAACAAAGCAACCTGAATAAGTAAATGGAATTGTTCTAGAGAAGTTTAATTGTTTTAAAAATGTGCAGATACTTTCTTTCATTTATTTTCAGGTCGTTTTATCATTTTAATTTTTTTCTATCTTAGTTTCCAAATATGATTTTAACATTGCATATTCACATTTTACAATCATCAAGCACTAGAAAATATATATTTTTTAGTGAAACATCGTGTTAAATTTAAAAAGAGTTAGTAGAAACCGGGACATTACAAAACCCTGACGGGACGCCGGGACAATCTATAAAATCTGGGACTGTGTCGGACAAATCAAGACGGATGGTCACCTATATTCTGGTGACCACATTCCTATAAACAAATAACAATTTTTGTGTTTCAAATATTGTTTTGTTTATTTTAATATCAACTGTTTTATTTCTAGTGATATTTAGGAATATTTATTATCAGTATGTTCCACTTTACAAATATCTGTCAATTGAATAATTCAATCATTTTAAATTCTGAAATTTTCTATACATACAACTGTATAGTGAATTATAACTGGAGTTATATTCTCTGTTTTTAAGAGTGCAAATTTTGTACCGTTCTGGTCTGACAGTATTATATATTATTATACGTGACTTTAACTTCAGTAGTACTTTATGTATTAAAAATAAAATAGAATTTATAATATAAATTCTTTGTTGTAATCAACAGTGGTTGCAATCAACACTTAACATTTGAATTCAAATAATGTTACTTTTGTGACCATTTATTATTGGACAAAAAAATTCCACATTCATTAGCTTATTATTTTTCAAAAAATGTTATTGAATGTATAACTGGAAGAATTGTGGATCCCTTGTAATTTAACCACATTTTGCTAAATTTAAAGAAAATGTATTGTTGCAAATATAAATTAAATAAAAATATCTATGTGGTATAAAATTTTATATTTTAATACAAATCTATTTACAATTACTTAAAGCAACTGTAATGAAATATAAAACACTGTACCTACTATTCATTTAAATAATGCGTATTTAGTATAATTAGCCTTACTAAAGCCCATACGTATAATTTTAATTAAATTTCACCTGTCACCGCTTTCTTTCGTAACACAAATATTATTTTAACTTTTAGCTTGCTTACGATCGAAAAATAAATGTAAATATAACATGGTGATACTTCTTTATAGCGCATTAAGTACGGTCTTACTTTATTTATTATAATATTTTGCAAGCTTCTCTAGTAGGGCGAAATTTCCAAAATTAAGTCATATGTTAATTCGCGCAATAAATGAAAAATTCCTTGAAATATTTCTTCAGGTATGCTGAGAGCATCATTAGAATCAACATCCCTTAATTCTCGTCGCAGAATTGTGAATTCATGTCTAATATTTTATAATTACCTATATTTTATTCATTCTTTGAAATATTTTTCTAGTATACACATACCTCTCTTTTTCGTCTTGAAAACTTTTTAACATCAAAAAATCGAGATTGACAATTTATTGTTACGTTAACAATCATTGTTAGGCACCAGAATACCATTTTCAACAAATATTGTTAAGTTAACAATATTGCTTAATTAACAATTGTTAAAAAGTTAACAATGGTCACGAGAACACGGCCGATTTTATGTTATGTTTATGTTATCATAATATATTAACGTCCGACTGTTATATTTTCATAACAACCCTGCTTTCAGGGTTGTTATATATCAAATAACACCCAAGAGCGTATTATGAGTTGTTGCTATGATAATATTGTCAATAAAATGATATTAATACTTAGATAAAGCCTAAAAAACAAGCAGAAGCATTTATAGGTTACCTACTCCGTAAATTTTATTAAAACTTTCTGATCCGTAATCCGCAGAATATTAAAAAATTATAATCAGACGTTAAACGTTGAACGCACCACGGGAGGTTAAACGGACTATAATGCCTTCGGTCAGCGTACATATATCGGGCCAGATGCCCTCGAAAAGTACACTGTTGACCTCAGGCGTTATTGTGCTTATAACACCCTTGATACGATATTTACTATAACCGCCAAAATTATTTTGAATTTTAAATGACATAAAAGTGTCCGCTGTGGTGCACTCTCTACGCAAACAATGAGTGTGCGTATGGTGACGCCTGGTAAACACCCCCACGGTACGAATATGACGTCATTATTACCAGGCCCGGATTACCCATAAGGCCAACCTAGGCCATGGCCCAGTGCGCAGATACGGAGAGGGCGCACATCGAGTAGTTGGAAATATAGGAAAACGGAAAGAGAGAAGTGCCTGCAGTTACCAGACGACGTAAACAGTCACATTTGCTTTAATTATACAAAATCAATATAGTAAAGTAATTGATAACTCCTGTTGAGCTATGACAGTTGTCGAAGATTTTAAATAATTCTAATATTTATACACCGGGTGTCTACTTTTTATTAATCTTAACAAATATAATGGTAAAATTTTCTTGACTGTAATTTCCGTCCTATGAAGTCCAAAATTATTGTTTACATGCGTTTCATTTGAGAGATAGAGAAGCAAAATAAAAGTTATAATCTTTAGCTACTTATAAAAAGATGGTAAATGTATCTTTGATGCATTATAATAGTAGGTATATTAAGAAACAAATTTTATAAAGCAATCTGTTAACCCACGAGTCCAACTTTGGAAAACGAGCCGCTTTGAAGTGAGTTTTACAAAAGACGAGTGCGATCACAGTCCTTATTAATCATGTTTTTATACTAGTTTTTCTATTCGGGTAATTGTATAATTCTATTAGATTTTTAATAAATGCGACTTGTAAAATCAGTTACATTGGTAGCACTTCCCGCTAACAAATTAAACTTTAGAGATGAAAATTCTTTGTTGACTGACAGCAATTTGATGTTGATATGTCATTTATGTATCAGTTTTAAAAGCAGTCACTCACCACGTCTAGAAAACGAAAAGATCTAAAAACAGTACGTTTATAGATGTTCATAACAAGTTTTCAATGCGTTTATAGACTCACAAAGACACCGATATAGAAAAACAATTTAATGAAATCAAGCATTATTAAAACTCAGTATATATTGGGTGGGGGGGGGGGGGGGCGGATGCAGTCATGAATTTTGGCCCAAGGCGTAAAGAAATGATAATCCGGGCCTGATCATTTCCGATATCTGCGTATGCGTGTAAAGCATACTGGCACACCCAGCAATCAGTGCCGAATTAAATCATGTGGAGATCCTTTAGCAATCGGCAAAAGATGATAAGCCACGTTATTTTAAAATAAATATTTTTTTAAAGACTTTTCCTTGTTTCCTCCGCCAAAATATACGTTTTAGTAATCTACCTATAACACTTTATAAAAATAGTTTTATGTTGAAAATTATTATAACCCTATTTTTCCATTTTTTCTTTTTCAAAACTGTAAACTCTAATCTACGAAATTTTCGTTTTGTAGCATATCAGATTATTCCAATAAGTCCTTCATTTATTGTAAATACATACATTTTATAGCATCGTTATGCGAAAGAATTATTACGAAAATCAATATAAATACTAAATACTGGTATTGGTATCATAAAAATGTTTACCTAAAAAACTAATACAAATTTACAACAAATAACAAATATAATACAAGTGTAAATATAACATATTTATTATAATTAGATAAAAGTTTTAATTTCAAACAGATAACAAAAGACATACATATTTAGATAAATATAGTGATCTATATTCTAATTATTGCACTAAATCACTATCAATGTCAAGTATAAATAGCGCTAATAATTTATTTTTTCTATTTCGGTGTTCTTATGTTTCTATAAAAGCACTGTTTATCACTAAAAACACGACGTTTAGAAAATCTATAAACGTACTGTTTTTGGCGCCTTTCATGTTCTATAGGTGGTAGTCATGCTTTCATAACTGACAGATAACCTTAAAATGGTTTACCATTGTTTGTGTTAAAATATTACTTCTAATTGTGGATTTTTATCCTTTCACTAGATGATAGGACTAGAAAGAAAAGAAATTTATAGCTATAGCTGTGTTAGTTAAGAAAGAATAAGAACATGTGAAGTTAAAATTTCAAGTAAATAATTATGAAACAAGAAACAATGCGCTCAGGTTTACTTTGTGAAAATAATTAAAACGGTAAGTTTTATTTATTACACTTTAAATTTATGGTAATGCAATTTTGAATCTAATGTATTGTTATTCCAGGCAGGTTATGAAATGTATGATGCACGTTACTTGAAAATGTTAACACTGTCTACTCAATTTGTGGCGGCTACTAGCAAACAAATATGAAAAGTTGAAGTTTTCATCCATGATTTGCAGTTCCACGTTGTGGCGAACTATCGAATATATGCCATATATGTTTTGTATTAAAAATTGTAAGAAAAGCTGTTGCCGTTATCTGTGCAACTGAGCAGTGAGTGTTGTAAAAATGGTGGAAAGTAAAAGTCTAAAGCAATAAATTGTTCATTAAAGTATTTCATTATTTAAAGAGTTTTATTTATATGTTTTCTCAATAAAAAGGCTTGATGGTCCACGTAACGTCCTTCAATCCCATATTCAAGTTTTATTTATGATAATAACCAACACGAAACACCGATATGTCAAATCAGGATGGTTCATTAATAAACTTGGAGTTCATTGTATGTATTGGTTTTCCTCTTTCATAATTGTATAATGCTTGATACAATGTTTTAATGTAAACAATCAGACAAAATCACAAGATACACAAACTGTCAAAATGTGAAATTTCAATTTTTAGCGGGAAACGCTACCAACATAACTGATAAAAAAAACACCAACTCATATTTTTGACAACGCCTTTTTTTAAAAATCTAATTGTAAAATTACCTCAATAGAAAAAATAGTATAAAAAACATGTATCATAAGGCCTGTTGACGCACTCGTCCTTTGTAAAACTCGCCTGGCGGCTCGTTTTCCAAACTTGGACTCGTACGTTAACAGATTGCCTTATGATACTTGTGTTTTAATGTACTATTATTCCATCGTATTGTAATAATAGTGTCTTGTAAAACTGATTGTCATTTTGTATTATGGTAATCAAGATTCCACTATTGTAAATAATCATGAATTTTTTTATTTAAAGATTTTTTTGTTTGTAATAAAAAAATATTTCAAAATTAAATTAATATTATTTTAATCCCGTGTAGCAGAGTGCGGGGCCTCTAAAAGTCTCGCGGCTCATAGGCAATTGCCAAGTCTGAGTAATCCGGCATTGCCAGCAATGAATAACATGACGAGATGATGATATATTTATTTACTAACAAATTTCAAAACTTCTTATTCTATGGGTCAAAACCTATATGAATTTGTTTAATAATAATAATAATAATAATAATAATAATAATAATAACAATAATAATAATAATAATAATAACAATAATAATAATAATAATAATAATAATAATAACAATAATAATAATAATAATAACAACAATAATAACAATAATAACAATAATAATAATAATAATAATAATAACAATAATAATAATAATAATAATAATAACAACAACAATAATAATAATAATAATAATAATAATAATAATAATAATAACAATAATAACAATAATAACAATAATAATAATAATAATAATAATAATAATAATAATAATAATAATAATAACAATAATAATAATAATAATAATAATAATAATAATAATAATAATAATAATAATAATAATAATAATAATAATAATAATAATAATAATAATAATAATAATAATAATAATAATAATAATAATAATAATAATAATAATAATAATAATAATAATAATAATAATAATAACAATAATAATAATAATAATAATAACAATAATAATAATAATAATAATAATAATAATAACAATAATAATAATAATAATAACAACAATAATAACAATAATAACAATAATAATAATAATAATAATAATAACAATAATAATAATAATAATAATAATAACAACAACAATAATAATAATAATAATAATAATAATAATAATAATAATAATAACAATAATAACAATAATAACAATAATAATAATAATAATAATAATAATAATAATAATAATAATAATAATAACAATAATAATAATAATAATAATAATAATAATAATAATAATAATAATAATAATAATAATAATAATAATAATAATAATAATAATAATAATAATAATAATAATAATAATAATAATAATAATAATAATAATAATAATAATAATAATAATAATAATAATAATAATAATAATAATAATAATAATAATAATAATAATAATAATAATAATAATAATAATAATAATAATAATAATAATAATAATAATAATAATAATAATAATAATAATAATAATAATAATAATAATAATAATAATAATAATAATAATAATAATAATAATAATAATAATAATAATAATAATAATAATAATAATAATAATAATAATAATAATAATAATAATAATAATAATAATAATAATAATAATAATAATAATAATAATAATAATAATAATAATAATAATAATAATAATAATAATAATAATAATAATAATAATAATAATAATAATAATAATAATAATAATAATAATAATAATAATAATAATAATAATAATAATAATAATAATAATAATAATAATAATAATAATAATAATAATAATAATAATAATAATAATAATAATAATAATAATAATAATAATAATAATAATAATAATAATAATAATAATAATAATAATAATAATAATAATAATAATAATAATAATAATAATAATAATAATAATAATAATAATAATAATAATAATAATAATAATAATAATAATAATAATAATAATAATAATAATAATAATAATAATAATAATAATAATAATAATAATAATAATAATAATAATAATAATAATAATAATAATAATAATAATAATAATAATAATAATAATAATAATAATAATAATAATAATAATAATAATAATAATAATTAATAATAATAATAATAATAATAATAATAATAATAATAATAATAATAATAATAATAATAATAATAATAATGATACATACACAAAGTTTACATATATACAATTATACAGAGATATTTTTAGTGCCCTCTGTTGACACCCTCGTTACATGCAGAGTAGCTTATAGTGGCCTCTGCTGCCACTCGGACTCATCGGGGTGTGTCGGTTTTTTGAATAAAAACTGACTCGTGTGGGAATCGAAAGCGGTCCCATACGAGCAACCTTGTATGTCAGGCGAGCACTCTTAACCACACGACCACCGATGACCGTAATTTGTTTTATATGTTTTTATGCAGAACCTATATTTAATTCAGTATAAGTAATACAAATAATTGTAAAAAATAGTATTGTTTTGTATTTGTTTGAATTATAAATAAGAATTATTGTTGTCGAATATTATTGTTTTAAGGCTTAAAGGCTTGACGGATAGGGACCATAGAGAATTTTAATTAACAAAGATAGAATTTGTAAAAAATTCATGGCCCCAATGGGATTTGAACCCAGGATCTCTTATAACTAGAAGGGTGCTGTAAGCAACTGAGCTGCAAGATCCCACTGAAGTCAGCGTATCTTTCACAAGTATTTCTAGAATTCGTAGACAAGTAAAATCTCCTAACGGAATAGAGGAATACTAATACTCAACGCGACATATCTGTAAAGTGAAATTCAGTCTCACTCAAACGTTGATAACAATTTTTTGTGGTCGCATATTATTGTTTTAAATCGTAGAATATTTTTGATTACATCAAATAAATGCTTCATTACTGGTATAACAAAGTTAGATTACAATAATGAAAATTACTAACCACACAAATAAATTAATTATATAACAATTTATAAGTGAGAACCTATATTGCAATGCAATAATTCAATGATAAAGATTATTTAAATATAATTTTAAAAGTAATTTACTGTCTTACACATATGTTGTTCTTAGATTTAATCCATTTCGTAGGTTTGACGCATTGCTTCCTGGGTGATGATTTATCGTTTTAATTTATGCAAGACTCAAGACAACATTTTAGCTTTAAGCCAATTTAATGAAAAACCAAGATGAATAACATAGCGTAGGTACACATTCCGTAATACTATTATAAACTTACAAACATTTCCTGCCGAGTACAATGAAAATCATAATAAAACTTACTAGGCAACTGAGCACAAATGTTAATTAGAAAGTTAAGAAGTCTTGTTCCGCTCTTTCTACTTCACACAGTCGTTTCCCTAAACATAATCATCACTTAAAATAATTATTAAGACGAAAAAGCAAAAGGAAAAAATGATATGAGACTTGGCACTATTCATTTTCATTAACACTTAATTGCTATAATTTATGCTCTCTAATTAATTATAATTTTATCTCGTGTGTTCTTCCCGTAAGCATCTGGCCGCGAGCGAGCGCATTTCCTTTTATTTTGTCTGAAAATTTCACGAGTAACGAACGATTAGCCTGTCTTTCAAATTGAGTTTTATTTCTTCAATCTGCAAATGATAATTTGTTCTATCCATTCCACTAAACCCTTTGGAAAATTATTGTAAATAATATTTATTTTAAAATACAATGCACTTTGTTTAATTCTATTTAATAATATTAATTTTATCCAACTTCAATCAGTTCATTTTAGGAAAATTGAAGAATTATTTTATATATAAATAATAGGCCATATTAATACGTTAAATACCAATTAGAATCAGAAATTTCATATTGTTTTCGTGAAATTAACTTACTGAAGTTTGAAGTTCGGTTTGCGGTTAAATATGGTACACTGTAATTCTATTTATCCTGTTGTTTTGCAAAGGTCATGTTGATACGGAAATTAAATTGTATTATTCTTTTTTTCTATAGCAGGTTTTATATGATGTATGATTTCTTCTACTCAACACATTGGTCAAGTCATCAACCGCAAGAATAAATAAAATAATACTTTAACAGCTAGGGTAGATAAAGCTGCTTTAATTTTTACTTAAATTAAATACGTTATACAGTTTGTAATTGTAATACCTAATAGCAACTTCAATGATTTTACAATTAACATTATAAGAAAGATCTATTCTTGGAATAGAGCCACAAGCCAGAATTTATACTAAATTTTAAAATTGTACAAAAATAATAATTTTATTTATAATTGATTTACCTTTTTAAAAAAACTTGCTGTTGTGTAAAATATAACTACTAATCTAATTTTTGATTAGACTCCGTACACTTTTACCGTGCAAAAAATTTCAGACTAGGAAAGTCAAAAACCCTTTTGGAAATATCTATTCATGAAATATTTGCAAAAATCCGAGATAAGCTCACAAAATATATTTCTCGCAATTTCTGGCAAATTGAAAAATATCAATTTTTAATGTTTATCTTGTAATATCCCAGGAAGTGTATGATATATTATATTCAAATTTTATATACTTAAAACACAAAGCATGTAGTCGCTCAAAGTTAGGAAAATATTTTTATTAACCGAATAAATAAGTAAAACATTATACTTGGCAAAACTCATGTAGTCAGAAAAGTAGGTACTCCATTACTAAATCTCGTCCTTTTAGGAATTTCATAGCACATACTGGTACATAAGAAGAAATAAGAAGGTCCAAATTTATTTTATATGAAAAAATCAAATTAATATATTGTTTACGTTACTAGTTATTAAAAATTTATTATACGATAGAATGCCTGGTCGGTCGGTCGGTCGGATTGTAGGCACTATAAAACAGTGCTGTTGACAAAATTCGAGAAATAAGCTTTATACTTTTTCGAATTATGAATTTCGAAGTGAAAATTCAGAATATTTTTCGAAGTTTGTAATTCAATAGTTAAAGCCGCCATCTATTTATTTGTTTTACAATGACATGACTTGTTTAAAGTTTAAACTTGCTCTCTGAGTCCAAACACCGAGATTTGTTCCTTATATGTTGAAAGTAAAATATTATTAATTAACATGACGCCGCGAAGTACAATTTGGAAATATTTTTTTCTAAAATTAATAATAACAAAGCAAATTGTAATAAATGCCAATTAACTTACACTTGAAAATATATAATTCTGACTTCGTAAATACTCGAAATTGGAATTTAATGTGTATGAAATTCGAATTTAGTTAAAAGCTCTAAATTCGAAATTTCAAATTTAGATTAAAATTCGAAATCCGAATTTTCGAATTATTTTTCAACTGGATAATCGAATTCTATTTTTCCAAAATCAACAGCACTACTATAAAATTCCGAATAGGACGAGTACTTTTCTGACCAACAATGGGGGTTTCCACCGCAATCAAAATAGTAAATAATAACACTATTACACTAAAATATATCATAAAACATTTACGAAAACACTAAGTAAATAGTTAAATATGTTTCCAATTTTTTTTTAATGCATGAAAACATTATACTGCGTTTGAAATGCTGCTGGCCGATGATGTCACATGCCCGCTCGATTTTATAGTGTCTATGTTATCTCTCAACATTTCTGTATGATGTGAGTTGTTTATAATATTCGATTTTACCTCAACTAAATTCAATATCTTATTATGAGATGGTAGCAAATTCAAATTGCAACGTTACATTTAAAAATATTGAAGGTTAGAAAAACTTCACTTGCTTTTTGTTCATACCAGTATATTTTTAAGTAATAACCATGGTAATTAGTTAGGCCGACTAAAATTTTGAGTAAATACGTTTAAGCCTCAAAGAACAAAAACATGTCAAGTGGCATAATTTTTACTAGAGTAATCCTATTTAACATAGACAGATTTGTTTATTTTTATGTGGTGGCTTTTAAGGTTCAAAGTATAAACATGCTTTTGCATGATATAATATAATATAATAATATTCTTATATAAAATTTTTTGAAAATACGTTTTAGCTTTCCAAATAGTTTGTAAGTCTTAAGTATGAGAAAACTGTAATAGAAGAATGTAAGTACACCAACAATTGATAGATGACGCAACATTGGCTACATAGCCGGCCTGAAACGTGCTGCCGTGGCGGTAAATACTCGGCGTTTAAACGATCTACAAAAAGTACTTTTCAATATTTCTTTTAGAGAAAATCTGTCATAATAAAAATGCTTTATTTGTTCTAATACACATTACTTTTCATGAAGAATAACATAAAAATTTAAAAAGTAGTGGAAACCTTCATTAAATTACAAAGATCGGAGACAAATGTAATAGGTATCTACTATTTCTTTGAAAAATAATGCTATAAATAATATGAATTCGGTAGCAATTTGAGATGTGTTGATACATGTTTCAACTTCCATCTTGCTTGTTGATACTTGTAACTGCAGACATCTGAGAGGTTCTTTAGCTAAAATTATTTTTGCTCATATAAATCTTTATTTTTAATTAAAAAGTGGATTTTTACTTGATTTGCCATTAAATATATTCCTATAATAATATGTCTAAATGTACGACCAAAAATGAACGCTATAGGTATTAACAAACATAATTAGCCCCCAGTTTTAAATAAATCTGATGAGCCTATGGATTTGGACTGCAGCCAACCATTAACGTCAACCTCACTCTCTTCCCTTGCAGCACACAGTGTGAATGATAACGCAAATGCCTTAAACTTAACGTGAACGGAGTCTACAGTTCGACTACTAATATAAAATAACCAAATATAATTAGTGACACATAGTATCAAGGTTGCATATCACATTGTTTAACAAATATCAATCAAATAACTGCAACGAATTTCATTCTCGATAATTTTATTTTAGTTTAAAATAGATACGTGGGCAGATTGGATACAAGGTAGAAGTGTGTGTATGCTGTACTCAGTTTGAATGAGTGCTTGCGTAGGAAGGTTTGTAGCAGGCGAAAATGTGAATTGTTGGTGGAACTATTTTGAAATTTATAACACTTTACGAAGGCAAATACAATATTGCCAATCACGCACACCAAAAGATAAATACCAACCCTCAATTGCTACATCTTACATCAAATATAAAAAATTGCTTTCAATTTTTACGTAGGTATCAAATGAAAAATCTTGTCATCAAGGACTCTCATTTTTTGTCTATTTGCATATACAGGATATTCCAAATAATTTCGCCCGCGTGGCGTAGAATCTTGAGAACTATAGGAGATATGAAACTCGGTAAAATTAGACAAAAGTTGCCCCACTAGAAGACCATTTTTAATATGTTTCATTATTTCACAAAAAATTCAAAGGTCAGTAGATACAGGCGAAAATGTAAGTTACGCAGTTTTTATTTTTTATTTTGGATATACTTATAAGAATAACGGCTGTTCTGATAGGGAAGGCAAACCACTTTTCGAATGAGTAATGCAAGTTTACGAAAAGTCTACAAGAAGAAAGCTGCCCACTAAGTAGAACAAAGAATGTACTTTTACTTTAGTGACTCAATAGCCCATTCCATAAACAGTGTTTAGCATGAAGAGATAAGTTATTAATTTAGTAATGAAATTCACGTCGAGATGAATGTCACTTGTAATCTATAACTCTATAAATTCTTTTACACTAACCCGATAAACTATTAGTGTGTGTCTACTTATTTTTAATGAAAATGATAAATCATAACGGCTTACATATCTTACCGTTCTGTAACCAGTGCAGGTGCTTACCAAGCGCTACTTTTCGGACACTCAATGATGTCGTGAAAAGTGTACCACTGGTCACTTTTATGCTGTTTGATATTTGGAAATAATATTCAACTTGATTCTGATCTGATTCGAATTCAAAATGTCCCTTCTACAACTACATTTATGTGTTTCTAATTCTAATAAATTATATTAGTTTATTGGAAAATCAATTGTTATTAAATCTATAAGTAGATAAGATAAAAGTGCTCAGTAACCCGGGAAGTACCTTGTACCTTACAAGAGTAACATCGACTTTCTATTTCGTGAACGACGTTCCCTGCCTACATAGTGATGCATTAAAAAAATCAATGATGCAAATTCCAGGCGGCTATAACGTGTTGTAAGGCCTAAAATATTTATGTGCAAGTCAGGCATCTCTCCAGGTTTAATACGAGAGTTTTCCGTGCCGGAGGCCGGAGTGTGTGTGCGGTGTTCTTATTTCCCCCCGGGCCTGCCTGGAACATATTGCGACGGTGCTGCCATCTGGTTGTCATGTGACACGCTGCGCATAGATTTGTTTTCATTTGTACGCCCTGTCGAGTTGGCTATGAAAAAATATTCCGCGCGACACGGCCGGGGTAATTGAAAATAATAGCCGCGGGCCTCGGACGCCAGACAACGGAATTTACTTTAAAAATAAACTCGCGACAGCGATTTTACACTGCAAAGAGAAATTACAGTAAAATTCTGAGTGACGACAACCCAGCGTGCATACCGAATTAATAATATTATACAGGTGTCTCACAACTCGCGCCCCAGACGAAACTGACACTTGCCGACGACAATAGGTTGCCAACAAATAGAAGAAAATAATTTGCGGCTGCTTGCATAACGGAGTTACAAGACTTTTTAATCCACCAATCCCGGAAGGATATCTTGATGTGTGATAATGTTATTACAAAATAAAACTGGTTGCTAGGTTTTAAAAATACTACTAGTGAGTTACAAAATTTGTTTGACTTACTGTAATTTTGACACTTTGGAGTTGACTTTTCACTGTCAACATATTTAGGTTAGCGAAGGTGTCATCCGAGATCATCATTTATATCGTACAGTGCAACGTGTTGTAGCAACTGTGTAAAATATGTTAAACGAAAATATTATTGTCATTTGATCTGGCATAACTTGACCGGTCTCATGCGTCCTTGCGATGGCTCTCAATATCACTTTATGATTCACAAGATTTGTATCCGGAAAAAGTTCCGAATAGACTCGTGCTACCTCTCTGGCGTTACGTCCACATTCTTCGAAAATTATAACCAATTCTAAGTAATCATCGGCTGAATACATGGTAAGAATTTGCCTTTTTTTAGTCACCTTGTCAAATTTAATTTGACACTGTATTACGTACCGTTATGGTTTGGGTAATAAATTGTCCCCACCAGGGTGAGGCTGCCGGCTTCTCAGGGAGAATGGGGTGGTTCGATGAACTGGGCGCCACGTGATCGGACAAGCTGTCCTCACCCTCTAGACCACGGTAGTGTGAAGGACAACAAAAATATTTAAAGTGCTCAACGCCAAAAATAAATCCTGCAAAATCGTTTGGAGAGGAACCCTTAGGTGATTTTACAATAATTACCAAAATATTACTTAATGTGCATGAAAATATATTGAACAACAATATACAACAAATAAATGTATAGGACATATAATTAACAAAGCAGTAAACTGAGGACAACGGATGTTCGCGACGCCAATACAAAAAAAAAGAGAGAAAGGAGATAGGAAGAGGAGAGATCAGGGTAGAAGCGCGTACACCGACGACTATATTTCCCGCAAGCTCTCGGACTAAACCCTGGAAACCATGGGTACATACAAGGGCCCTAACCTACCGAAGCTGGCCAGTCGGTTCACAAAAAAAAAATGGCGGGAGTAATCGCGGAGAACCGTTGTGAAACACAGCGCAGGCGCAAAACAAATACAAAAATGACGGTCAAAATTCGAAGGATCAACTAAGATAAAACTAAGGGCGTCAACCCACAAACATCCACGTTCACACAAAAGCTTAAAATTAAGTGAATTTAAATTTACTGGAAATAAATATAAAAGTTCCAAGCTGAAGGCTTATTTTGCACAAAAAGGAATTTTGTGCCACAAGAAAAAGAAAAAAACAAAATAGTCCGCAGACTCCAATATGAATTGAATGAAACTTTAATATACGAAAAGGGTTTTCGACGAAGTCAAAATTTCGATGAAAACAAAATTCAACCACACACACTTATCTCACAACACTTAGCTGTTTCTCTCTCGCACGTGTTCTGCAGGCGAGCTGGTGGAAACGCGGAGGATGTGGACAGCGGGGCCAGATGTACGGGCTCTCGGTGGTGACGATGTAGGATGGACTTACGGGATCGTGTGGACAAGCCGGAAGTCTCAAAATCCAGACGACGTTCGCTCAGTAGCGCAAAAAAAATCCCCTCAGCGGGCTTTTCCGGGTAAGGCAAAATCAAAATTCTCACACGCGGAAAAATACGCGAAATAAACTTTTATCCCAAAAAAAATTGGAATCGAAACAACTTCGATGAAGAAAAATTTATCGCACGCGACTACAAAAAAAAACGACGCCCAAGAAAAAAACTAAACTTGCTTTATCAAAGGTACCCCCGTATCTAACCCGTTACCGCCTGTAGGGTTTTGCATTTTTTAAAATGTTTACTAAACAAAATGCATTACGCATAAAAAGAGATATGAAAGAAGAGAGACAGAAAATAGAGAAAATGCGCCAAAATGCATTTAAAATTCCTAGATAGACAAAGGAAAAAGAAATGAGGTGGAAGATGCTAAATATACAAGAGAGAGAGAGAGACAACGCGGAACGAAACGAAGAGTGTCGGGAACACCCGACCACCGCCGACGACTACTAGGGAACAGTACAGCGCAACACATGCGAAACGTAAAAATTACCAGCATTGAAAGAAATAAGAAGAAATAAGAATAAAAGTTACTAACATAATAACAACTGTCACAAAAGATAACCCCACATTTAGCAACAAATAACAACAATAAATTAAGTAAACTGAGTAAGAGTAAAGTATGAACTTATAACCGGAGAATGAATAGGAGGCAAGTGGCTAAAAGTATGTTTTGCAGGTATGAAATAAACGAGAATTAGAGCACAATAAAGGAAAGACACACAAAAATAACAAAATGCACATGGACACGTAACAACTGACATTTTACGAAAACTACAGTCGCCCACACATTTTAAAGAAGATTTGATTTGTATAAAACCCTAGTAACGTAAAATTACAGTAAACACACATTAAAGGTGTAGGTCTCTGATTGGTCAATTTTAAGCTATTAGATTTCGAAGGCTTCAACCGCTTCATTTGCACTTGTATATCAGAAACCACACATTATTTCCTTTAGTAAATAGGAGGAAATCATAAGGTTCAAGATCAGGACTGCATAGTGGGTGCTCCAGCAATTCCTCCTTTGATTCTTTTAAATAGGCTTTAGTTTGCGCAGTAGTATGTGAGAATGCATTGTCACACACTTTTTCAAACACCCCTGGCAAACAAATTGTTATGTACCAATTAAAAGTTACTGTTTTCCTATCTTCTAATGCAGTAGGACCGGATTTTGTGAAAAAGAAGACAATCATTTTGTACAAACACTTCGAACTCATTTTACTTTGACAGGATTGGGATCTGTTGGAAAGACCCATTAAGCTGATTATCGTTTTGTTTCAGGTTTAAATGCATACATCCATGATTCATCACCTATTATAATATCATATTGCTTTAGATTTACCTTCGATGTACTTTTTTAATGTTTTAATGCACCATTTCACACGATTTTGCTTTTGACAATCATTTAAATTTTGAGGTGTCCAACGGTAACAAACTTTCCTGCCTTTTAGATGATCGAGCAAAATTTTGTTTATAGCCCGTATAATTCTGTATGTAACACGGTTGTCTTCTTTTATCATTTTACGAATAGCAGGTATGTTTTCATCGGTAAATGCAGAAATTGACCGATCTTCGCGTAAATCGTCATTAAAAGAAACTCGATGAAATTTAAATGCATTGTACATGCTGTGAATAGACTGATACTAGGTGCTTTATTTCCAAAAGCATCCCGAAGCTTTTCGATGCATTGTTTTGGAGAGAGCGAACTTTTAATCAGTCGTGTGACTTTCACTATTTTTCATAATAACATAAAATATCTTCTGAAAATTCTATTTTCTATGGCATATTGACAGTTGTCAGCTCTTCATGACAATTTCATGATGCTGCAATTTTTTTAAGAACATGATCTTTTTCATAATACCATACTGTTAAATGTGCTTTAACTGTACTGTATGCTCAACCGATATATGCATCAAAACAGCCACGGCCGTTATTTTTTATAACAGTACAATTATTAAAAATCATGTGTTCCTAAAAAAATCTCAGCATCATGAAATTGTCATGAAGAGCTGTCACCTGTCAATATGCCATAGAAAATAGATATTTTGTTATTATGAAAAATACTGAACGTCACATGGTGTACATTCTTAGGTAGCATGTCAGTTCTTGTTGTAATTCGTTATCTGTTATCAGTAATTTTTCATGCACGTCGTACTGAAAATGCAATTTTCATAATACCATACTGTTAAATGTGCTTTAACAGTACTGTATGCTCAACCAATATTTGCGTCAAAATAGCCAGGACCGTTATTTTTTATAACAGTACAATTATTATAGTTATTAACGTCATAAGGCTGATATGTGCTTGACGCAAATATTGGTTGAGCATACAGTACTGTTAAAGCACATTTAACAGTATGGTATCATGAAAATTGCATTTTCAGTACGACGTGCATGAAAAATTACTGATAACAGATAACGAATTACAACAAGAACTAACATGCTACCTAAGAATGTACTTTTGTTTTGCCATGCATTTATTTTTCGTAGCTAGCTTGGTTATATTTGTTTGCAGTAACTTTCGTTGCTACCCTCGTATAGCGAAGACATGTTGTTCTCTATATTTAGAGAAACGACAAAAAAAAGCTATTATACATGGTCGCAAACAATAAGGAGCTCGCAAAGCAATTTAGCCTCCTCTAATCAAGGGTAACTAAATACCTAAAACAATTAAATATCCAAAGAAGCTACATTGATAAGAAGAAAAACGGCAAACCATTGATACAACATCTTTGCAGATCTAGCAACAGCAAACTTGTACAAACGCCGGATTTCCTTAGAAGGAAATATCGACTTCTGATTAGCTCAATCCATTCGCACGGATCATACGTCCTCGCGTATAGGCTGTAGGAATTCAAATGTCTGTTTGCCTAGAATACTGTGTATTTAATGAAGTCATACAAATTCAATACAACGAAATATGATCAAAAATTGTTTAAGAATGAAGCTCATTGTAACATCAATAAACGCGCTTAGCTAGAATATGTAATTCGTAATATATAATTTATTCTTACAAAACCGATGATTCAGTGTACACTTATACCTTCCTCACTGTATGTAAAATCTTACAGATTCTTAAATATAAACTTACCCAAGAAGGTATAGATGCGTATAGAAACGTCTGTTTTGTAAGAATACACAAATACTGTATAACTGAGATTTAGAGATTCCTAATTTTATATTAACATTAGCTAACAAGTAAATATAAACTGTTTGGCATTCAAGAAACTTCGCTCTATATAAGTGTATAGTAAAGAAAATTCCACTAGGTTTCATGAGTGAAAATTCAAGTAAGCTTTTAAAATCCTATTTTGTATTCATAAAGCCGCTTGCATCTGAAATGAATTTAAAATAGTACTAAAGAGTACAGCAAAATTCAATTTAACAAGTATACGAATCGCTAAAACGAATCTCTACAAATGATTTAATTATTGAGTTGACTAAGTAACTCCGTTGAACAAGTGTATGTCGCGAAGTTAGATTCGTTGACATCGCAGTCGGCTGCGGTGGCAAAGTGTCACAAAACGTCGTCAAGTAATGAAAACTTATCGCGTGGTCGGAACATAATTGAATAGAACGAATCATTTTTGTTGACTTCGACAAATGAATCACGTCTTCAGCTTAATACTCTTGATGAATCTGAGCAGAAAATTGCTTTTCAAATTGTAAGTGATGGCAGATTGTTTTTACGCTACAAAAACAGTTCGGATGAGAAATTTTATTTTCAAACTTTTAATGAAATTAATTGTAAATCTTTATAACAAGTAACTTTATTTTTATAACAATGTGATTAATTAGATTTCAAGTGTAAAATGATTCGTTTTTATTACAGTCACTATAATAAGAGTTGAACAGACAGGCCGAAGTATGCCACGTTTAGATGTTATACAGAATACAATCCTGTCAAACTTTAATATTTTAATATATAAATGATGTATTTAATGAATTAGGATTTCTGTCAGAGCTCAGCACGAATAGATCTTTTACTTGAAAGTAAACTTTTTGATGAATCTTTTAACTAAAATTTATTTAATACTTTATCTTTATTGAAAATTGACTGATATTATGGAATGACTAGCAAATGAGAGTTGACGTTTAAATTATTTTATAGACATGGTTTTATTTGAAACCCTAGAGAATAATACTAAATATTCAGGTACAACATTTTTGCATGAACCCATTTAAATACTGGTCTAGGAAAGCACAGAAATACATCACTGTTTAGTTGAAAATAGATGGTCGACTAGGGTAACTAAATTTCAAAATAGGGGTGCTTTTAAAATATTTTAAACATTTTTTGTTTATGTTGATTATAACAAAATATTTTGATCTTTAAACTATTTAGTTTGGTAATTCTATGAAATAGGATTATTTTGAATTTCCTCTAACAGTAATTCCGACTCGAGGGTTGCTTATACCTGAGACGAACTAACTAAAATTTGCGGTATTAAATTTTTTAAATACATCCCTGAATCCTTTAAACTTTCATTCGCTAGTTATACTATACTACTTCATAGGTTTGTGAATTCAGAGTAATTTTATAGAACGCAAGCAGATATGTGACTCATGCGACTTAAATGCTTAAAATCAGCTTAAATATTATATGAGAATTGCATCTAACTTTTTAATTTGACAAATATGATTATGTTATGATTTTGAACTACTATATTGTAATTATTTATTATACCATATTTTTCGGACCAAAAGACGTACGGTTTTAACATAGAAAACTATAAAAGAATAGGAGATATATAATATTGTCGTGGACTGGCGATCACCCAACGCTCAAATCTAAAGATTAAACAACATGTCTTCCACTTGTGAATCTAACACCGACTCTTTCCTGTTTACTCCGTAAGTAACTAATACAGACTATCTCAAAAACAAAGCGCTATCTTCAGCTCATGATTATCGTAGGGGTACAGGGTGCGTAGACTAGGGCATCCAAATTTCAAGACACAATTACCAACACATAACTGTCAAAGATCGGTGACATCCAGACTAAACAAAACCCGCGGTGGGAAAAATGGTAATTTTGACTAATAAAGATAACAAGTTGAAATATTATACCTGAACTATAAATTTAGAAAAAGTTCATACTAAATTACTTGATTGTTATTTAACGTACTCTTGTCTTATTACATAATTAAATGCGTTAATGATGTTAGTCTAGTCAAGTTATACAAAGTTCCTTGCAAAAGGTCAGCTATTTATAAATTTTGGATTTGTTGTAAAGACCAAGGCCACTGATAAAAAACCAATTTTTCAGAAACGAAAGCCATGTTCTACCAGAGTTATAGGTTAAAAAGTTCAAATTTTTAGTTTTTTTTTTCGGTTTTCCTCAATTTCTCTGTATCTACATCGAAGAATAAAAGTTGTTAATACAGTGAATTTTTAAAAAACAAGCACATATCGCAGTAATATTGGTGTAGTCCGGATGTTAAGGACGAAAATTTGCCGACACCCTGCATTTTGTCCTTCAAACAAGCCGTTTGATTCACATGTTACTAGGACCATGCCCGCAGGCACGAGTTATTGCAAGTTGGATACCTGACTGGCGCGATTTTTTTAAAATCGCAGTGGTAAGCAAACCTTTGTATCTACAGAGCCGATTTTAATTTAAAATAATTAATTGTAATGATAAGGTCTTCGATAATGCAGTGCATAAATGAAGTTGTGTTACATATAACGTATCTATTTTCTTCTAGAACATAAGACTTTGTGTTTTTGGAGATAATTTTGGCTTCTTTGGTCGATATCGCGAGAACACTACGCTAAACGCTTTATTAGTATTATTTTTCGGTATAACTGTATACCATATCGCACTCATTTTAATTATGTAATAGCCTTGTCCCACTAAGTGCTTTAATGAAAATTATTACCACACAAGAATTTCATTACCGCACGTATTGGGCTAACAAGACCATTACATAACTAAAATAAGTGCGATATGCTTATCCCACGGGAATATATAAATAATATTACTACGATAACATGTGCTCACTCTACACAGGTAACATACATATCACGTAAGTCATTGACTTACCTTAAACCCCATTATAACATTGATGTTAAAGTAAAAAATTAATATTTATTGTCTCTCCGAGAGAGCGTAAAATTTATATTTAGTTGTCAATTTTATGTTTGTGAACCGGTTGTTTAGTAACAAGGATTCATATAATTTCAGATATGTAAATTTGTTAAAATTATATTTGATATCAATGTAGATACTCGCACAATGTTGAATTTGTTCACGACCAATATTTTCCAAAATTTTATTGTTTCTCTTTTTTATTAATTTAAAAACAAATTTAAGTTAATTGTATAATATTTGTGTTGTTTATAGAAGGTACGTCATCAATAAATCCATATTATTTTATATTGTTTAGGTGTTGAGCATAGACAACAAGTAAATTTGAATAAATTTTTAGGTTGTAATATAACTATTCTAGTATTAATTGGAGTGTTCGAGATTTGAATAAATTGATATTAGTTAAAGAATAATTTAATAAATAATGGAAATATTATTATTTATATAGGCGTAACAAGTATAATAGATATGCAAGTTATTACATAAAATTAAATTAAAAATCAGATTTTTGGAAAAACATTAATACAATACAATAATAATTTTAAAGGTTATACTTATAATTCACAGTTTTCCCAGGGGAAGGCTGCTAGAATTTCTTCAAAACTGATCTATTTGTCGAATATATATATATATATATATATATATATATATATATATATATATATATATATATATATATATATATATAATTACAACAATTTTTTAATTGATTTTGGATTCCTCTCACTTGATGATCGTAGGAAAATTTATCTTTGTTTATGTTTATATAAGATTATAATATGGTGGATGATGGCATGATTTTGTCCAATTTTAATTTTTATGTTCCTCGATTAAGACCAACGTTTAAGCTACACCTAAGACAAATTATGAATTTCAGTCACCTTTCGTACAAATGTGCATAAATTTTAACAAACTTGTATCTATTACTGATGAACTGGATCTATTTTTCCATACCATTATTAAATTTAATAAAAAACTTAGTTTAACATTTCTTGAAAAAACGTTAACATCTTGACATTTTGTAAAGGTAAGTTAAATTCTCTATTCACTGATTATTTACTATAATTCAACATTTGTTTACTACTTTATACTTACAACTATTCTATCTATTGACAATTGCTTATTTCATGTTATATCTGTAATTGGGATTTTGAATCCTGTTGAGCTAATAATATATAAATAAATAGATAAATAAATTAATAGGAATTATGTTTGTCTTATGAGAATCTTTATCACTCAAATCCTTATTTCAGTGTTATCTCAAAAAATAATATATATAATAATATTTGGTACTTTGACTTATATTTTTTTATATTCTACACAGGGAAAAATAACTGGTTTTTAGCAAATATTCATAATTAAGGGGTACTTCATTCATTCAATTATTGCAACCTTGCAACAAATACAATTTAATCTTTAATATGAAATGTATTTTTTTCATTCAGTTATATTATTTATCTGACCGTCATTTATTTCATTTAAATTTAATTTAATTTTCTCAAATAAACTACTATATTTATGCTTAGTATTTTAATTTGAGATTTCTAATAAATAGATTTATAATTTTCTGATATATTTACTTGTTTCCTACAAATATGAAATTGTTTTGAACTAATTTCATAATATATTTGTGGAAACTTTATATTTATTACAATGAAAAATAATTTTTTTGTGTGAATCTACATTTATTTGTCACAAATAAATATTATTTGTGGCAAAATAATATTTCCATTGAGTGAACAATGTTCTATTTGTCAAAGGACGATTATAAGTGAAGTGACTTGTATGAACTTGTTCATTTGTTGTATACGTTTCATTTTGTATGTGGTGGTACTCATTTCTGACAGTGTTCTTTTCTGGCGATTTGTTTTTCATTCGTGTGCTAAAAAGTAGTAAATATCGGTGACGAAACAGTGAAAAATATACTACTTGAGTGAAGTTTTCGATATTTTTCAGTGTATCGTTTATGCCAAGGCACATGTACCGGTACCTGTACAGAGTGTGTATTTATACTTTTATAATTTTTTATTATATGTACAATAATATTCTTAAGGATATAATTTGTGAGTTAATAAAAATATGGTTCAAATAAATTATTATATATCCAATAGTAATGCAATAAATTTAGCGCGACTAAAATAATTGCATAAATGCATAGTTCTCATGAAATAGAAGACATAATTGATCTCAATATATATTTATTTGAGACAAATAAATGCTTCAAATAAATTATTGCTTCAATTATATATATATATATATATATATATATATATATATATATATATATATATATATATATATATATATTTGGATCTATTCAAGCTTAGGATTTATTTGTAACAAATAAATTTACAGTTCACGTAATTATATCTTTTTCTCAGTGTAATAATCGAATGCGGGTAACTTCTGTTGTACCTTTTTCATGTTAACAATGAGTGCCGGTTAGGTGACATCTGCAAAGGACGAATATGTCATCACCGTATCGATATCTGCGTACAAAGCAGATTGTTTTATCCAACACTAAGAAATATGCCGTTATAATGTTATTTTTTGTATATATTCTATTCAAATAACGTTATTATTTCATTATTTTATAATTTTTTTACAATAGCAACAATAAAGTAAAACGAATAGAAAAACTAAATTGAAATACATTAATTTTATTCATAAAACGCAATATTATTTTGATATTTTTGAAATATGTCAAATTGTTGAGAACATATTAATTTACATATTTACAATAGACATGTTATAATATAACGCAATGCGCAATCCATTAAAATAATTCATTATTTTTGCAAACATATCACCAAATTTAATAATAAAATCATATAGATATCTGCATTTATGAAAACAGTACAATACAATAAATTAAATATTATTTTTAGAAAATCGACAGACTGCATAAACAAAATTGTGTTTAATCTGACAAGTACCCATACATGGAATTAACCGCAGTGAAAATAAACAAGCAAGAATGTATAAACATTTGCTATCACCAAAATTTCATTACGAATGCATTTCCCGGTACCAATATTTGTTTCAGCTGCATATCACGTACTTGTTTTAATATTATAATAACAAAACTGGCAGCAATGTAATTTTGAAATGGCAATCATTTTAATTCGTGCGAGAGGAGTGCAACGAATTAGTTGGCTATGTGACGATGACGCATTTCTCTACAGCTCTAGTGGTGTGTCCGTGTCGATGTCAGTTGCGCACAAATGTTATTGAATTTCCGGCCATCAACTGTTTCATACACTCGTTAACCCAGGGGCGTAACATGTCAATATTATTATGCAGAAATCATTTTAAAATTACCATAAATAATGAATACTCGCTTACCACTACTATAGGTTAAAATTTTATTTCATTTACTAATAAGTTATGTAGATATGTACTATATAAATGTAAAGTATTCACCTAAAATATAATGACCACGTCCCTTTGGCAACGAAAGTTGCATAGATATGATTTTGAGGTATGTATACAGAACACTTTCATCATCCATGGCATGAAATAGAAATTTTCCTGCAAGTTGAAGAAATATAGAAACCATAACTACCCTTCAAAATGTTTCTCAATGAATAATTTAATTTTAAGCAGTGTACTTCTAGCAAAATAATAATAATAATAATAATAATAATAATAATAATAATAATAATAATAATAATAATAATAATAATAATAATAATAATAATAATAATAATAATAATAGTAATAATAAATCTAGAACTTTTGATGTATAATAGGCATGGCATAGAACAAATCAAAGGCAGGTTCGTCCATTTTTAAAAATTCTTCAAACTACTCTGAATTCTTATTTTTGAAACAGTTATTACCGACCGTATAAAAATTTCCTTTACTATTTTTTCTGTAAACTCAAGTGTAAACAACCATGTACCTTCTTAGGAACTGTAGGTAAGTTTTATGGCCTAAGCCGGTAATACATAGCAACGACCTTGACGACGTCCGGTGGGTATTTCAAAATTGACTATTAGATAATTTGTAATTTGTAAATTAGGTATAAAAATACGTCTAATATATTTTACCTTAATAACGCATCACAGCAAACTTGTTCAAAACAAACACAACGCTATTCATTAAATAATAATTACTTAGACGTTTGTTCAGCGTAGCTGCGGGGCTCACACGTTACACTATTATACCTATTAATAAGTAGTATTTTTTGTGATAAGATAATAAATTTAGTGGAACTGAAAGAAAAATTTTATTGAAAAAATGGTCATTATGTTAATATGGCTATTTGTGTCATAGTAATTATTTTGCGTAAGATTCTTTTTATTAAATTTATTATGTTTGGCTCTTATTAGCTATTTAGGTACGTAATCGATGCTGTTGGATAAGAGCTACATTTAATGATACTAGTATTCACGTATTTTATTTCTGTTTATTTGTAGATTTCAGTGTGAGAACATTGATATCATAGTGATTAATTTGAGTAGTGATTCAGGTGAGTTTAGTTTTACACACACTTTTAGTCCACGATAGAAAGAGTAATGCAGATACGGATTTGTATGATTATTCTCTTAATTTACTGCGTTGTCCTTTATCCTAATCCTTGTTGATCGGTCGTGCCCGGTAGAGCCTCTGGTACGTGATGAGAGAGCTATAAGGGTAACCAGGAATGCGACCTATGTGACCACGATTGCTAGCCTCGTGGGTTTTCGCTGATTGAGAGCGTGGTAACGGCAGTGATGGTTTTATCCTGGTTTCGTAACTATGCCCCTAAGGCCAAAGTAAAACCACTAGGGTTGATCAGCACCTGAGCGGAATTCGGGTTAGGGTAGCTCCTTATTCCGGGGGGTGGTAATGGCAAGGTTGGTTGTGCAACCATATCTCGGCGCCGGTATAAACCACACCGCTCAGTGGTGGTAATGGAAGGCACAGTTGAGTATATGTACGCATAAGTCCGGGGCCACACTGCTATTAAGTAGCAGGTATGCGTTTCGCATAAGGTGACTTATTCCATTTTCCCTGATCTATTCGACTTTACATTCCTTTGTGGTGGATGTGCGTGTATTTTGTGAATGATTGCCTCCTCACTGAGTATTTCTCATGTGTTAATTCTTTTGCAGAAATAATCACGGCGTACTTTGTACATTCTGTGATTACCTATATGTTCTACAGTTAGAATTTTGTTATATGTTTCGTATCAGAACACACCGTTCTCGTGAAAATGTAGCCTGTGTGTCTAAAGTGTCGTAAGAATTCTGCTCAAAGTGATTTGATTTGTTCTGGTACCGAGAGGTTTCTATGGTATTACATTTACTTCAATAAGGCTGTTGCAAGAATTTTTATATGTCTTCTAACTTCTAAGACTGTGTCCGATGACGCATTTTGGCATTTAGTATTTAAGTCTACTTCACATTAATACAACTCCGAAAGGAACACTAAATGATATCCATTGGTTTGTATGGGAACACTGACAACAAAAAAGTGAATTATATAATTCGATTTAATTTGATGCTTCAGGTGAAATGCTAAAATTTGTTTCATAAAATAGAAGCTAAGAAGCTATTCTTTGACAGCAAATTTGTCATTTTACACAAATTATGACAACGCGCATGATTTGTTTAATTAGTGCGCGTGTCTTCATTTAGGGCATATACATTTAGAATTTAAATAGGGTGATAAAAATAAATAATATATTTTTGTTTGTTGTTTAATGTAGTTTTTAAAGCCTTCTGCTAAGAAGTCTGTGGTGTGCCCTTTCTTCTTCTTTCATTCCCCGTGTTCTTAAAATTTATTATTGTATTGTATTTATTGCTTGTATAAAGCTGTCGCCGTTTACCCTCCAACCGGACTCACCGAGCCGCAGTGTTTGAGTTCGGGTAACTTCACTGCTAGATGTAGTAGATATGCACTAACCCACTCAGCCACCAAGCGATTTATTATTACTTACTGTAATATCCTCCTAGTAAGTAACTGCTTTACAATCTTCCACTAACGAAAATTTTGAATTTCATGCTACAATCAAATTTTTGCACGCTATAAATTTAATTTTCCCCCGCCAATGCTTCATCGACCATACAATAATGAGTAGCAGTAAATCATTCGTATGTAACACTGGTGTGTACAGCCGCGAACGTTGTCCGCATTCATGTTTTGCGTTACTCGTTGTGTTTTGACATGGCTGAGAACACCGCACTACACTCACATCCACCCCTCACATGCCCATGGTTCGTCACCGTCAAGTGTCAATTACAACTTTCATACCAGATGTCACACGCTTCATGAGAGCGTCCATCACAGAATTTCCGCATCAACTCTTGATTCCGATGGAACGCAGTGTTGTCAGAAATTCCAATTTTCTGATGAATTCTTAGTTTAATAAAAGGTGCTTGTTGACACTACGAGAATGAAAAGTTTATAAAATCTAGGTCAAAGGTAATTAAATTTGAAGTTTAAAGGAACACATAGTAAAGAATAGAAGGCATATTTTTTTATTTTCAAGTATTCATTTATGGCAATTTTTTCATTATATACAGGGTGTTATTTAAGTAAGCGTACAACAATTAATCGATGGCAGAACTCACCACATACCACATAGATAATAAATATGTTAATAATTTTTGTTTTACACGCTTTCTATAAAAACTAGTGCTTCTTACAACTGACCAATAAGGTCATGCACGATATTTCATTTATAACATAAATCGATAGAGCAATGAAAACTAAACTCGTGGTTTTTATTTTCCCTCGCATCGGTCTTTAATAATAAAAAAAAATGCAACTAAAAATGACAGTGTTCAAAAAGCAGCTGATTTTCCCCGCTTCGTTCCCCTCCCAGTGACGTAAGGGAATCATCAACGGCAATTTTGATTTTCACGCTAGGTTCTAAACGTCAAAGTGAAATTTAAAGATAACCTGAAATCTAAGAAGGTAGACATGTCGGTCAAACGTTATTAACTTACCAAAATAAGGAATAAAATATTCTGCAATATTCAATGTCTCGCGTGCGTTTAATAGCAAATCTTTACAGCTGATGTGTCGTGTGCATAACTTCAGGCCAAATGGAAATTATATTTACAAAATTAATATCGTGCGTTTTATTTAACGTGAAACATGGGATTTGTCATATCCATAGTAACCATATGACAGCAATGTATAAGAGCGGTCCATTTAAAATAGAACATAGCAAATGAAATAATATATGCATTTATATTTAATCATTTTAGAAATTAAAAAGCTTTCAAGATATATAAACATTTAATAGAAACAATTTATAATAAATTTTCAAAAATCCCCCCGTTCACAGCTAAACAATGTCCCAGTCCAGTCGGTTATAGAACTCAATAATAACATTACTTATTTGGGCGACCGTAATTATTTAAGTTATGTGTTGAATCTGAATTTTCAATTCATCTAAATTAAAAATATTTCCAGTGTATATATTAGATTTTACAAATCCCCAGTAAAAAAAAATCCAGTGGTGTAAAGTGGGAGACCTAGCGGGCCACGCTATTTCTCCGCCACTTCCGATCCAACGATGTGGAAACATTTGATTTAAATAAGTTCTTACAATTTGAGCATTGTATGGTAAGGCACCATCATGCTGAAACCATATTTACGTAATATCTAATTCCCTAACTGCAGGTATTACTCGATGTTGTAGTAAATAGAGATATTTTTCAGCAGTGAGGTTTCCATCTATGAAGAATGGTCCTGTAATATTCGTACCTATCAATCCAGCCCGTACATTAACCTTCTGTGGTCGCTGTGTTCTGGTACTATTAAATAAAGGGAAATTTTTCTTACTCTAGTATCTCCAGTTTTTCGAATTCATTTCACCGTGTAAATAAAATGTTTCTTCATTAGTAAGTAAGTAAGTTTATTTATTTTTTCAAACATATTTTCACAAAATGTGATTCTATATTCACTATCACCAACAACCAATTCTTGATGGTTTTGAAAGTAGTGCGATTTAAAATGTTCTTTCCTTAGTAAATAATGTACTAGTTTTGCTTACACCCGCAGCTTGCCGTATCGTTTTCGTAGATAATGTTTCGTATCGGATCGTTCGTATTGTCATTTCGTACCAGCGTAATAATTTCGGCCATTTGCCCCTCCGTTAAAAGATTATTTCGTCTTGTTTTCTTTAAATGTTCGCGTTTAACGCAACAATTTGTCTTAAAGTTGTTAACAATTCGTAATATAGTTGAAGCACTTGGTGTTGGTCGATCAGGAAATGATATACGAAATAAATCAGATACCTTGTCTGAGGCTAACATATGCATTATCCAGGAATGGCGAACCTTTACGTATCAACGTGGCATTTTTCTAAAGAAATGTTTAATGAGGTCATAGACGTTCCATCAAATAATTTTGACTTTGTCATTATTGGGAAAATAATAATAATAAATACTATCAACTCAAAAGTCTTTATTTACTACAAAAAAATAGGAACATTTTGCAATGTTTCAATTATACGCATAATTTAAATTAAAGTAAAATTAGTGTGACTTCTGTTGTTGCAGATTAGATGACAAATAACATATGTTAGGGTTGTAAGATGTTACTTTTAGCAGAATGCATGCTGAACTAGAGTCATCTATTAAACGGTTTCTAACCGAGTCTTTAATGTTATTCATCTCTGAAATTAATGACTCGCAGGCATAGGTTGATGAAAATATTGTTAAAATAGCATGAGCCAGCTTGTTCAAACAATTGAATGTGTTTGGTAACGCATTCCATGTTTCCAAAATTTTGTTATTAGCATTTTCACTTATATTACTTGTCAATGTTTCTGTTTCAATTAATTCTAACTCTTTCCTTGTTTCAATAAATTTTTGAATCCATATTGAACTAGACTGGAAATCAATCAGCTGCATTTCAAATTCTTCATTTTCCAACCAATCGAATTGGGACAAATTCAGTTTATCAAATGACGTCACATCAGGGTACATAATAAACTTGAGTATTTCCGATAATTCTTTGAACTGAGAAAATCTCGCTGAAAATTCCTTGATTGAAGAATCAATCACAGAAATAAATTCTTCACTAACTTGGTCTTCGTCTGGTTTCTCATGTATTTCTAAATCGTTGATATATTTTTTCAAATTTGGAAAATACTTGTAGTTTATTGTGATAATATCGTTCCTGAAAACTTGCAGTTTAGCCTCAAAAGCACAAATGAGATCTATCATGACGATAATTGTTTTATTTATGCCCTGAAGCTTCATGTTTAACTTATTTAAATGTTGGCATATGTCTGCAAAAAACATCAATTTTGAAAGCCACATAACATCCAAGAACTGTGGGTATTCTTCAACTTTTCCCTCATTTTGCAGAAACAGTCTGATTTCTTCCAAGCAATCAACAAATCTTTGAAGTACGTTCCCGCGACTCAACCAGCGAACATTATTGTACATCAGTAAGCCATTGTACACCGAGTTGACTTCATCTAACAAAGCATCGAACTTTCGCTTGTTTAAAGCCTGCGACGAGATGAGGTTGACTATTTTTGTGACTACCGCCATTACATTATCAAGAGATGTTAAACCACTCTTAGCACACAAGGCTTGTTGGTGAATGATGCAGTGGAATTGAAGAATCGAATGCCCTACGTCTGTTTGAAATAAACTTATGAAACCATTTCTAATAATGAATTTTGTGATCAGTGACGTGCCCAAAATATTGTGTCGCGTGCCATTGGTTCGCCATCCCTGCATTATACCATTGAATTATTTTCACTTTTCCTTGAACGGTATACATTATTTTTAGCTTAGAAGTAACAATACAACGCACATCATAACTGCCGCAGATGTAAGTTTGAAATTTTATGACATCTAAGGCTTGTTATGATTAATAACATCCGTGGTTTGTTCAATACTTTATCGGTGTCAGAAGATTAAGACATTATTGATAAATATCATTTTTTGAAATTCTCTCATTAATGCTACTTTCAGATTGCTATGGTTAACAGAACAATTATTTTGACATATGTTAATATGACAAATAGTCAAATTATGTGCTTTATTCCTTATGTTTATTACTTTAGAATAACGTAGACCGTATTTAGAACGGTAGGTTAACGTTATCTGTATGTATTAATGAAGAGCTTTATATTTTCATTTTATAGACCGTTGTTGACAAGTCAGTACGGTAATAATATTACCATACAGATACTGTTATTAATTAGTTACCAACCTACTTTTGTATATGTAAACAATGGAATAATATCCTGAAACCGGTAAATATATTATAGTGTTTGTTTCACATATTTAAATATGCAATTCCCAATTTATAGTTGCACTTGTATTACCCTAATATCTAAATCCTAAATTTATATGCCCTAAATAACGTCGTTATTTTGGATTTTAGGAATTAGATTTTAGGGTTTGTTGCAGTACACTATGCCTTGAAGTTGACGAGCCCTAATTAAACAAATTATATTCGTTGTTATAATTTGTGCAAAATGTCAAATTTACTGTCAAAATATAGTTTTTAACTTCTATTTTGTGAAATATAATATTTATGCCCATATTCATAAACACACGTAAAGATTTTAAGGGTTCGTTATAATTTTTATCCAGTAAGAACAGTCGACACAGACAGAAAAATCTAAATTTAACTTGTGAAGTTTGATTCTATTTGTCAAAATTTTTAACGAGCTGTTTTGAAACTTTACGAGTGTTTATAAATACATATGGGCATTAATGAATTAAATTAAATTGAAATGTATAATTCACTTTTGTTGTATTGAAGTGTTCCCATATAAACCGATGGATACCGTTAGTGTACCATTCGGAGTTGTAGTTATGTGATGTAGACCTAAATACTAAATGCCAAAATGCGACATAGTAGACAGCCTCTATGAAACAAGTCCGAAATTGCAGTTTTGAACCTATGACGTCACAATATCGCTGATTTTTGCAATTTTTTAAAGCACACTTTAAAACAATTTTATTCAACAAAAAATGTAAATAAAAAATAATTTAATCATACAGAAAGATAAATTAGAAAATGCTTGTTCGATTTAAACAAGAAAAAGGAACAATAATATCTTTTTGCATGACCTCATTACGTTATAGGCGGTGTGCACAAAAGTAGTCAGCACCGACAGCGGACAAAAATGACAAAAGTGGTTACTCATTGAAACATAGCAAGGTTATGTTTTATGTCAGAATAATTCTGCAATTTCTATTTTATAAAATATTTGCAATAAATGCGAATGATCGGACGTCAAATATTATGTGATGCAGTGGGGGGATATAATAATTCTTACAAAATTACCGATTGAAGTATCAAAATTTATTAATTTCCTAAAAGATTATATGAGGAACAGATGTGTAAGAAAATAACTTTTCAACAGATATCTTCTACTAACATGAAAAATTCTTTGAGCTACTCATATTTTCTCATTGTACAAGATACTTATCGTATGAATAAAATTCCAACAATGGTCGTCTGATTGCAATAATGAATTATATAAAAATGTATTTCTTAAGTTAATATTTGAACAAGATATAATACAAGAAACAGAAAGTTGTCTTAAAATTGTATAATACTTGCAGTTGTATGAAATAGAAGCCTATTTTTAACATAATTCGTCTATTTATTATAGATTTTGTACATGTAATATTAATGTTAAAGATACACATTCACATGGTTCGTATTTTTCATGTATTTTCTTTTCCGAGCTTGTGCAACTGATTCCACTTCTTCATTTATTGCGAATATAAAAGAAAGGTGCTAACATCATACACTGATATCGTGATATGTAGAAATTTTCTTCTTTCTAATCATTCAAGTTTTTCAATTTTTTAATCTCAATTTCCATGTATTTTACATTTTATAACGTTTAACTAGTATTATAAATTATAATATTTTTTTTGTATTATTGTTACCTGTTCGGGTTCGTACAACTTTAGCGTGTGCCATTGTTCTCGTTCATTGTTGATCGTTTCTTTTAATGAACGAATCCTGCAAGTATCGCTAGTTCATTTGTGTTCATCGATTGTATGCTATTTTCATTTCGTTTTGTTAATATTATCATTTTATTTTAATAAAATATTAAAATTTTATTTCATATGATTTCATTGTCAAAAATCGAACTGTGTCTCTACTGAGCTATCCGAGCCCTTTCCGGTGTTCAAGCCACTCTTTTTCAGCGACGGTATAAGAGCGTCTTTACCAGATTTACCACCTATCCTGTACTGTGTTATCGACCGATTGATTAGCGCCCGAGGAAACCATTTGACAGCAAGAAGAACTAAAGAGAACGTCGAGTAAAAGTTAATAGGCCCTTCTGGCTATTACATATGCTAAATTTGAAGAAAGAATGTTATCACTTTTCTTATAAAATTCAAATTAAAAATATTCACTTTATTTGAATTTAATATAGCACAACTAACTGTAAATATCCAGGAGAGAAAATTGGAGATATATGCATCTTTTGTACCGTTTCCTTATTGCGTTTTGCAGGTTGATTGGCTTATTTTGAACATGACACTGACAAGTGGGAGAATAGCCAGCTGTAGTGGCTGTAGCAGCCAATAATTCGCTTGCTTTTGTTTAATGCAAGCATGCGTATTTCGATCAGAGCATGAACGACAGAGCAAAAAGATATGTTTTATATCACTCTCTCCTGCACACTATTTTACTATATGAAAGATAGGGATGGCTCAGTATATATAGTATGTATATGTTTCTGTTAGAGTAAATATGGATCAGAAAACCTAACCGCTACACTAGCGATCCGCTCCGTGTTGGCTGCCAGCTCATCGATGCTTAATATAACATCCCTAACTTTTCAGGGACGTCAAGAACTACATTAACTCTGGTATTAACTGGGATGGAGGGGCTGGAATTTAATGTTGGACTACTTAACTACCTGCGATTCATTTGGTTATTACACCATTTTTTTATAGTTTCATGCAGAAATAAACATATCTAAATAAAAATATTTGAAATTTTCAGTTATTATTTGAGTCAATCTACTTAAATATCAAAACCACAATCGATTTATGAGCGTTCTAAATAATCCAGAACGTGTAGTGGCTATTTAAGCATTATCCATAACGCGTCATGGTCAAAAAACACACCCACATCCCGAAAAATTATCAGATTCTGGTATTTGGTCGTTCAGCACCGTCCGCAACGCGTTATGACTGTTTTTTATGCTCACTGAGCGGTTTCTTTGTTTGCGCGTAACATAACCATTTAATTGTTTAGACTTCATTGTAATCGCCACTGCCACATTATCTGATTTAATCAATATTTGATTAAGTTTACCCATGTATTGTTGTATGTAATAACCATTATTTTCATGTCCCTTATTGATATTGGCGAATTTAATACAAGAACGGAGCCGTCATTCGCAGACCACTATATCCCGGAACAAAGCCGTTGTCTTTGCGCGTAAAGTTGTCTGCATACGGTGTGCTATGCTGTGAACAAACTGACGGCGGCGGGGTGCTGTTTGCATATGTTCAGCGCAGTGATGCCGCCAGCGTTTTGAATTTGTTTGTCATCGGTACTCTCTTGTCTTTCGATATTGACAAAACAAAACAGAGTTTGTTATCTTTTCTATTAGTTGCTACGGTAATCAATAATATCTGTTTGAAAACAACCGAAACATTTGATATAGGTACCGGCATTGAAAACGGGCCATTTCATTTTTTAAAGAAAACATACATATTTCAGTATTTACTACAAATTGTTATTATTGCTATGTATTTAAATAAGATTTCTTCGACCTCACATATGATTAATTTACCCCAATATTTATATTATTTGCCTCTCGCAACGGAATTTTCTAGAGAACACATCGACTTTTAATTTCTTACAAAATTTTGAGCCCTCACGCCCGCCCGGTACAAATATGTTATCATCAATACCGAAAACTGTGAATAAAGCAGATTGACACACCCAGCAATGGGTAACATGCCATGATGATATATTTATTTACTTTTACCTCCCGCTACCCTTGGTAAGGGAGGTATAGGGATCGTACTAAAAATAGCATATCGAGATTTTGGTAAATGACCACGTTTAAAGGTCCCTAGAATCCAATTTTAACATTTTCACGATTATGTCTGTGTGTATGTATGTATGTATGTGTGTGGATCCTGCACTCTAACTCAAATACGATCATTCAGAAAATTTTGAAACCCTGTATTTCGAACTTTTTCTGTACTGGAAAGTACCCATTAGATTTTGGTGTAAATCGAATAACCGGATATGACACTTTATTAGAAGCTCAAAATAGTTTTTCTTCGCAAAATACCTTTAAATGTTATTTTTTCGACAATGTTATTGTAAAAATTAAAGATTATTAAATTTTCTACAGATTTGCATTAATACTTTTTCTATATATTTTATGGATAAATTTATAAAATTTTCTATAATTTAAATCCCGGAGCCTACGCTTTACACTAACAAAACTCCTTGGTTGCGCAATGTCACTGTCAAAGAACTAATCATTTCAAATTAATAATATTAACGTTTTAAAAAGAAAAAAGTAAATATAACAATAGAAAAGGAAATTAATACAGCATATGTAAATATGTAGGTATGTACTTAGGTTAATAAAAATTAAGGATTCGCAAAAAAGTTCAAGCTAATTCTCATTTTTCGATTAGTGAATTCTATTTTATCTCGGTATTTAAAATTTAATCTTCATTTTATTATCAAAAAAGGTAGTCACAAATTGCCAAAATTAGTTTATAATTCGCTAATTCAAAAGTAAGGATTAGCTTAATCTTTTTTGTCACTCGAGCGGTACATGGCGGGAGGTATTGTGTTGGCCACACCAGATTTTTATTTATAGGCGATGTGCACATTTTGAGCGTCAGCGCCTCTAACGGCTACATTGGCATATTTGGTTACCGAAGCAATTTTGACATTTCGAGAAAGTGATACAAGTTACAATTTTATTTTGCGTCGTTGCTATTGTGTATGAATATTATACATCGTAGTATATTGAAATGAATAAAGAAAATATTTAAAATGCTATATATGTGATGTGACATTCAAAAAAGTCAAAATACCAGCGAAGGTACTGTGGCAGAAAATATATTTTTTCTCATAAAATGTGTGATTTCTGTAAATCATTTTATCATATTTAAATTTATATTATAATTTATAATACTAGTTAAACGTTATAAAATGTAAAATACATGGAAATTGAGATTAAAAAATTGAAAAACTTGAATGATTAGAAAGAAGAAAATTTCTACATATCACGATATCAGTGTATGATGTTAGCACCTTTCTTTTATATTCGCAATAAATGAAGAAGTGGAATCAGTTGCACAAGCTCGGAAAAGAAAATACATGAAAAATACGAACCATGTGAATGTGTATCTTTAACATTAATATTACATGTACAAAATCTATAATAAATAGACGAATTATGTTAAAAATAGGCTTCTATTTATTATAGATTTTGTACATGTAATATTAATGTTAAAGATACACATTCACATGGTTCGTATTTTTCATGTATTTTCTTTTCCGAGCTTGTGCAACTGATTCCACTTCTTCATTTATTGCGAATATAAAAGAAAGGTGCTAACATCATACACTGATATCGTGATATGTAGAAATTTTCTTCTTTCTAATCATTCAAGTTTTTCAATTTTTTAATCTCAATTTCCATGTATTTTACATTTTATAACGTTTAACTAGTATTATAAATTATAATATAAATTTAAATATGATAAAATGATTTACAGAAATCACACATTTTATGAGAAAAAATATATTTTCTGCCACAGTACCTTCGCTGGTATTTTGACTTTTTTGAATGTCACATCACATATATAGCATTTTAAATATTTTCTTTATTCATTTCAATATACTACGATGTATAATATTCATACACAATAGCAACAACGCAAAATAAAATTGTAACTTGTATCACTTTCTCGAAATGTCAAAATTGCTTCGGTAACCAAATATGCCAATGTAGCCGTTAGAGGCGCTGACGCTCAAAATGTGCACATCGCCTATAAATAAAAATCTGGTGTGGCCAACACAATACCTCCCGCCATGTACCGCTCGAGTGACAAAAAAGATTAAGCTAATCCTTACTTTTGAATTAGCGAATTATAAACTAATTTTGGCAATTTGTGACTACCTTTTTTGATAATAAAATGAAGATTAAATTTTAAATACCGAGATAAAATAGAATTCACTAATCGAAAAATGAGAATTAGCTTGAACTTTTTTGCGAATCCTTAATTTTTATTAACCTAAGTACATACCTACATATTTACATATGCTGTATTAATTTCCTTTTCTATTGTTATATTTACTTTTTTCTTTTTAAAACGTTAATATTATTAATTTGAAATGATTAGTTCTTTGACAGTGACATTGCGCAACCAAGGAGTTTTATTAGTGTAAAGCGTAGGCTCCGGGATTTAAATTATAGAAAATTTTATAAATTTATCCATAAAATATATAGAAAAAGTATTAATGCAAATCTGTAGAAAATTTAATAATCTTTAATTTTTACAATAACATTGTCGAAAAAATAACATTTAAAGGTATTTTGCGAAGAAAAACTATTTTGAGCTTCTAATAAAGTGTCATATCCGGTTATTCGATTTACACCAAAATCTAATGGGTACTTTCCAGTACAGAAAAAGTTCGAAATACAGGGTTTCAAAATTTTCTGAATGATCGTATTTGAGTTAGAGTGCAGGATCCACACACATACATACATACATACACACAGACATAATCGTGAAAATGTTAAAATTGGATTCTAGGGACCTTTAAACGTGGTCATTTACCAAAATCTCGATATGCTATTTTTAGTACGATCCCTATACCTCCCTTACCAAGGGTAGCGGGAGGTAAAAGTAAATAAATATATCATCATGGCATGTTACCCATTGCTGGGTGTGTCAATCTGCTTTATTCACAGTTTTCGGTATTGATGATAACATATTTGTACCGGGCGGGCGTGAGGGCTCAAAATTTTGTAAGAAATTAAAAGTCGATGTGTTCTCTAGAAAATTCCGTTGCGAGAGGCAAATAATATAAATATTGGGGTAAATTAATCATATGTGAGGTCGAAGAAATCTTATTTAAATACATAGCAATAATAACAATTTGTAGTAAATACTGAAATATGTATGTTTTCTTTAAAAAATGAAATGGCCCGTTTTCAATGCCGGTACCTATATCAAATGTTTCGGTTGTTTTCAAACAGATATTATTGATTACCGTAGCAACTAATAGAAAAGATAACAAACTCTGTTTTGTTTTGTCAATATCGAAAGACAAGAGAGTACCGATGACAAACAAATTCAAAACGCTGGCGGCATCACTGCGCTGAACATATGCAAACAGCACCCCGCCGCCGTCAGTTTGTTCACAGCATAGCACACCGTATGCAGACAACTTTACGCGCAAAGACAACGGCTTTGTTCCGGGATATAGTGGTCTGCGAATGACGGCTCCGTTCTTGTATTAAATTCGCCAATATCAATAAGGGACATGAAAATAATGGTTATTACATACAACAATACATGGGTAAACTTAATCAAATATTGATTAAATCAGATAATGTGGCAGTGGCGATTACAATGAAGTCTAAACAATTAAATGGTTATGTTACGCGCAAACAAAGAAACCGCTCAGTGAGCATAAAAAACAGTCATAACGCGTTGCGGACGGTGCTGAACGACCAAATACCAGAATCTGATAATTTTTCGGGATGTGGGTGTGTTTTTTGACCATGACGCGTTATGGATAATGCTTAAATAGCCACTACACGTTCTGGATTATTTAGAACGCTCATAAATCGATTGTGGTTTTGATATTTAAGTAGATTGACTCAAATAATAACTGAAAATTTCAAATATTTTTATTTAGATATGTTTATTTCTGCATGAAACTATAAAAAAATGGTGTAATAACCAAATGAATCGCAGGTAGTTAAGTAGTCCAACATTAAATTCCAGCCCCTCCATCCCAGTTAATACCAGAGTTAATGTAGTTCTTGACGTCCCTGAAAAGTTAGGGATGTTATATTAAGCATCGATGAGCTGGCAGCCAACACGGAGCGGATCGCTAGTGTAGCGGTTAGGTTTTCTGATCCATATTTACTCTAACAGAAACATCTATAATACTAAACGATTAGATTCACTATCTATATATATTTTCTTTAATCACGACGATCGCCCAACTTTAGACAAGGCTACAGCTTAAACGGTGCGACCGATTTTCATGAAATTTGTGTCAAATTGTAGGAAATGATTGGCTTCAGGGCCCTTCTAATGGGACGAATTTCTGTAGGATGCATAGTTTTCGAGTAAAAAATTATTAAATTATTAAACGGAAAACTAAACAATGGATCGTAGAATACATGTAAAAATTTAGAAGATAAAAATGCTGTCATGTGTAAAATTTGGCATGATGTCAATGTCAATAATGACAAATTATGAATGTCGTATGGGTTGTCGACCATTTCAATGCTAAATATAAATAAATATATTGTGTAAAATTGAAGAAAATAATATGAATTAAACGAGGTAGGTATGCGTAATGAATTTAAGCAATATTTATTGTTAATTTAGATTTTATTTTGTAAATAGATTTTATGAAATGTCAGAAGTTACCAAAAACTACGAAAACGTTGATAAAGACTAGAAGAGTTTCACAATCGAACGAAGAATACATGTATAAAATTAAAAAATAAATACGGTCTTTTGTCACATTTGTAATGTTAATGACAAATTTAAACTACAGAAAATAATCGGTTTAAAATTGAAGAAAAGAATGTAGGAATTAAACGACGTAAGGTACGCTATGAATGTAAGATATGTTTATTCTTATTTTATAAATTATTTTGTAAATAGATTGTTGTAAATGTTCGAGGTTATTAAACGACGAAATGGACGAGAAATGTAGGAAAAGCATCAACGACAAGAAAGACTGGGAGGACAAAGTGTACAGTGTACAGAAAGAATGTCAAGGATTGTTTTCTGTGCCGGTCAGTGTATTAATCTAAGATATGTTTATATTTTATTTTGTAAATAGATTTTACAAAACTGACAAAAAGAAACTGGTAGTATTTGGGCTGGCGGTCCAGCGTACTTTATTCGCACAGATTTACCAGTACGTTCTAAACCTAAACCGTACACAAATAACGGAGTGTGTGGGGCTCATGTCATATGGTATGTCAATGTCAACGCTTACATATTATCGGTTTTCATCCTTTTAAATGCAAAAAAAATGCTTAAATAATATGTAAAATTGAAGAAAAGATTATGCATTAGACGAGGTAGGTATATAAAATGATTTAAAGCCATGCTTTATATTAATGTATTATATATTTTATTTTGTATTTAGAATTTTGGAAAATGAATAAGGTAACACGACGAAAAGGATAACAAGGGCAGGAATCGGTCGAAGAGTACACATACAAAATTAAAAATATACATTGTCATTTGTCATATTTGATATGTTAATGACAAAAAATTATGAATGTCGTACCGGTTGTTCTTTTCAATACTAAAAATATTTAACTATGTAAAATTGAAGAAAAGAATATGGGTAGGTATACGAGTATATAAAAAGCACTGTAAACGTGGAAGAAGAATTGCAAAAATATGGGTATACCCTTGGAAGTTCAAACAATTTACACTTTATGCTTTACAGATGATAAAATACTTATTGCACAAGACTACAACGATAGTGAATACATGATACGAAAATTTATAGAAGATAACCGTAGCTGAGGTCTAGAAATAAACATACATACAGCGAATGCGCAATGAGAGGCTTCCTAAACAAATATTACAGTGGACACCTACCGGCAAAAATAAAAGAGACCTAGAAGAAGTTGGGTAGCAGGAGTCCAAGAAGGAATAAGAGAGAGAGGGAATTAAATGAAGATATATGGCAAGATAGAGAGCAGCGGAGAAATGGCATCGGAAGACATCGTAGAACGAAGTATATGTAATGATTTTAAGTCATGTATATTGTTAATTTATATATTTTATTTTGTAAATAGATTTAACAAAATGTCAGGTTGAGAATGACATACGCGTTAGTTAGTTGTTCTTCATCGAATCCAGCCAGAGATATGTTATTCATTGGATAAACCAAAAATCCTACAGGAAAATCATGCCTTAATGTTTGGAACAAGACAATTCAATAATTTTAGATGGTATGTTTTAATCTGTTCTTTTCTGCAATTCATTTTCTTACATTACGTTTAAAATTATTTCAGATTAAACATAATTCAATAAATAAATAAATAATTATATCATCACGGCATATTACCCATTGCTGGGTGTGCCAGTCTGCTTTGTACGCAGATATCGGTAATGATGATGACATATTTGTACCGTGCGTGCGTTTACCAGGCGTCACCTCATGGGCACTCATTGCTAGCGTGGAGAGTGCACCATAATTCAATATCTATCTTAAAACGGTACAGATTTTAATCTGCATTTCATTTTCTTATATTACGTTTAGAATTATCTATTTTAAAATTCTTTTATTGCCAATTAATAAAAAATCTTTAAAATTACATAGGGCCATAAAACGTTGTTAGCTGATCATATGCACAATGTAACCGTGGATACGTATCAAAAATACAATGGAAAAGAAGTCTTGTCAAAGTTAACAATGTGATAAAAGTTAACAATGTTTTATGCAACTGGGCCATAATCATACAGCATAAACCACAAAAGTAATCTTGTATACCTATGAGTCTTACATTTTTCCTCTTTAATAACAATCCAAACTTTATTAATGTAATGTAACTACTTACTTTTTTTCAGTTTGTAACTAATTGTTTACTTTGGAATTAAAATATCACATTTTTGAGTTTTGTTTGATTTATTTTTACTTTTAAATTTAGTATTGTGTACTCATAGACGTGTTATTAATATTACGTTCATACAGTGTGTTAAAAAAAATCCTAACTCGGAGAACATAGAAACGTGTGTTTGATCAATATTCAATTCAAAAGTCAAGTTGTCAAAGGATACAGTTTATCGACATTCGCCGTTTTCTAATTTGAAAAGCTTTGATTTCTTTGCAAAACATTTTTGACAATATTTTAAGTCAAATTGACATTTAATTAATTGACATACGTGTCTTTGTACATAGCCTATTCCGAATTTTTTTGAACACACTGTATTTATCTTGTAATTAAGACATTTTGTCCTGTTTGCTCGCATAAAACGCGCAGCATTTGTTTATTTCAATATATGTTTTTATCAGTTCCTACCAATCACTTTGTATACATAAGCATTTAACATGGTAAAACAGTTTTCCGTAACGCGTTGCCCCCCAAATTATTATAGAAAAAAATTATTCAAATAAAAGTTGTAGAGCATAAAATTCTACTTTCATATTAATAAACAAAATCCATTTCCTATGTTTAGTAACTATAGAAATTAAATATGAAAATTTTAGTTTAATAGCACTAGCCATGGAATTAAAACAAACAGACAAACAAATGATCGATGTTTTAACTGTCAAATATTGAGACTTTTTCAATCACCTAAAAAATTACATTTGTTATGCTGTTTGTTTTAATTTTATGGCTATCACTATTTTTGACGTGATTTTCGATATTTTCATTTGCAATTTCTACCGTTACAAAGCATGCACAATTAATTTTTTTCTTGATTCAAATGCAGAATTTCATGATCTACAACTTTTATTTGAAGTATTTTTTCAAAAATAATTTGTAAAGCAACGCGCAAGGTAAAACTGTTTTCCCATGTTAAATGCCTATGTAACGGATTTGGAGTGCCACCTGGTATGTAGGTATGTCGAAAAATTATATTTAACTGCATTTTTTGATTATACTTCTGAAATATTATTGACAACTTTTTGCAAGAAAATTGTATCCTGTAGCCGACTGAGCTGTCGTACTTTTGACATTTCTCCATGATAGCCCTTGACAAAACATTTCTTGTTGTTTGTCAGAAATATATTTTGTTCGGTATTAAATGAAAAGTTTTCTGCCTGGCTAAATTATAGAACTTCCAAAATTTAGACATCAACTCAATTGGCTTTTGTTTTTCGCATAGAGTTGTCTGAACCCTGTCGTGATTGGGATCAACTGAAATTTTGTCTGCTGATATGGAAGTGTTAACAATTAGACATCTCAGTCGGCTTTTGTTTTGTGCGTAAAGATGTTAGAAATATGTCGTGTTTGGTATCAAATGAGAGGTCTAATTAAGGACTGTTAGATACATGTGTCAAAATTTCTGACACGTTCATTGGCTTTTGTTTTATGCATAAAGTTAAATAGTTTGAGAGAATTTGGGTATCTGACAAGACTTCTGGCGTTAGCATTTTGGTTTTAAATTGTGCGTAGACAGATTGGATGTACGTATAGTCTATCATAAAACACTATCGGCGGAGCCCTAGGGTAAACTCGGCGAAGCCGAGGTTACGCTAGTCCTAATACTAAACGATCAGATTCACTATCTATAGTTCTATATATATTTGAATTCATCACGACGATCGCCAAACTTTAGACAAGGCTACAGCTTAAACGGTGCGACCGATTTTCATGAAATTTGTGTCAAATTGTAGGAAATGATTGGCTTCAGGGCCCTTCTAATGGGACGAATTTCTGTAGGATGCATAGTTTTCGAGTAAAAAATTATTAAAGATTGAAAATTGGGACAGAAACAATATTTTTCACAGTAACGATCACAGTTTTCCTTGAAAATTTAAGACGAAGAACGCCATGTTTGACATATCATGTCAAACCTTTAAATGGAAATATTTATGAAATGGAGTTAATTTGAAGAAAGTTTAATTCATAATCATAAATTTTGAGAATAGGTAACTATATCCGCACAGGTAAAAAAGGCCTAAACCATTTTAATTAAAAATTATAAAATTTGACGGTTCATATGTACTTGGACAGTGTTACCAAATGTGTCATAAGTAACTAGGTAAAAAACAAATATTTCTAACTAAACAATATTTTTCACAGTAACGATCACAGTTTTCCTTGAAAATTTAAGACGATAAACGCTGTTGTCAATGTCAATGATGACAAATTATCAGTTTTCTTCCTTTTAAATGCAATAAAGTGTTTAAATAATATGTAATAATTAAAGAAAAGATGATGAATTTAACAAGGTAGGTATATGTAATGATTTTAAGCCATGTTTATTATTATGTTACATATTTTATTTTGTAAATAGAATTTTGGAAAATGTATAAGGAAACACGTCGAAAAGGATCAGAAAGGTAGGAATAATATCACAATCGATGTACAAAATTAAAAAGATAAACATTGTTATGTCATATTTGATATGTTAATGACAAATTATGCATGTATCAATTACTATAACCGATGATATAAAAACAAGTCAATTAAGATGGTACGATCACGTACAGCAAATGAGTAATGGCAAAACACATACCACAGTAAACTCCTAGCGGCAAAAAGAAAAGAGGGAGACCTAGAAGGAATTGGGTAGCAGGAATCCAAGAAGAAATAAGAGAGAATGAAGATCTATGGCAAGACCAGTGGAGAATTCGCATCGGAAGACATGGTACAACGTTATAAACCGATTGTATATATAGGTATATGTAATGATTTTAAGACAGTACAGTACAGGAAAATCATAGTCTGGAACAAGACAATTCAATAATTTTAGATAGTATGTTTTAATCTGTTCTTTTTTTGTAATTCATTTTCTTACATTACGTTTAAAATTATTTCAGATTATACATAATTCGATATCTATCTTAAAACGGTACAGAATTTAATCTGTATTTTATTTTCTTATATTACGTTAAAATTATCTATATTAAAATTCTTTTATTCCCAATTATTGTATCGTACTAATAAAAAATATTTTAAATTACATAATCATACAGCATGAGCCAGAAAAGTAATCTTTAATACCTATCATTTTTAACAATCCAAACTTTATTGATATATTTTCAAATTCGTTGTAAAAGTTCAGATCTAATGTAATGTAAGTACTTACTTTTCTGCAGTTTGTAACTAACTGTTTACTCTAGAATTAAAATATCACATTTTTTAGTTTTGTTTGATTTATTTTTATCTTTAAATTTAGTATTGTGTACTCATATACATGTTACTAATACAGGGTCCGCATTTTAAAAGTTCCCGCCTGAAAATTCATGATTAGGCAATCCATGATACATTTCATAAGTGACTTGGTTTTTAAAATTTTGTTTTGCTCTTATACCTACTGTGATTATTCGATTTAAAGTACTAATATTCACCAAGTGGCTTATAAAATGTATATGGTTTTGCTTACTCTTAAAATTTCAGGCGGGAACATATAAAATGGGCACCTTGTATTATGTTTATATTTATCCTGTCATTTTGTCCTGTTTGCTCGCATAAAATGCGCAGCATTTGTTCATTTCATTATATGTTTTCATCAGTTCCTACCACGGTGTAGTATCTATAGGTGAGAGTACGAGATGCGTTGACATAACTAGCTGGTAAAAAAGAAGCTAACGCGACCCGTTACTATTTGACAGGCGTTTGGCAGTTGGTGTGCCGCAGTGTGTCGGTTGCGGTTAAAATAAGTTCGCGTTTAAATAGAAAATGTTGTTTTATAGGATGTACAACAGGGTATGGATCAAATAAAGAGATATAGACCCGAATTTTCACCTCTTGAAGTAACGTTACTTCGGAAGTAGCGCTATTTCGATTTTTTATTTATATAATTTTATGAGTAGATAAGAATAGGTTTCATATTTTTGTAAATGAAACCTATGACATTAGAAATAAATGCTTTTTACAATTTAATTTATTTTTATATCTCTCATTTTAATGTTAAAGTTGACATTTGACAGTTGAAGTAGCGCTACTTTAAGATGTAAGAATACGGACCATAGTCTTTTTAAGGTGCCAAAATGTGCGATTTTGTAGCAGCCAGCCATGATATAACCACAGAAACAGGTACTACGATTTAGAAAATTCTGATTGAAAGATGTCAGTGTCAAGTACATGACATTATGTTTATTTTATAATTTTACTGAAATTATAGAAGCCTGTTGTATGGAATTTGTATAAAATACATACATAGAACTGACAAAAGATAAAAGGTAATGTATTGAAAATATAAAATATTGTGCGATATATAGGAATAATTTACTATTCCAAATATTTTTGTAAAAACCGGGTCGCAAAAAACCTGACATCTAGCGGCATACTGTATGAACTAACCCGGTTATTTAGCCATTCTTTGTAATACATTATACATCGTGCACTCAGCTATAGATACTACACTTCCGTAATATTATTGACAATTTTATGCAAAAAAGAATAGCCGTTCGATCTGTCGTATTTTTGACAATTCTCTATGACAGTCCATGAGAAAACATTTCTTGTTTTTCGTATAAATTTGTCAGAAATATAGGGTGTTTCATGTAACTATGTAAGGCTTCAGAGTATGAATTCTAGACACCAACATGAAAAAAATCCCAATAAACATTGGTGCTAGAAAGCTTCATAACAGAGATACCGAGGATTTATCTTAAATGAAGCATAATACTGAAATAGCAGAAAATAGTTGGCTGATGGCATTTGTTTAATTCATTTAAAATTTAAATGAGATTTAATTATTGAAAAATTCCACTTATTTCAATCCGATAATTATTTAATTATTACACCTGTTATTTAATATTTTGATAATATTCCTAATACAAAAAAGTATTGCCAAGCCTTCTGTATTCAATGAAAATGTAATATTTTAATAATTTACCGTAGTATTTTTAAATAATACTGATTTATTTATTGAATGTAATGCCTGTCATTTTAAACACTTGCTCTGGGATTCTTTTTATAAATAATTATTTATGACCCAATACAAAAATAAATAAAAATAACCTGTTTCCTGTTCTTTTTTTTTAAATAAAATCCTGGGTACCTATCTCTGTTAGAAAGCGTTATAGCATCAATGTTTATTGGGATTTTTTCCCCTTTTGGTATCAGAATTCATACTCCAAAGCCTTGCACTCTTATATGAAACACCTGTATATCCTGTTTGGTATTAAATGAAAAGTTTTCTGCATGGCTAAACTATAGAACTTTCAAAATTTTGACATCAACTTGACCGGCTTTTGTTTTTTACATAAAGTTGTCAGAACCATGTAGTGATTAGGATCATGTGAATTTTTTTCTACAGGGCTGTAACATAGAAGTGTCAACAAATAGACATCTCGGTCGGCTTTTGTTTTTGTATAAAGGTGCTAGAAATATGTCGTGTTTGGTATCAAATGAGAGGTCTGGTTACGAACTTTTAGACACAAGTGTGGAAATTTATGACAGGTTGATTGGCTTTTGTTTTATGCATAAAGTTAATTCGTTTGATAGAAGGGGGAACTTGGGTATCTGACAAGACTGTTGGCGTTTCCACTTTGGTTTTAAATTGTGCGTAGACAGATTGGATGTACGTATAAACTATTATAAAACACTATCGGCGGAGCCCTAGGGTAAACTCGGCGAAGCCGAGCTTAGGCTAGTATACATACTATATATACTGAGCCATCCCTATCTTTCATATAGTAAAATAGTGTGCAGGAGAGAGTGATATAAAACATATCTTTTTGCTCTGTCGTTCATGCTCTGATCGAAATACGCATGCTTGCATTAAACAAAAGCAAGCGAATTATTGGCTGCTACAGCCACTACAGCTGGCTATTCTCCCACTTGTCAGTGTCATGTTCAAAATAAGCCAATCAACCTGCAAAACGCAATAAGGAAACGGTACAAAAGATGCATATATCTCCAATTTTCTCTCCTGGATATTTACAGTTAGTTGTGCTATATTAAATTCAAATAAAGTGAATATTTTTAATTTGAATTTTATAAGAAAAGTGATAACATTCTTTCTTCAAATTTAGCATATGTAATAGCCAGAAGGGCCTATTAACTTTTACTCGACGTTCTCTTTAGTTCTTCTTGCTGTCAAATGGTTTCCTCGGGCGCTAATCAATCGGTCGATAACACAGTACAGGATAGGTGGTAAATCTGGTAAAGACGCTCTTATACCGTCGCTGAAAAAGAGTGGCTTGAACACCGGAAAGGGCTCGGATAGCTCAGTAGAGACACAGTTCGATTTTTGACAATGAAATCATATGAAATAAAATTTTAATATTTTATTAAAATAAAATGATAATATTAACAAAACGAAATGAAAATAGCATACAATCGATGAACACAAATGAACTAGCGATACTTGCAGGATTCGTTCATTAAAAGAAACGATCAACAATGAACGAGAACAATGGCACACGCTAAAGTTGTACGAACCCGAACAGGTAACAATAATACAAACCAAAGTTACGGAACCACGGCACGAACGGTCAGCAATGGCACACACCAGTTGAGGAAAGCCGAACTGTAACAGTGTTGTCACTCGACAACACTCAATAACAATCGCGACCGGAACGGAAACGGAAACGGGACCGTGTTGGCACACACCAACACTCATCGACAATGGCAAACCCCACTGTACAGAAACATCTGGCTACGGCGATATACGTAGCCGTATATACACCTTCTGCACTCTTTCACGAGCTGCCGGCACACACCAACAGCACTGGGTCGGAGGCAAGCAAGGTCCTACACTTGCTCGCCCAGCACTCACCAGGTCCTTGGAAGACGGCACACACCGTCTCCCCGAGAGAGCATACGCTCCTCGAATAAAAATGTCGTTTGAGCCCCTATTTATACCCCGAAAAACTGATAAAAACTACAAAATAAGTTTAAACAAGATTCTAATCATACTGCAAATACTTGCTATTTTAAATAAAAATATAAAAAATACAAACTCATGTGAGATCGAATTTATGATCCCCAGTATGCTAGCCACTAACGTTAGTATCTTTAAAAATAAATACAACAATACATTTTACAATAAACAAAAACAACATACATATAACCAAACAATTACATTGTATACGTAATAAATTTATACAAAATAATAAAAAATGCAAAACATTTTTACTTGTGGGATTTGAATCTCGATTTGAATTTATAAACTATAGCAAAAAAAAAACTAGCTCGTTAACCATACGACTACAATGCCAAACACGAAAATTTAAATTCAAAACTACTGACCATCGTTATAAGCAAAATATGATATTCTTCATGTAACTATGGCATAACGCAATAAAAAGTGTATGATTCTTGACGGCACACTTAATTGAACTTAAATTATTTTTTAAATATATTTCTGATTGTATTTTAGACGTTTCGTTTACCAGTCACAGGGCATTTGCTTTACTTACCGTCCGCAGATACTACTTTACCGCCCGCATATTCTATTTTACCGCTCCCATGTGCTACTTTATCGCCCGCAGGGTGTAATCTTTCAATTTCTGCCATAGTAACTAAGATGTAAACAAACAATTTTAATGTAGTTATGCATAACTCGATGTCCAGCACAGATTATAAAGTGAATTAAACTACCTATAAAAGAAACATTATTGCGCAATGGCAGTATTACTTAAAGAAAAAAATTAGCAATGATTAAAATGATATTTAAACACTGCATCATTAATTAAATAATATGTATAGATTGACAATGTTATGGCTGTTATAAGCATTTGTGAAACATAATTTATGCTCTAAGTATGCTGCAATCCTTCATTATTTTACTTACTTTGTCGCAAGAGGATATTAAGTTTTTTGTTTAAACTACTGATGTTGAGAAAGTAATGAAATAATCTAAAGGATGTTTGTTAAATAGCTATTTATATACACGTGTTAAAAGTGACATATTTTGCGAGAATGTAGTTTGGAACACGACGCGAACAAAATAGAAGCACTTTTAACACATCATACAATATTTTATCTACAAACACTAATTTTTTATTTAAATTTGTGTTTTGATAATTTTTTGACACCCATGTCAAAAATGTTGATTTTTTGTTCCATTTGTCATGACCATTGTTAACACTAGCGTCATAAAATGCAATTTATAAGTTTAAATACAAATGTGAAAAAGCGTATTTTTAATAGTGTTTGTAGTTAATAGTTATTTTTGTAACAAATGAGTAAAGGATTTGCGCACTCGCCTTTCCTTCTCGTGAAAAAAAGATATTTTATTCATGAATTGCAAACAATTTTTTTTTACGTCTGCAATAAAAGTATAAAAAAATGCCAGCGCACTATTTTTCATACTTTCATGTATTAAAAAAAGACGTAGGTACTTTATAAACCGATTTTAATAAAAAAATGTACTTTTTTAACATATGTAAAAAATTATATAAGTATTACAAACTTATTTTTATTTTTTTCAGAAAAATCAGCTATCATTCCACGATTTTACGACATACGAGTAGAGGTGGTATAATCGTATTACAGAAATGACTAAATAGCGATACCTTTTGGAGAATATAACTGTGCCCCGTAAATTTATTTATAACGTTGTTAATCTTCCTATATGTAAGTATTATCACACTATAGTCACTATAGTGTTTTGAATCTGTGGTACTATTTAATCAATGATTATAAAAACAAATAATTATACCTACAATTCTTTGTTTTTTCTCCCGTTCTGTAAATCATGCTTGTACATATCTACTATAATTTGAACTTAAATATCATTTATTTATTAATAACTATTGTTTTATAAATATTCATTTACTAGAATTATTCCGTGCATTAAATAAATAACATCAAAAACATTTTTTTATTTTCGATAATGTGCTTATTGACTTTCCGGCTAGAACATGTTTAGAGCACTCGTTGATTGGGCTACATCGGGTATGTGGAAATGGATAAAATTTTAATTCTTGCTAACGCACGCTGTGCGGAACAGAAATAATATAGTTTCTTTTGGAGGTGTTCACACTAGTTGGCAAGACTGCACTGCATTTATCTTCATAATAAACTATGTAAACTTATTTCTGCCGATCGGCGCGCAGTCCGTCGGTGCCGTTCTGTTCCGAACAGTGTGTGTTGGCCTTAATAAACACGGGAAGTTATATAAAAGCTTGTAACAATAAATTTCTATGCAGTTGTTTTTAATTATGTTGTAAACAGAAGAAGAAAGTAACTTTAAACTCATTTTATACATTTTCATATTTTGACGCAGAATTTAATGATCTATCTTTTTATTTGTAGAAGATATTAATAATTTCTTCTTATATCGCATATTATACTCAATATACTCATACATGCATTTTTAAAATGTAGTTTAATTTAAAATACGTATATAACTCCGAAAGAAGATGAATGAGTCGTAAATGTGTTTCGAGAAAAATATCCATTTCTTTGCATTAATTTATCTGAAAAAACTACCATTCATATATCTTATTTTAATTAAATTTTTAATTTGCTGCATACCATAGTCTAAGTTAATTAAAATATAAATTAGTTCTCCGTAAAATCAGTTTTAACTTAATAATTTTATTCAACAATAAGACGGAATTATCTCAACGTGCTAGATATAACGACTTTGTCGGTTAAAATTAAATTTTATCTCTTGCATAAATTAATATCAGGGTGTAGAAACTTCCCGTCAAGAAGTACTGTAACGTAATATGAGTGGGAGAACATTTGAGTACTTGAAAATTGCCAGTGTTAGATGTAATTTTGAATATAAATTATGTTGAGGGACGTACTTCATCAGCAGAGATAAGCCATCAAAGCTGATTCCCTATGTCACACTATAATAATGGAAGTTCTTGTCAAAGGTATCTTACTGTTTCAACTCGTGATAATTTACAAAGTTCCACTTTCTTCATGCAGCAAAAATTACACCTGTTTTACAGAGATACTATTATAATCTGTTTACCCTAAATATTCGAAATGTTATTTCCATCGTGGTCACCGTTATATAGACAAATTTGAATGATTTTATTGACAGCTACGAGGCAAAAAATCATAATTTCTCTGCTTTCAGTACTGAAAGTAACATTATTTGTACTTTATACTACTTTGTTGTCTAGTAACAGTGAATAAAATCATACATACAAGTAGCGAAAATAATTATTTTCGTCCAGAAAGTCTATACTTACAAGAGAAGTGGGTAAATTCAAATACGAGTCAGGTGAATGCTGATGACGTATGGGTAATATAGAAATACTTTCCGGACGTGTCATGTATATTATTTTTCCAGCAACCCTTAACTAACTAAAAATGTTATCATCATTTATAATTTTACATGGCATGCTAAATTAAAATCTAGCTACCTTTGTAGGTACCGTAAACATTATGACTCTTATTATAAATAATAGATAAATAGCGGTCAGGTGACTAGCAGTGTTTTTTCTCTCTTAATCGTTTGTTACCAGCCCCACCGACTCATAAGAGAGATTTCAAATAAAATACGTGGTAACACTAAATACTAACAAAAGAACATGCAATTCGTTAATAATATAAAACATAAAAATGTACAAAAAGGGTGAATTTAGATTTGTATAAATTAACAAAACAAGACAATAAAAAAATAACTTAGATTAAAAGTTGACAATAACAAAAAATTACTAAATACCTATAACTAAAAATAAAATTTAGAATAATTATTTGAGATCCAACCTAAATGTTTAAATCGTAGAAATGGGCTTTAGGATCCAGGACAAATTTATTTAAACGAAGAAAGAATTGTGAAAAATTCATGGACCTCGCTGGGTTCGAACCCAGAGCCTCCCAATCTCTAGCCAGGCGCTCTACCAATTGAGCCACGAGTTCCCGTTGGTTTAGGTTGGATCTCAAATAATTATTCTACGTGTGTGTGACGGCTTAAAGTTCACAATAATATAATATTTACTGCGCAATGTTAGCGTTGTGTATTTAACTTTCAAATTGTGAGAGTGTACTCGTTACGATTTGTAAAAAGGCTTGTGAAAGATTCATAGACTTCAACGGGAACTCGTGGCTCAATTGGTAGAGCGCCCGACTAGAGATTGGGAGGCTCTGGGTTCGAATCCCAGCGAGGTCTATGAATTTTTCACAATTCTTTCTTCGTTTAAATAAATTTGTCCTGGATCCTAAAGCCCATTTCTACGATTTAGAAATAAAATTGTTAATTTTCGTTTACTTTGGTTGAGATACGTAGACGATGTTATTGCCGTTATAGACAAAGAGTTCGACATTAACGAATTCTTAAATTCCATAAATTCTGAATTTCCTTCGATCAAATTTACTTTTGAGTTAGAAGACAATAATATTCTACCGTAGCCATACAGATAATTGTATACACAATTCAGCGTATACTTCAGTTCAAAACAAAATGGCTTCTTTTAATTTTCTTATTCATAGATTACATACAGTTCCTCTTAACGAAATCAGATCCAACAAAGAACTAAATTATATACACATTGCTACTCAAAATGGTTATAACGCAAAAGTAATTTTTAAATTAATGAATAAATATAAATTTAAAATGCTGAAACAATCATCAGCGAATTTGTTAAGCTTGGAAGAAAAAGACAAATTTGCAAAATTATGTTACAATAAATATTCCCAATTCTAATTCAGAAATTTATTTAAAGAAACATGAATTGAATGTAGTTTTTTCTAATAAATTAAATCTTAAAAATCTAATTTCCAATAACCAAGATAAAATAGAAAACACAAAAATATCTGGAATCTATTCAATTAAATGTTCACAATGCCCCCAGTTATATGTAGACCAAACAAAAAGAAATATTACCAAAAGATTTAACGAACATATGTATCATGTTAAATGTAAAACCATATTTAAATCAGCGTTAGCATCACATAGTCATAATACAGGACATAAATTCACAATAAATAACCTAGAATTACTTAAATATTGTAATGTCATCGATATTTAAATATATTAGAAACTGTTTATATAAAAAAACACGAACAAAAATTATTAAATTTTGACCTTTCACAATTAGACAACCCATTATTAAAATTTGTTAAATAATATTAACTGTAATTAAGAAATATCAGCACTGTTACGGTAAAATATCCCTTGTACTGTTTCTTCAACCTGTTTTCCAGGAATTATTGTATGCATTAGTATAAATACGTGTACGAGTTTTTAATTTGTCAGTGTACTACTGATGATGACTGCTTGACAGTCGAAATGTATATTTAGTGTTTCAATAAACATTTACCGAGGTCTATGCATGATAAGACAGAAATTTTTTGGGTAAAAATGTCCTAAACTGCCCCTGGCCAATTTAAAATCCAAGACAAAAGGTTGAAAATTCTTGAGGAATTTTAGAAAGTTATTTCAAAAGACCTCTGGGCCTGGTCTAGGAATTCTACCATTTTCAAAGTACAGCTATGCACAAAAGTTTACCTATATGTCTCCGCGAAACCGGCTTGTAACACGTTTATAAATTGGAGAAAAATACATGCATAATTAATTTTTCAATGTTATTTGTATTATTTTTCTCAAAAATAATCCATCAAAGAATAAACAATGCTAGTCAACTGCTCGCTAATAATCAGTTGTTCATATCAACGGCCAATCTATTTGCTTTTATTTGACAGATAAAATTTTAAACAAGTTATTAAAAACACGTCCTACATCGTGAAGTATACTAATAATTTTACTGCTATTTCAAAACTAACTACATACATATATATATATTTAATTCTCTTTCTAAATATTATGACTATACATAAAAGGTATGCTAACGACAGGAATAAATTTATAACAGTTATTACAAACAATCAGTTTCATGTTTTTAGGTCTATAATAAAATAAGTAAGGCATTTCTTCTCTATAAAAATATGTATGAAGATTTTTTTAAATACTAGTTTGTTATTTTCACATTAATTTTGATATAATAAAAAATCTATATGAGAACAATTTAATTATAATACGAACTATAATATAAACGCAAATTAGATGTTGAGTACTGACGGAGGACAGCGAGAAATTTCATTGTTCAAGCGACTACTACCACTTGTTGAAGTGATTCGGTTATGAATTCCTGGCAGATTCAGAAGATTATATTACGTTATTAAATAGATCTTCCAAAAAGCAAGAACGTATGTGCTACTGTGCTACGAAGTTATACTTGCTGAATATTCCAACCAACAAGATTCTACGATTATGAAAATTTAATTTAAAATTCAACATACTATGCATACTTGTAATTACTTAATTAAATTTTGAAATAGTTTGTAGAAATTGAATTTTGATATGGGTGCAAAAAATAAACTAATGTCTGTACACGGATATATTTTTTAATTAAAATTATATTTTCTTTTCTATCTAGAACTTATTTAAATTATATTTTAAAAACTATATAGATAAATTTAACATAATTTAATTAAGGTCGCCTACACGTTTCCATGTTTTAAGAAATGAATTACTAAAATGTTTTATGGAAACAAAATCAAAACCTATACCTGATTTAGATAATTGTAACTGATTGAATGATTTAGCATTTTTAGTATACCTGCATCTCTAAGGTTAGAATTCATAAATAATTATGTGTTTCAAACAGTGGTGGCTTTCAAAATTTAACTGAGTTTATGACAATCTCAGTAAGAACGATCAATTAATTCATTTTCAAACATACACTGTATGAAAAAACCACATAAACAGTAAAATGCATTTCAGAGTATTTGATACCTACTTAATGCACAATTAACATCTAGGTACCTATACACGTTACAAGTAGGGTGAACTTAGCGAAATTCGTAACTCGGGTAAGTTAAGTACGTTTTTGTCCTGTAATTCTCTTATTTTTCCATGTATCAATGTAATGGCTTAATAGCACACTTACTTAAACATGTTTCAACTATCAATATATAGATGGATCACTCAGCGCCATCTAATGTGAGGACCCATATCAAATTTAAATATCTAAATAGCAATATATTTTGGAATTTTATGCACTTGCCTTACCGATCATATTGCAGTTTTAATGTAAAGTTATAGACCTGTGACGCACTTACCCTTCATCAAAGTGAAAGTGCATTCTAATGAAGGACGTTTAAAAAATTACTTTAAAAAAATTGGTCATTTCAGTCCACATAGGAATACAAATATTTAATTTAATAGAATAAGAAAAGTTATTGCTATTACTTGACTGTTAGTACGATTGTAGGGATGATGATGATGATTCATTTGGAAGCGAAATGTAGGAAAGTTAATTAAATTACTATTTAATAAACACTGTTTTCCACGACTATAACTCCAATTATTTCTTTTCATCCCTGCAATAATAAATAAAGTCTAACAAATAATACATAAGTACAACGTGCAATTCATTATTCTAGAATTTGGAAAATAAGATAGACCGCAAAAGTCGAACTTTGAAAAAAGTAGTGCGCACTTCCACGAACTCATATTATTAGGGTTTTCAAAGGATGTACATGCATTAAAAAATATTCTGCAGTTCACAAATATTCTTTGTAAATAACGTACGAGTACGTTTATTTGCAAAAACACTTTTTTTCAATATGAATAAAACAAAAAGAATATTTCAGACGAGCATCTTAAAAATATTCTTCACATCTGGACATGGATGCGTTGGTAACAAAAAAAAATAGGCTGTGTTCACATCAAAAATATATAAATACTGTCACCGACTAACAGAAAATCATAGATAGTCAAAAGAAAAAAAAAGAAAAAAATGGTAGTAGTAGACATGGAATTACGACATGTAAGACGAAAAAAGAAAAAAAAAGAAAAAATATACATATTATTTTTCTCTCAAAAAACTACTTTTAAAATAAAATAGGAAGGAAATCATTTATTGCTTTCTTATTTTCTGGTCCTTCGAATTGTATTTAAATTCGGTTCACCATTGCACAAACATTTTGGTCACATCGAGCCGGGTACTAATAACTTCTCATTCATGTCTGTCACCAACAAATAATAAATTCTATGCTTTAAAAAACTGGTGTTCTTACAATTTAATATTTATAAACATGTTGATAATACCTTAATTTATAAATAATTATAAATTGTGTATTATTTTCTCCAGTTTATTAATTGTGAAAGGTGAAAATTCATTTTAACTGTAAAAAGTAATTACCTGATGAATTAAAAATACCAATGAATGTTTAGATTTTGTTCGCACTTAATTACCTAATTTAATCCATTTGTGTTGGGGATAACAAGGCTCGCAAATGTAATTTCCAAGCTCCAGTTCCAGAACCAAATTCATTCCAAAAGAAGTAAACAAAAGCAAGAGGGGAAATTGTATGGACAAATCGTGTTAGCTGAGGACGAGAGTCGGAGGACATGGAGTGGCGACCCCGCTGGTAACGATTGCAGGACACGTGCATTTCTGCTGGACAGCGACTCCTCGACCGCCGCTGCCTACGACGTACCAGCATAATTCAATTTACGGGAAACAGATGGATTGGAAGACCAGAGCACTCTTTGATCTCACAGTTCTTTGATATCCCGTTGTGAATGTTTATTACTTATATTTCTTTCATACGTGCTCTGACCTCTGACTTTTACCTTTTTTTATTGTTTATTTTTATTTGAAATTTATAAAAGGTGTTCAATAAATTTGACCGTTTTGTGAATTATGTTAAATGCTATTGATGTTGATGTAGCAGTGGATCGAGGCCATACGAGAATACAGGCCTGAATGTTTATCCCTGCTCAATGCGTCACGCTTAGCTAAGAGGCCCGAGCGCTAATCTAGCCTTCTAAAAACAGTCGACTTCTAGCAGTCAGCGGGAGCGGACGCACGACACAACGCGGGACAGAATGTCAAATTTCTACTATTTCTCGTTGTAAGAAACTATAAAAATGGTTTTCAAATGCTATGTGCCAATGTGTAGAAGCAATTACAGTAACACAAATAAATTCATCAATGTTTTTAAAATTCTACGCGATGGTGAGATGCAGAGAAAATGGTCAAATGCAATACATCGACCAAATTATAAGATCACAAATTCCTCAGCTGTTTGCATTTTGAGGAAAAATGTATTATTCATGATCTCGAAGTCAGTAGAAAAGATGGTACATGTTTAATTTTATAAAGAAAACGTTTAAAATTGACGATTGGCGCAATACCCACTGTATTTAAAATCCAGCCCTCAATTTTATCTGAACTGTATATATCCCGCAAGAGAAAAAATGCAGACATTTGCCAGGAATATATGAAAAAACCAAAATTGGAATTTAATTTAAGTATTGACAGTGATAAAATTACTGATTTTCATAACCTCGCAAAGTATGAAACAAAGTTAAAATGTGTAAATGATTTCATATTTAAAAAGGCAGATAACCATTTAACAATATTTAAGATAAAATTGTCTAACAATATTCCCGAAATATATATCTGTCTAACAATAACGAAAAAACTGAAATGTAGCGTTTATTTCAAAAATATTAAAATAAATAATACAACTCGTATACAAAATAGCACCTAAATGTCTTTCATTCATCATTTTTAGTTTCATTATTAACATTTTCATATTATGTTCTGTGTTATATAATTTTCATTAGTTTTTTTTTATTCTTGTAGAATTGGAACGAAAATGAATAATTTAAAGTAAAACATGAATTTATTCGTATATATATATATGTATATATATATGTATATATATATATATATATATATATATATATATATATATATATATATATATATATATATATATAGATAGGCCAGTTCTAACTTATTTCTTATTTAATTTGTTTAGTTATGAATATAAAATAGGTAATACATAATATTTAAATAGTTATTTAGGAGTTGTATATCTTTATAAATCGCATTCGCCAATCCTATTTATTTAAAATTTCTTATATTTCCTATGCGTACAATGCTAGCGTTCGAGGCGCTGTGACGTCACGAACTGAGTATTCAGGCCTGTATTCTCGTATGGCCTCGAGTGGATACCTGCTATTTTATGTTTTCTTATCACGTATACTAAACTGGTTTTCCAATTAAACTCTAAGTTCAAAGTTTAAAGTTCACACGAAAGACAGTTTGAAAAAATATAGTTTATACAAAAAGTGAATTGACTGCGAATTCGTAAAAAAGTACTACCTACATTCAGGTGAACTCAATTTCAGTTAAACTTATGAATTTTGAGCATTGCACAAATTTAAGGAGTCATTTAAACCATTATTTGTACTTAAATGTTTACTTGTAAAAAATAGGGTTTGAAAATTTATTATCAGGGTTTCAATAAATACATAACCAATATTTTAACACGTTCACTGCAGAGAAATATTTTTAGTTTTACAGTAATGATGCTCTTACATACGATTAGACCCTAATGTCAAGTCCAAGTCTGCGATGAGGATTACTTTGGTACTAAATTTTTATTTTTGATATGTCCACCGTTACGTAAGTATAATTAACTAAAAGAACTTAGGGAGACAGACTTTCTGCATATATAAGGTTTTTTGATGTATATTGCATTTTTTGTAAATTTATTTATCTCGTACAAAGTCAGATTTGAATTGAAAATAAAATATATATGAAATAAACTCAATAATGATAAGACCCTGCAATGACTTGAATTTGGTCTAAGGACTAATCATATCTCAACGCATATATTTTTCATAATATGCGTTGAGAGACTAACCGCCTGAAAAAGATCTCCTTTTAATTAGCTTCAATATCTTTTATTATTAATTCACATAGAAATTACTGATACTATTGTTTGCTCTAAATTGTAAATAAGTATTAAATTTTTAAGTACAGCCTACTTTACTCAAAATAATCAGAACAATTCTGTAGCATAGTCACTAATTCTTAGCAACGTTGCTATAGCAAACAACCAACAATAATTGCAAACACTAAATAAAATATGGAAATGACAGGTTTTACAGTTGTTTCTATTCTATCGGCTACAATTTTTAGAAATGTTTCTAATACTAATATTTTGCAGATTTCTTAGAGAAGCACTGTTTTAGATCAATCAAATTTTTAAAGAGACAATTTATTTGCGACCATTTTATTAAAATTAAATGGTCAAAAAATTATGTTTAATAATATAATAAAAATAAAATAATTATTATGTTTAATAAATCAAAAAAAGTCTTAAGCCCCCTTTTTTAAAGATTTAAATTTACCGGCTGTAGGTATTAAATATAATGGTCCCTTTTGTAGACAAAAAATTGAAAATACTAAATTTCTTTCTTATCCACATGTTGATTTTCCCAGCGTTACAAAAAGACATAAATCCAAAACAAATTCCCGAAAAGCATTTGGCAGGAACCACAACGTGATGTGTAAAATTCAACTTTTCGGCAACATGTACAATCCTCTTTGAGCTGGGTATGAAAGAATCGATTCGTGCATCATTTATTTACATTCCTATAACGCGATTTTCCAAAAGCAAAAGGAAATAAGTGGAATACAGATGATGAAAGTCGTTCTCAAATATATGACGAAAATAACTTGAAAATGTGAAATAAATAAAGAATCTAAAAATTAGAAATTAGCATAGATAAAATACAAGCGAACATATTGTAGCAAAAAACACAATTTTTATCAAAATATTATGTGATTTGCCTAAACCATTCTATTATGTTTTGTTTTATTCTATAGTTAGTTACATAATTAAAAGTTACGCCTCTCATTGAACAATTGAACAGTTGGAATAGCTGAACAATGTTAGCATTATATTTACTGTTGTATTAACTATAATTGAAAATAAACCAGGTTCTAAATCTAAATGGAAACAGTGGCATAAATTAGGAAGGAGAAAATACTGGAAAAATACGAATCTACATTTCTACCTGGTCATTAGCATTACATTCACAAATCTATTATGAATAGGCAAATTACCCATGTCACCATAATAAAAGACGTTTTATTTCATATAGAGCGTTCAGAAAATAGAGGTCAATAAATTTAGGGTTTATAATATACGCAAAAAATAATACAACTTCAAATAATCATGATCAAAAATGCTTAGTTTCAGATAGTTACGAGTATATCGATTTAAAAAAAATATTTATTTTTAACAAACAAAAAATTGAGGTCAATAAATTCAGGGTAGATAATGCATGTCAAAACAATAATAAAAACTTATATAAACATATATCCGGAAATTTTTCAGTACATTTTTCACAGTAATAAAAACTAAATAAAATTACAGAATGCCAAAATACACAGTCGTTTTCGTTGTTTGTTTATCAGTGTTGTATACAATTTTGAGGAAGACATTTTGAACATTTATTATATCTTTTTTATGTCAAAAATAAATAGTTTTAGCAATAAAAAAATACTTTATTGCTGATGCATACATTATATTTTTTTCCGAAATCGACACAATATCACTCCGCGAAGTTAGCCAAAATAGTACCTAGCTAATGTAAAACTTTATAGACACTTATGTCAAAATTTAACATTACATACTCATGTGTCATTCAAGTTTGACAGGTGAGTAGGTAAAGTTAAATTTTGATATAAGAGTCTGTAAAGTTTTACATTATCTACTATTTTGGCTAACTTCGCGGAGTGATACCGTGTACTTGAGTGTCGATTTCGGAAAAAAATATATTTATGCATTTCATGGTTTGACTGAATTTCAAATCGTAACGATATCTTTTCAAATAGTAAATATCTATACCTACCTAAAGTGTTAATTTTCCAAAAGTCACGTATTTATACATTTTATCTTTCAGGTAGTTGGTAACATATTTTAATCAGTTTTCAAGAATTTTTACATCCCATAATAATATACCTAATACATTTTGCAAAATATAAATTACAAAAACAAATCTGCAATCGTATCAATAATGCTATATAATATAATTCGAATAAGGAGTATTCTTAAAAATATGTAATGCAACACTGAGTAACTACTAAGATATTTCCAAAATTTCAATTCTAAAATTTTTTTGCTTGATTTAATTTTGTGTGACGCCGTGAGTAGAAATGACTATGCTCTCCCCTTCAAACACAAAGAAACTCACCATAGAAAGGAGCATAAATATTAATATATAAAAATACGTAGGTACCCCTATTACAATATTTCTGTCCACATGAGAAAAAATTTCAAAATATGAAGAATTGTTCGAACGTTAGAAGAACAGTGCAGAAATAGCTATTTTTTCACAAATTATGTATATCCAGTGGCGTACGAAAATAATTTTTCTATTAGTAAATTTTGAGATTTAACAAACTTACATTTTTTAAATGGAACCAATATTTGATTTTTACTTAAAAAAATACTTTTTCTCTTTTGAGTGGTAGAAATTAAATTTATTTTATCCTTAAAATTTTAGATTAGATTTTCGTCAGTAATTTGTTTTTTAAAATAGTATTTTAATTTACTTAAATTTATTTCATGACTACCTTGTTTCATAATTTAATTTTAATTCTATATTTTTAAATTCAAGTAAGTAGGTATATCAGGTATGATCTACAATTTTTTTAAGCACAAAAACTTTTACAACAGTCGAAAGAGGAAAATAGGATATTGTGTTATTAGGAGTAAAAGTAATACTTTGTGTGACGAGTATGGAAGTTTGCACGACGAGCGAAGCGAGTCGGACAATAGCATGCGAGGCACACAAAGACACTTTTATTCCGAATGACTTATTAAATTTGTTTTCAAACGCACTACTTTTCTTCTTATTCACTAATCCTATGTGGATTCTATGGATACTCATTAATTCTACGCCGCCGGTGTAGAAATTTCCATCGGCATAGAATTGAAACTTCTACCTTGTGAATGAAGTCACAAAAACTGTCTTTTCTATGACGTTTGAAAAAAAAACATTTTTTGAAGCAAAAATCAAATATGAGTTCCATTTAAAAAAGTGTAAGTTTATGTTATATCTCAAAAATTCACCAACAATTATTATTTTCGTACGAAACTGGATAAACAATAATATTATATATAACGGTAACTCGTGGCTCAATTGTTGAAATTGAAATTTGTCCTGGATCCTAAAGCCTATTTCTACGATTTAAACATTTAGGTTGGATCCCAAATAATTATTATTCGTGTGTGTGACGGCTTAAAAAGTTCACTATAATATAATATTTAATGCCCAATGTTAGCGTTGAGTATTTATCTCTCAAATTGTGAGAGTATACTCGTTACGATTTGTAAAAAGGCTTGCGA
>OY720448.1:65376074-65386074 GCA_963082715.1 Harpalus rubripes | reverse complement strand
TTTAATTTAGCAAGGAACTTTCCGTATGAAATTTGTACAAAATACATAGAACTGACGGAAGGTAATGTGCTGGCCACATCAGATTTTTTTATATGAAACATTTTTCTCGATTGCTGATAGTGTCGAGCGAATTCACTTTTCCGCCATTTTCTAGTAACCTTTGACAATTTTTATCAAAACAAAAGCAAATCTAAGATGGCCTCCCAAAGGCGCATCACATATCCTATTTAACCAAAGTCGTATATCTCTTCTAGTTTTCGAGATCCTAACGGTGGGCTTCGAAATCCTTTATTCTTAATATATTTTTATAATGTTAGTACTGTTTTATATTTTCTTGCTGATTAAGTAAAAACATATTTTTGTTTCTTTAAGGGCACCAAGCTGCCATGATCAATGTGAAAAATGTTAAAATAAAGGTACTATTATTATTAATCGTAAATAATTGAATTTTTGTCTTTTATTTACAATAAAACATACTGACATAAAAGGTGTTCATATCAAAATACATTCATTTCAATTTCAATAACGTGTCATGCCATATGTAGATGTACATAATAAACATGAATTATTAATTTGGTTTTTGTAATAACAATTATTACTCAAGTTCAAAAGCAACGACAATGATAAGTCTGGTAGTTCAACTATAAACAATTTATGAAACTCATTCAAAAATGTTCATAAACTATTACCCAATATTTTATTAGTTTTACATATTGTATAACTCTTTAAAAATTATACTATCGTATTTTGAGTTCGAAATTTATAAAAATTAATATGGAAATATATAAAGGATATACCGCCATATGTGCATGAATATGTATTCATAGAGTGAGAATATTCATTAATATAATACTTTGCTCTAAAAATAGGACAATCCATTTACTTTTATGTCATGAAATATCTATTTGTAACTATCACGAAATGCTTTTTGGTCAAGTAAATAAATAACGCGACAGCTTGTTCATTTTCATCACCTTCTACTCATATAAACAGTTAATACAGGATATCAATCAAGCATGTGTCGCCTTAACTGCAGCTTCGCACTATACAGAAAGAATACAACCTAGTGGCTTTTGCTTGTACTCTGCTTGATTGATGCTTTAGGTACTTTGTATTAGAAGAACCGTCGCAGCGTTCCTTATTCATTGCATGCACTTTTCAAACATTAAATTGATGACAATATTGATTTATAATGTATTACAACAATATTGATGTATTAGATGCAATATATTATAAAATTTATTTTGTGTAGTAAACATAAATAATTTTTTGTAACTGTAACATCTAAAAATAATTTGAATAATCTATTTTATCGACAAAATAATATATTGAAGTAAGTAAATTTGATTTACATTTTAAAAGTAAGAACTATGTAGGTTATACGTAAACATAATTATAAATATTCGAAAGTAAAAATAACGTTATGTCAAATAAACTTGTTCAATGCTGAGTCTATGATTTATTCATGGTCTAGCTGGTAAACCTACAATAATATTAAGTATTTTTATATGTATATAAATCGTATTATCGAATTATAATATAAACTGAAAAAAGTTTTTATAAAATACGGATAGTGAATTTAATTTATCGTATGACATATACATTTAACAGGACAAGGTAATGCAAGATAATAATTTTAATTCTTTTGACAACGAAAAGTACGTATGGGAAAAGTGATAGAGCGAAGAGAGTCTATTAAGTACCTAGTTGTACCACAGTTGTACCATGCGCGAAATGAAGGTACTAGTGCCAGTTCATATGCAGTGTTATATATCTGTCAATGTCAAAATAAGGATTTTTGAGAAATACATAAATAATTTCTGATTAAATAATATATACAGTGTGTTTCAAAAATATTTTAAAAAATTAAGATTATATTCGCAATCGATATTAACGATAGAGGCGCCAATTTTCGAAAAAAGATGGCCGCCATACGATGAGTTTGACATGACAGTTCACATTATTCACTGAGTTTCGTTGACTGTGTATACAAACCGAGTTCAAAAACTTATTTATATGAAGGCGATAAGTTTAAATATTTAATTATTAATTACTACACTACTCACTTAGCTGTCACTTATTCAATATGGCACTTGTACGATTGCTTTCCGTAGTACCGATTTGCGCCACTAGAGGGCAAATTTTATCTACGATTGCGAATAAAATTTGATCATAATGCAAAAAGAATTTTTCCAAAATTCGCAAAAATAATTGCATGGTCCTTAGAGCTGACATTTTTGGGCCACTATACTGATTGATTACGAACATGAACACACAAATTAAAAACATTAAAACTTATTTTATTTAATTAAATTGTATAATGTTTTACTCACTTTTATTTGATTAAAAACAAAACGTACTTACATTCTCAGGCGTTTTACAGAAAATATAACACTTCAAAGGAAATTACTACTTACGAACTACAAAAACTGTTCAAAATTTTCACCATTTACAGCCACACAACGATACAAAATGAATTTTAATGTTTACTAATTTGTATTCGTGATCGTAATGTATCAGTCCAGTGGCACAAAAATGTCAGCTACAAGGACCGTCTAATTATTTTTGCGAATTTTGGAAAAAATTTCACATAAATTTATATTTTTAGGTTACCCGAGAGGCATACCTATTGATAGGGGCGAAATGGCGAATTGGTCACCATGTGGGATAAACGTATATTTATGTACGTTGAAGAAAAAGGATAAGAAAAAATTAAAAAGTAATGCGAAGCAAGAAAAAGGAATGTTTTACAGGAAATAGTTTCAGATGAACCACTAATTATTATTATAATCCTCTATCTAAGGAATAAATAAAGTGTGACTGGTGTTAATCCTCTTGGTATGAAGCATATACAGGCTACTAAAGAATAAACCGATTCAAATGTGACGATTGTGCATAAGTGCCATCTTGCTCCAATAGGCTCATTTTGTCCCGTTGGTGAGGTCAGATGACAAAAATGTATCATTTATAGTTCTTGTTTATAATATAGAAAGCTTGCATATGTATAATTAATACTAATACAGGCTTGCTTCAATTATATAATGTGTTTCTGTTTTACAAGAGTTTTCCCTTAAGCTCGCCATGTTACCCCACTCTCTATACGTGTAAGCGTTTAACATGGGAAAACAGTTTTTTTTGAATTACTATCTGCCCCGTAAAACTTTATAGGGTGATTTATACATAATGATTTAGAGAATAAAATTCTGAATTCTTGCAGGCTAAAATGATTAAATTTACGCTACTGATGTTCGAGTAAACCTAATTTAGAGATGTAATAAAAAAGATTATAGTCGCCGACAAATAAATATGGATTGATGCTCAACTTTTTCCCTGTCCCTTCGCTTCTTCATGACTAAGCCTTTTCAATAATGTAGAAATCTTCAGTCCATACTTATTTGACGGCAAGTATAGTATTCAATTATTTCAAAAAATAATATTGTTAAGCCAAGATACATGTCACAAATAGCAATAAACAACGCTAATTTCTTGAAATAACGCATACTAAACCCCTGTGGTGCACTCTCCACACCAGCAATGAGTGCCCGTGAGGTGACGCCTGGTAAGCGCCCGCACGGTGAAAATATTTCATCATTACCGATATCTGTACAAACAGATTGGCACACCCAGCAATGGGTAATAAGCCGTGATGATATATTTATTTATTTATTTTTTCTAAATCCGCTTTTACCTCATCTTTAAATTAAGTTTACTCCGCACCACAAGCGAAAATTAAAAAATTATAACACTATAAAATTTAATGCCTTCCCTTATACAAAAAAACATCGCATAAAATTTTGCAGGGACAGATATTAATAAACTGTTTTTTTAGATTCTTAATTTTTTTTAAATCCAATTTTTACCTCTCGCTACGAGAGGTATTGAATTCATGCTAAAAATCGCATATCCAGATTTTAGTAAATAAGCACGTTTTAAGGTCCCTAGAATCCGATTATAACATTTTAACGATGATTTCCGTGTGTGTGTGTGTGTGTGTGTGTGTGTGTGTGTGTGTGTGTGTGTCTGTATGTGTGTGTGTGTGTGTATGTGTGTCTGTATGTGTGTGTGTGTGTGTGTGTATGTGTGTGTGGATATGTGAGTGTGGATATGTGAGTGTGGATATGTGTGAGTGCATATGTGTGAGTGGATATGTGTGAGTGGATGTATGTGAATGGATATGCATGTGTGTGGATATGTGTGTGTGGATATGTGTGTGTGGATATGTGTGTGTGGATATGTGTGTGTGGATATATATATATACACATATATATATATACGTGTGTGTGTGTGTGTGTGTGTGTGTGTGTGTGTATGTATGTGTGTGTGTGTGTGTGTGTGTGTGTGTGTGTGTGTGTGTGTGCGTGTGTGTGTGTGTGTGTGTGGATGTTGGATCCACGATTTCTCAAATACTATAAGACTAAAGACATTTTTAACTATGGATTCCTCAATCTAACAATAATGAGAAGATTTGGTAGTTGTGGTAACAATTGGACAACCGGAAGTAGTATAGTTACAAGAAAAAAAAATCATCTAAATATTATTCATCGAAAATTTAGTTAAATACTTATATTAAAGAACGTTAAATCCTTTATTCGATAAATATAAATTCATTATTATATCTTCTATAGATTTAGAGATAAAGAAATGCGTATAAAATAATTTGATGTAAAAAATCTCAGATCACACTACTTCAAGGCAAGAAATTCAAATGTTTGTAAGTGACACATAAATGTCACTGTCAAAAATATTTGTATGCCACTGTCAAAAATATTTGTATGCCACTGTAAAAATATTTGTACATCATTATGAAGATTATAAAAATAAAAAAAAGTCAACAACGCAAAAGAATATACGTAAAAGAGAATATAAAAGGAATTAGCGAAAAAATGACGAATATAAAGAAAAAGAAAAGGAAAGTAGAAAAAAAATCAGGATATTGATTATTAAAAAAATGTATGTATTGTACATAATTTATATAAAAATATCCCATAGATTTTGCAAATATTTTGTAGTGAAACATGAATATATGAATTTGTATTTAAAATAATTTTTATTTTTCATGCGTACAACCAGGTAAAATATCTGGCGAGAGGTTAAATGCTGACCACATTAGTTTTTATTGCGGGAAACATAAGATTTGTTTCTACATAACTTTATGGATGTGTTCATGTACGCATTCATGAACCCTTTTGTGCGCATGTCTTGTTCATGTATTAATTCAAACATATATAAGAAATTTTGTATGGTTGGAACGGACAAGAAATTAACAGTCTCCCCTGCAGAAAAAAAAATCAGCCAATAAAGTATCTAAAATCAAATATTAATTATTTACCATATCACATACCTAAATAGTTACTGTTTTATTCGAGGCTGGCCAAATATAAATCCATTTGTTCATCAAATAAATCAGACAACAAATTCCAAATCACTCATTAGGTTTACTTATGAAAACTTATAAATAATCACGGGTTATGCTTCGATATTTTCCTCGCACAGCGCGAAAATTGTGGTGCGCATGTGTTGACAAATAGTATACAACAGAGACCAGTGGGTGAATCGGACAGTCCGCGAATGCGTTCATGTACTCGTCCGAAGTTTGTAGGAACAAACATACAACAGTCGGTTGAACCGTGATTTTTGAAATGCGCACGTACGTACGTATGGCAGTCCGAACTAGCTGCAGGAACAAGCCTACAGATTACATGTCATACTACTATGATTTGCACTTCTTAGATTTATAGTTTTCTTATCAAATGTTTAATACAAATCTTTTTTTTATTTCATGCATAGCAATTATCTCCTCCTGTTAATTTATACGTACATTATGCTTTTGTATCTTGATATTATTACGATCATAACCATCATGGGGTCTCGTGGCCACGTGCTAGAATGTCTGGTTGCGAATCTGGGGAATCGGGTTCCATCCCGACCGACGCCAAATATTTCTAATTTTAAATGGTGCAGAATTGACCCCTGTAGTGTACTATCTACGCCAGAAATGAGTGCCCGTGAAGTGACGCCTGGTAAACTCCCGCATGGTAAAATATTATGTCATCATCATTACCGATATCTGTGTACAAAGCAGATTGGCACACCCAGCAATGAGTAATATGCCGTGATGGTTTACTTATTTATTTTATGTAACTATAGACAGATTTCCTTAATTTTGTTTTTGTACTTGTTAAAACTAGCATACTAGCGTTAATGATCTTAAATTATGGAAATTTTCATTTTAAATCAGCTTTTATATGCAGATAATGTGTATCACACGTTGTTAAAGCTATTGGCATAAATTGTTTATTCTCTTTTACTTATACATTTGCCTGCATTGTCTGTTTCACTTATGACGCTTAGAAGGCAACATCAGCATTTCAATATTTGTTATTTACTATTCCTTCAGAGTAGAGACTTGAAAGTGTAGAACAGGCGCATCTGGCGCTCGTACAACAAAGTCAGACGGCAGCTCGGCTCGCAAAGGACGTGGGGCTGTGCCTGACTCAGCAGAAGACAGCGCGGGTCCCACACACAGCGCAAGATGCATTATGAATAGCGTCTTCTCTTTGAGCTCCCTGCCATCATTAAAACATGACACCGGCCGCATTCTAAGTCGTGTCGCTCCCAAATCCAACATCGACTCCGAGATCAAGAGACGTAGAATGAAAATTTAATGAAAAATGCGTGAACGATTTTCATATTATAGAACCCGACAAAGGATTCACGTTGAAAATGCACACGACTCAGTTGCCAGAGCCAGTGTCAATTCTTTAGAAGGCAGGGGTTATTCACAGCGGTCAAATTTAAAATGTTTACATTGAAATAAAATCTAATAAATAGCAAAGAGTTTTACCCTCTTCAAGTTTTAAAGTCAAAATAAACTGTATTATACAACCGATTTTTCCACTAAGAGGAATGAATTATAATATAAGATTGATAATAAAAGCATCAAAAAGTTTATAAGAATTTACTGATGGCAAATATAAATTTTCGTGGAAATCCCACAAATCAAAACCAATGAAAACTATGAATATTTCAAAAAAAATTGCAACAAATTCTTGCAAAATTTTTCCAATTTTTGTGGATATTTTGTTTTTGTTTTATAAATTACACATTACACTGAACAAACATAATAGCTACTTGTGTATTAAGAACGCAAATGGTAGGTACAATGCAAGTGCGCGGCATTCTCTCGAAATCGACAATGTAAACATTTGCGGTCGAAACACATAATAGTTACTTGTATATCAAGTGCTGAAAGTGTTTCTTTGTCGAACCAAAACGAAAGTTGCAGCTTGAGCGAAGCGAAGGGTTGCAGTCGGTTGTGATCGACAAAGGAGTTTCAACAATTGTTATACACACTAATTTTTCTACTCCTGCAAGATAAGGGCCGGTTTTATAAACAAAATTTCAGTAAATACATGTTGGATTTTATAAACAAATTCTACCCATTAGATATGTAAGTGGAGATATAATTATCGTTGTGTTGTGTGAAAATGAATTTTTTTTAAATTTATGAGTTGCTTGATTATTCGTATGACAGTATTTATAGTTTTGTTTTGTGTTTTTGATCGTTTGACGTATTGACATGCATTTGACATAAAGTAAATTAAGGTGAAATCGGGTGAAATATGGGCAGAAGACTGGAACTGGGTAAAAAAATGTAATGTTTTGGATGTAGGAAAAAAATATTTAAGTATAGTAGAAAATAAGAAAACAGATGATGTAAATGCTAAATTAATTAGTACTCGAACGGGAAAACAGATAAAATTATTACATAAAAATGTAAAATTTAAAGCCAAGAAAGATAAAGCTGAAGACAAATTAAGTTAAACTATACAGTTGGGAAATTCAGTAATATTAAAAGACTCTCTACATATTTTGTACCGTTGTTCTACAGTTTTCGGCATTTTAATGTACATATTTCTAATAAAGTTGAATAATGCGTTACTCTGTATTATTTTTCATACCGTCGATTTGGATACATTAAAATTATCTCCTATTATAATTTTGAATGACGCTGATGCAAAGAAACGAAAAGTTATTAATAATCTTTCAAGTTTTAAAAATATTTGAAAGTACGTCAATAAAAATCGTTACTTAAATTTAATAACATAAAATTCTCCATTTAGTTTACTTGGTAGATTTACTTGTTCAGTAAATTTAAAAATGCTTTATAAAACCAAAATCTCCACTTAAATAAATTTACTTGGCAACTAAAATTAAAGTGAAGATTTTAGAGTTTTATAAAACCGGGCATAAATTAACATTTATTATCAAACGGTGCGTATCTATGACAACAAACATTATATATATATATATATATATATATATATATATATATATATATATATATATATATATATATATATATATATATATATATATATATATATATATATACAATATTCTTAAGTAAAATTCGTCGCTAAGATACCGAAGCTTGCTGCAAAATTTGGTTACAGAAAGTGAATAATTGTAGACAAAAGCTCTGTGCAGACCGTTGCAAATAGTACAGGTTTTCAAAGATTTACATGTAAGTGACAAAATACAAAAATACAATTTGATTATCAAATTGAATATAGAATTCATATCTATATAAATTATATTTGAACGTTGAAGCATTGTTTCAAATTATTTGACATTGTTGAAGATAGAATTTTTTTCCCTAGTTAAAGCATATGGCCCACTTTTGGCCTCGTGTTACATTCTGTATAAAATATATAATGTTGAACGCCCTTATCAGTCATCACCAGTTGAAGAAAACACCATCATATGAAAAACTTATGTGCTATTTGAAAATTGAAAACAATAATTTAAATTAATAATAAGTTTGATGTCCATGGAATTCGAACCACAATCGGTCACCTTCACGATCGCATAAAACAATAATTAATATGGTGGGAGGTAAAGTGCTAAGCGCATACCGCATTAGATTGTTGGTATTCCAACCCTTCCAAGTAAATATCGCTTGGGAGGTCAAAGTTATTTAAAAAATCCCTTTCTATTCAGTTTGCAGGCGAGTAGAATCTCGTTTGGGGAACGGAAAAACGTCGTTTATTCCATCCTGTGGGACATGTGCTAGGCTGGGCGAAGTTTGCGTTTAGAATTCCGGTATAATTAGTTTTCCACGTCGTTGTGGCTGTGCGCCACTCTGCTCTGCCCTGCACACATAAATAAGGAAACTACCTTTCTTGCCGCCTCTAATCTGTATTCATTGGCAGTGCGCGTCGCGCAGGGACACCAAGGATGCATAATTGAAATTGTGCCGCGTAGGAGACACGTCCGGAGACCAAGACGCTGCCATGTCACTCTAACAGACAGCGAACTGATAACGCCGAATGGAGTATGTTGCAATCTGTAGTAAGATGGGATCCCAAATCGAATGGATGTTTACAAAATTGGTATTGGTTTCAGTTCCCTACTTTAAAAATATTTTTTAAGGCTTTGAAAAAATTCCTGCGCCTTTATTGTTTTATTTTGGGGCTCCTATATGTGTACATTTTTCTTGTAACTACAAAAATATAAAATTCAAAGAGAGGGCAAAGTTTTCAGATAAAATAATGGTGTGCGTTGCAATTTCGGAAGCAGGCATCTCCTAACAGTTCATTGGACATATTAGGGGTTTATACATGAAAATTCCAGCCCAAATTACTTGATTTTATCAATTTACATCATATAAACGAAGAGATTAACTTTTGGGCTGACCCAGCTTTAAATTATTATGCCTCCTAACGTACTCGGGCGAGACCTATTAAAACTTTTTCGGAGTTACTTACAAAAAGATGTACATCAATATGTAGGAACCCCAAAATGAAAACAATTAGAGCGCAGGATTTTTACCAAAATAAATTTTAAAATCCGGCATAGACTCATGGGGCAAATCAGAACTATTTTAATATCAATATGATGTCACGGCGACACCTATTGCTGTATCTTTCTCTCGCAAAAGCTCTATAGTAGGCAGCGAGAGAAAAGTAGTATTAATGTGACGTCACAATGACACTGG
>OY720448.1:65328574-65371074 GCA_963082715.1 Harpalus rubripes | reverse complement strand
GGTAATAATTTTAGAACGCACGTGTAATACAGTTTGTGTGGATGTAAAACGTACATAATGCAGAATAAACATTTTAGATTGTATGTGAGCCTACTGCCAAAAATAAGAAGGGTAATATATCTGTCCGTGAAAAAAAATTGAAGTAGCTATTTTTCAAGAAATCGCCCCAATGGACCTTTTCAATTTAACGGCTACCTCTTTCTATCGCTGCAAATAGTAAGAAAATGGCGCGAACAACTGCCAGTTGGTCTGTCAAACGAAATGTCAAAAATATTGCAGTCATTAAAATACCTGTATTCTCCGTGAAAATTTGCATCGTTAGATATTTTAACTCCAATAAAAGCTTTTGTAACTTATTTCGTTAAGATTTTTTAAAGTTATCTGAGATATTTTTACATTTTACGTCCAATTTTTTTAGAAACAAACGCCATAGATCTCTGTTGTTCTTACTATGCGCAGATATTATACCAACTATTTCTGATGAATTCACAAAACTGAAATTACTATACAAAAATTAAAATATGTTCAATTAGCGTTTACGACAAGTTTTATATGGAATACAGTAAATTGATAATTCCTTATTACATTATTTATTAATATTTATTTATTTTGTTTTACCGTTTCTATGCTGCTATCTATATTATGGTGATATGTAATTTATTTTTATTGTAATACTGTTCTTAAGATATAAGTATGGCTCCCTCAGATTTTTCATTGGCCCACATTTGGCCCACCCAGAAAATAATCCTAGTTACGTCCCTGGAACAGTGTAACGGTAGGTGTGTGAACTCGTAAGCGGTTGTGTGTTGTTTGAATTGAATAAAAAAACTACTTAGTTTTAGTAGTTTATTTGGTTGTTAGTTTTAGAATCAATACAGTATGTACAAGATATTTACTGATTTACAGAGGTAAACTTACAGGGTAGGTATAGTTTGTGTCAAAATAAATGCACATTGACTTTGCTGCCCATCTCAGCATGTATTTACTTAAGTGATGTGCAAGGGTAAAAGAAAAGAGAGGTATTCACAATTTTTCCAATATACATATATATATATATATATATATATATATATATATATATATATATATATTATACATAAATTAACAAAAACAATAATACTGTAAATTTGGTAATCCTCTTCTGGCCGCTCAGGTTAGGAAAAAATACCACGTGGTGATGGGTTGAACAAGCTTAAACAGTAGAACCGTTACACAAAGAAAAATAAGATATATATTTTACAAATTAGTACCTCTGTCCTATAATAGTTGTCACATGTAGCAATCAAATAATATTTTTTCTCTAGCACTACTATGGAATTCATATATTCTGTAACTGAAAACTGTTACAGAATGAAGACATTCTGTCATACTGTTACGGAATAATATTCCGTAATAGGCAGTCACAGACCACTAGTTTTTTAATTCACCCATTTAAAATACATGGGAAACGCAATTGTTTTCAAAATCAAGACGGCTTTGCTTGGCGCTTTGTTTATTTTATTTTGTCACCTCAACTGCCTTAACTGTCACATTATAAAAGAAATGATTAGAAAATATAATTATACGCCCTGTTTTACACATTTTGAAACTTTTACATGGTAAGTTAAATAAAAATTATTGCTTTTATAACATACCAATAATATTTTATTATTTTTTGCAAAAATGCCAAGTGATGAGCAAAATATATTTTTTAAGTAGTGTTAGAGAAAGTATAGTCTAAAACTCGTATGGAATAGTATTTCCGCCACTCGCGAAACCGTAGACCTCGCCTACGGCTCGGCCTACAAACTTTTCGCTCGCGCGGAAATTATCTATTCCATACTAGTTATAGAATATACTATTCTGCCACTCGCGAAACCGTAGACCTCGCCTACGGCTCGGGCTACAAACTTTTCGCTCGCGCGGAAATGGTCTATTCTACTCTAGTTATAGCAAGGGTGCTCAAACAGTCGAACGAGATCGACCGGTCGATCACGGCATATTTTTAAGGTGATCGCGTATACTCGCGACATTTATAGTATATTCCATAACTTAACCACGACCGTGGTTATGGTTTTCTTGTGGTTCATGTGGTCAGATTATGGTTATTGAAAAGTGGTTGTGATTAGGAACATCTTAATTAATTTGTGTCGGTAAAGCAGGGAACCACCGGATCATTAGAAATAAGTGACAACGTAACTCTAATTGTCAATTTTATAACCGTAAATATTATACCTATCAGTATATATTAATAATAATTATATGTTTATACAATTTTATAGATTACATTATAAGAAATAAGAAAATGACCTCAGTAACCACAAAAAAATTGTGGTCGTTGTGGTCACGAAAAAGTAAGCAAAACTTTCAGGAACCACATTCCGAAATGGAACCTCGATCCTAAAATTATGTTTTAGTTACATTCCGGAACGCTTAACCAGAACCTTGGTAATCACGTTTAAGTTACGGAATATATTATTAGTTTACTCTCGTTTCCATGGTCTCAAGTTCCTATAAATTTGATAATTATTCTAGGTTAATTGTATGAAACAAACGATCATAATATAGACAAATTAAACAGGAAATTCAAAATAAGAGGTGCAACCAAAATTCAGTATTATTTCACATTTACAAATTATTTGCAAAAATAAAAAACTGCTAAATTTTCATTTTCGCCTATATCTAGCGCCCTATGCATCTCAAATAACGAAACATGGAAACACTACTAAAATCGTCCCCTAATAGGGCAACTTTTGTTTGATTTAACTGACTTCGTATCTTTTATAATCCTCAGGATCCCCATATAGGACGCGTTTTTCGAGACTCCAGTATATTAATTTTCTATTTTTTTCCTACCTCGAAAGTTTTATGGTCAATCTTTGATAGTTAAAGTTTGAGCACCCCTGAGTTATAAAATACGTTATTAAATATTAATTCGATTAATTGTAAATATTATTCCGTTCAATTTCTCTCACTACCTCAGCACTGCTAGATAATTTTGCTCTGATTCACATCTTCCAGAATATGGCAATGGAAGATACAAAGAAAATAGTAAAAATACATTTTTTTTTGTAAAAATGGACTAAATACTCCTACATAACATGATGCAAAGTTGAATGGTATCTATATTAAATAATTATATAACTATATACAGGATGTAACAGCTAAACGAGCTACCTGAAGTAATTTCTATATTATTAAAGATGTAATAGAATACCATAAGGCAATCTTAGAAGAAAATATTTTTTTTATACCAGTGGTTCTCAAGTTACAATACAATGTTATATTTTCTTGAATGGTATGATATATATTTTTTAGACCTATTGGATAGGGTATTTTTTTCTGAATTGAACCATGTGATTATTTTATATCTTTACATAACAAAAATATTGAGAAAAATGCAATTGAAATATAAATAAATTTGACTTTTATAGTTATTTTTCAGTAGGCTATGTATGAAAAATAATTGAGTTTAAATTAAAATGAAACAAATATTTCTTAATAACATCATAAACAATGTTCTATTTAATTTGTAATCTAAATAATTCAAATTGACAAATAGCAGTTTATGTTTTCAATAACACTGTCTTATAGTATTTTATTTTTAATTGTATAGAAATTATTTGAGGTAGCGCGTTTAGCTGGTACATCCTGTATAATTCAACAATAAGAAATGTTTGTGAGTATATATAAATTTATATTACAGTAACAAGTAAATAAATGCTTTAACATGGCACATATGAAAACATACTATCATTACGTGTAGAACAATATTTCGTAAATATGTATACGTACAGAAGTAAAACAAAAGATAGAAACGGTGGTCAGCATATATATCGTATTTTTACCTCCCAACTGTCAACCTATATAGGTAAGGAATGAATTTTCTTTCGTCAAAAAATAAACACGTGTTAGAGAATTTCATAATATGATTTTCTCGGTTCAGATAGGATATCTATGACATGTTCTGATCAGATTGAGGGACCGTAGTTCGAATCTATCGGTCGACTAAGCGTGTAGTAGAAAAAATGGCAATTATTAGGCATTTATCACACTCGCATGCAACGATCTGACCACTTGTCATTGTTAAACATAACTGGTGCTAGGTGTATAAGGAATATCCCCGCTGCTACCCTGATTACAAAGAAGGATTGAAGACCGTACAGTTTAGTTCAAGATCATTTCTTTGACTTCTCTAATCCCTGCAATTTCGACTACAATAGCGAAAACGACATATGGTGAACTTATAGCAATAGAAAGTAAGTATTACTTACAAGCTCTTTCGGTTCATAATCGCTTACACGACGATTATATAGAGAATTGACTTGGAAAATTTACAATTCGTTCCGATTTTACTAGGTACACTTATAAGAGCCCCACTTGTTAATATTGAAACATCAATAACATAATACATAATTATATTTTCCAGTTCATTCAATATCTTTGTCAAGAAATAATTGTGTAGTCTACTTCTCTTTACAAGTGGGATGAGCGGGTTGTATTTGAAAAATATTTTTATCACATGGAAGCTTATCAGCAAATAGTGGAATAAGGCCCTGGAGTAACAGCATCCAGTGAAATAATTTGTTAGTGGTCGTTCTTGCAAGACATTTCTACTAAGATAATTTCCACAATGAGTTCTTCTCAGGTCAATTCTCCATATAGTCGTTGTGTAAGCGATTGTGAACTGAAAGAGCTTGTAGGTGAAACCTATTTTCAATTATTATTATTATTATAGAAGTCAAAGAAATGGTCTTGAACTAAACTATAATAAAATATTTGAAATCCAGCACACGAAATATTAGTGTAGAATTTAATGTTTCACTTGAATTTTAAGAAATACAGAACAAAGAATATGACATTTCACCAAATTTTCACAAATTATAAATAAAAACAGGTATATTAATTAGCGGGATTTTGAGAAAGTACCTGTACATCGTTTTCTAAAATTTTGCTAATCCTACCTTGGCGCATAGGATCGTACGTACCATGCTGTTTTGCGGTATACCGTATCATTACGAAAGCAGGTAGATTTGCAAATATCTTGAAACACACCATACTAATATATAAAGAACATCAAGCCCATTTAAGAAGCCATCCGCTGCGTAAGTCGAGGCAGGTATAGTTTGTGTCAAGATAAATGGACATTGACTTTTACGCCCATCACAGCATGTATTTGCTTAAAAGATTTGCAAGGGTTAGCGCACAGATAGGTATCCACAATTTTGTCAAATTACCAAATTTAAAACAGTAACCACAAATCAGGTACTAAAATTCATAATAAAATTACTACAGTTTATTATTCAATAATTTATTTATATATTTTTTTACATTATGCAAATCTCAAAAATATGTTCTCCTTCAATATTAGATTATTTTCTTCGCCCGGAGAATCACTCCATGGGTGCCACATTTTACTTCAGTTGTTTACAAATGAAGCAAGAATAATGTGATACAACGTTTAGCGAAATTTATATAGCCAAAATACATTAAAAGATTTTAACTGTATATTTCCCGGTTTGTACTGCAAATTTGGTAATCCGCCCCTGGCAGCACAGATAAGAAAATACCCTGGAGTGATGGGTTAACCGAGCTTAAGAAGTCGAAGTCAATGTGCATTTATCTTGACACAAACTATACGTTTGCAAATATCTTGAAACAAACTATATACCAATCAGTCATGCGATAAGCATCTGTTTACAGTACTAGGCCTTGGCCCTACACGAATCACAATGGGTAATCTAATATTCTAATGCACACATATTTTATTTTTTATTAACCGTTTTCAAAATTGATTAATTTTGTGGTCTCTAGAATAGAAAATTTTAATTAAATATAGGTACTTCAGACAGACATCACTTAGTTCATATGTTGCGTGTGGTTTTGTTGTTTCATTAATAATATAACCTACATCTTTCTTAATTAGTTGAAGGATCTAGATAAATTACATACATTTAAATTTTTTGGCAAGTGTACGCAGATTAATATCTACAGTAAACCAAGCGGACTTCAGTTGTTACTTTAATTAATAAAAGGGTAAATTGTCCTAACTTTTCATTGCCCAAAATTCTTTGGATTCCATACTAAAAATTACATTTCAAAATTATGATTGATTATAAACCATAGTTCTCAATTTTATAATTTTTGAAATTATGTCTCTTTGTATATAATACGAGTTCATATATTTGCATAACCAGCTATGAGCAGTTTATGTGGTCACGTGTGATCTCGCTAAATTTTCGAGGCTACTGATTAATTTTTTACTTAGATTTTTTCTCTAAAAATAACAAAATGATTTTTACAAAGAGTCTACATATTTGTCTGGTACTACTAGCCGTCATTAATTTAGTCCCAATTGGTATAAAATATATTTTATATTACAAGTAAATATAATTATGTTTAATATCTCACGGAATTCTCTCCATCGTTCCCTGTATTTCGTCTCTCTCCTCCACATTTTGGTGATTGCCTTCAGTTCATCATGGAACGCTCCATACTACAAATCAGATTAAAGGACAGAGTAAGAAATACTGAAATTAGAAAGGAAACGGGATTTACAGGGTAGTAAGCTACGCTAAAATCTTGAAGTGGGCAAGACGTGTTATGAGGAAAACACATGGAAGATGGATAACAGAGACTGGCTACCAAGAAACAAAGAAAGAAGAAGAGGTGGGCAAAGAGTTCGATGGGAAGATCAACTGAAGGCACAATCATTATAGTAATATGTCAATTCCTAACCTTTTAGAGGTTTGGAAAATATGTTATTCCTAAATGTAATCTCTTGGGTGTGAAATAATATATTTCACTTCCACCCCATTGGTTGGTAATGTTTATGTAGGAGTTACCTAGAAAACTTGTCATAGATCCCTATAATAAGGTAGGCTAAATAAATTTTAATAGAGATGTCAAAAATATTAATATAATTTTCAAATAACTCAATGATTTATTTTAAAAATTATGGATTTAAAACGAGGATGATTACAAATTATATAGTATACATTACCTCAGTGGAAGTTTTATCACAGTCTCACACTTTACCTCGAGATCGAGGCTTCGCCTCACCTCGGATTAATACACTGTTACACATCTACTACACGTGTCGTTTGTAACCTCAAACGTAAAAAGATATAACACATTGCTGGTAGCTACAAAACAAATAAAGAATAATGAGAATAAGATGATTTGGCTTTTTATTTTGTTGCGAGATAGTAAAATTCACGAATGTTATATGTCAAAACAATACTTAGGTTCACCCCAGGTATTATCAACTAACATTTAATTTTAAATGAGCATTTATCAAAAATAATTACATATGACTTCGATATGCTTCTGTTCGTTAAATGCTCATTTAAAATTAAAAGTCTGTTGATAATACCGGGGGTTAATTTAATAATATCTATTATCACGTTGTAGTGTGTTTCCTCATCCCATTTTAAAAATAGACTGATATATTTAGAATTTACATTAACTTTACGAACTAAAGTTAAGAAAAAACAATTTTGCATATATTGAGCCCAGCATTGTCTGTTATACTCTTAACTTGTAAGTGAATTGAATTGTTATGTACCTAATATACGTCCTTGTTTCTCATATTAAATTTTGATTGAATTCTTTCACCTAAGCCCAATTTAGAAAAAGTGTCATTCATTCCTTTATTCGGAGAACTGCGTCGGATCAGAATGAGATTAGCGGTTCAACGTCACCAGGGGAATTGGTTGTGTTCTGACGGTTTTATCCCATAGTCGCCGATCGGAAAAAAATACGCCAATCTGTAAATTTCAACGACCTAATTTTCAATTTAGTTAATGATAATAATTTAATAGTAATTTTTAGTTTTCAATTTCGTATTGTTATTCACAGTTTTAAGCATACTATAAATAATAATTCCCAGAATTTATTGAATAAATCCGAAGAAGCTAAAACATTGTCTCCAATCAATTTCATTTTTATTTAAAATAAATATATTTTATATTTAATGTACAAAAATATAATATATCTAACAATTCTTTTTTAAATATAATTATTTTCAACAATTAGATCACGAACAAAGCTTCTTCTCATCCAGAATTAATTAAAATGTAACATTTACATATTGTAAGTTGAAGATGGAACGCCACTGGAATCTTATTGCTCTACGGGGGTGCGAAGGATAAAGCACGCCTTTGTCCCGATATTTACATCTAGAGAATCGCTTGTCTCATGTCACGCCGTTACCTTAATTTTGACAAAGTTATTTGCGACTTGATAGGAATACTTTTATTCGAATTTCCATGTAAAATCCACTGATAATCTAAAAATATATATAGAGATATAATTTTATCAGCAACTCTGTACTCAAGTCCTTAGTCATTATCGGTGTGTTGTAAATTGATAATCTAATTATTCTTTATCTTAAAGATTTTTCATTATAAATTCTGACATAGAAACGATATTCTGGAAAAATTAAAAAATTGTAAATTAGTTATAAAACTTTGTCCACATCTGGGGTATTTTGTTATCAAATTTAAAGAACAAATAAGACAGCGTTCGTAAATAAGAAACTGAGATACCATTTTTAAATTGGAAATACATTGCCTCCAACTTGAAAAGTTAGGAATAAACGAAAAGTTATAGAAGTTGTATAAAAATGGAAATGCTACATTACTGTGTATTTTTGTTCGTCACTATTCTTCTATAACAAAACGGGAACAATATGCTGGTATATACAAAGTTAGAGGGGTGATAACAATTCTGGCACAGTTTTAATCCCTATCCAATCTTACATTAGAGTAGATAAAATGTACAGGCTGTCCATTTACCGTGGTTACTTATGAAGAAATATTTTGTAAAAAATTAATGGACTTCACCGAATTTTGAACCCAGGACCTTCCTATTGTCAACAGAATACTCTCTAACCCACTGAGCTATGAAATATTCTTCATTTATTGATACAGTCTTCAACTTTGGAAAATTAATCTCTACTGCTGTAGTTACTAACAGAGCTGCGCAAGTTACTTTTAAAATGTAACTAGTTGCAGTAACCTAAAAAAAGTAAGTTAGTTACTCAAGTTCCAGTTACTTTGGTGAAAGAACTAAGTTATTTACTAGTTACTCATTAAAAGTAACTTAGTTACCTTGAGTTACTATCTAACTAGTTTTAATGGAGTGAAGTGTAGACTTAGATATTCTGTAGTATACATATCAGGGAGTTTTTGCACTAACTACGTTAACCCAAATTTTAACGTTATTGCTTGGCAACACACCCAATCAGATTATTATTGTTAATGTTAACGGACCTACATTATAATATAATATAAAAATTAAACGTGACATTTTATTTTGTGACAAGGGAGTGTGCAAAAATGAGACGAAGTCAAGTTTTTTAATCCTTGAAACAAAATACACTATTTCTTGTATGACCCGAAAATTGGAATAATTTTGATGATTTAGTCAAATTCAACATTTAGTAACTTTTTAATTCTAGAATTAAAAGTTAAAATAATGTGTTAATTTTAGTTGCTCAGTTTACCGTACAAAAACTCTATTATTCATGAATATAATTACTCATTTTATTACCTATTATGGCTTGAAATCAATCAGCATTAATATTGAATTAAATTATTTATTAAAATAAAAGTTACACATTACAGAAGGAATGCATACAAATTTTCAAATGCACACATATCACTGTACGTATCTTGCCATATACATTTTCCTATCGTGCAAATATGTCCCTTGTAGTTATATTATCTTGTCCATTTCTCGTCTTTGACTAACTTTAGTTACATTCTAATTTCTGAGTTACTTTAAGTAACTTAAGTTACTCAAGTAACTAGTAACTAAAAACCGTAAAGTTACCAACTACTTTTACTAGTTAGTAACTAAGTTACTAAAGTAACTAGTTACTGCCCAGCTCTGGTTACTAATTTGTAAAATTGCTTGTTAAAATTTTACAAATTACTCACCACGTTAGTAACGTTGTTAACAATTGAAAATTTTATTGTCATACGTATTAAATAAGTAGCATATTATGCAACGAGTTTATAATGATAGTTTTTAATACACTAGCATGAAGTTTACGGCACTAGCCATGTGCCGTAATTCATGCTAGTGTATTAATAGTCATTATAGACGAATTGCATACACTATCTTTTCTAGGACTAATGCCCAGTTGCACCACTAACACTTAAAATTTAATCTTGGTTTTATTCAGTTAGTCAATTCAATTAAACACTAAAATTAACAAAATATTCATAAGGAATTAACATCAATTTATTTGGCTAACTGAATAAAACCAAGTTTAAAATTTAAGTGTCGGTGGTGCAAATGGGCATAAGAGATAAAATATTGTATGCACCATGGGTATTACTTGTTTATAGCTCCCAAGCAATTTATAAACTCTCGGCGGGCATAAACATCTTCGCAATACCCTTGGTACATAAGATACTACTATTCATCAGTTACTATTCGTGGAATAAAATAGCATATTTTTGTTACACCAGCGTCAGTTAGCAATTATTCGACGAATAAACCGTTGGTAAAATTATCAGAAGGTTCTTGCCTAGTTAAATATTTATTCAACGAATAGTTTGACATTTTATTGTTTGTGTTATAATAATTTTATAATTATTCAGTGAGATGATCAAAAAAATAATTTACAATAGGTACCAATCTAAAATGAATAATAGATAAACATAGAAAATGAAATAAGGTTTTCTTTATTAATTATTAATATTTGCTTTAATATTAGAATGCCATTGTCTGTTGACATCTTCCAATAAAGAAATTGGTATTCAGGTGTTTATGAAATGTAAGATCCACGACAAAACAACCATCTAATGGGAGCGTTTAGTCATGAACGAATGGCGCTGTTGCTTGTTACAGATTTACTCTGTCCACCTAATATTCTTTTTGTTAGGGGTTGATTGTGTGTGCGCCAATGTTTAAACTATAAACTGATAGCTTCTCTAAAAGATATGATGAGAATGCGATAGGCCAAACCAATTTAATAATAACAGCACAAACGATTATTTGCTAACAACATTTTCACTCTGAAGATTTCGTTACAAATTATTTCATCGGTAAATAATGAAATATATTAACATTTTTAATGATAATTATATGTAATGTATTTTATGTATTAATGTATTTATTATAGAATTGCTTTATCTGAAATATTCTGGTGAAAAGAATCTAAATATATCTTGATTTATGTATTAAAATTAAGTAAACGGGTACAATTAGATTGCTTTGAAAATCATTATAGTTTTGCTCGAATGAAATGATCATTTTGTAAACATTAATATTTTCATTTGAAAATAGAGCTCTCGGTTTTACTCTTCTAATTTAAAATATTTATAATTGTTTAGAATTATATATTTCATTTTTCATTTTTCCCTATATATATATATATATATATATATATATATATATATATATATATATATATATATATATATATATATATTCAAGTTCCTGTAATCCATATTCAAAATTTTGGTCATCACAGCCAAATACATGCCGTAGTTATTACAGGGTGCAAATCTTTGATATCGATTTTATTTTATCATCACTGGGAACAACATATGAAAAAAATATTGCAATTTATCATATTGTAAAATAAAATTGTCAAATTTATGAATATTTTATTGTTAACCTAGAAATTCTTGTAAGACTACAATAACGTTCTCATAACTCATAACACTCAAATACAACAAAGAATTTGTGAGAATTTGCTTACATGAATATATTTACTTTTATTTGTCCTTTATTTCAATTTAAAGTTATGTTGATTAATTTTAAGATACCTGTATAACATAAATTGTAGTATATTAATCCCTCTACATTACGCCGAAAGTAGCTCAAATTTAAGACTTCCGGCATTTAAGTATTTAATTTTAATAGCAACTTTTAATTGTCTATTGAATGGAATATTCTAATATATTATGCATATTTGATTAGTACGGATAATTTACTGCTTAATTGTAATAAAAGAATTCTTTCATTTCCGCCGATCGGCCGCAGTCGGTCTATGCAGTTCTGTCCGAACAGTGTACGATAGCCTTAAGAATTAGGATATATAGTATTAAAAAAATCTGATGTGGCCAAAACAACACCTCTCGCTATTTAATTTTCGTTAAATAAATATACATACTTACATATTTAGTTATACTAGCAACTGTATTAAAATCCATTCCGTATAACTATGGTTCTATTTACTATTTTCTTTTTAAAACGTTACTATTATTAATTTGAAATGATTAGTTCTTTAAGAGTGACATTTATCTGTCAGTTACTTACATTTGAGATATGAACTGTCTAATCAAGTAGTTGTGTTTGTTAAAAGCGCAGGCTCTGTGATTTAAATTATGGATAATTTTATAAATTTATCCATAAAATATAAAGAAAAAATATTAATGCAAGCCAGTACAAAATTTAATATTCTTTATAGTAACATAAATCTCGAAAAAATAACATTTAAAGGTATTTTTCGGAGAAAAACTATTTTGAGCTTCAAGTAAAGTGCCATTTCCGGTTATCTGATTTACACCAAAATCTAATGGCTTCTTGCCATGTTAGAATAAGGTATAAATACAAGGTTTCAAAATTTTCTGAATGATAGTATTTGAGTTATAACGTATACAGGAACCACACACACACACACACACACACACACACACACACACATACACCCACCCACACACACATACACACACCCACACCCACACACAGATATCATCTCGATAGCACGATCCCTATACCTCCCTTGCAAAGAAAGCCTTTAGCTTTTAATAAAAATTTAAATATTTTATATATTCACCATTTTATATATATATATATATATATATATATATATATATATATATATATATATATATATATATATATATATGTGTGTGTGTGTAAATGTATATGTAAAAGGAATAAATTTAGAAATCACAATACGAATATGAACAATATATTCTAGCTTTTCAATACAGAAGTCTTAAGGGGAATGTAAAGTCACATATTTTTAGGTACAAATCGTGCATTCTTTCTGTCAGTATATCTCAGAAACTATACAAGATATAAAAAAAATTCTTGAAATATTATAAAGAAAATATGTGTTAGTTTGGTATGAAGTTAATTATTTTACAATAAACTTTCATATATTAAAGATAATACTAAACAAATTATATCAATTTTCAGATACATATTTCCTACATTTTAAAATTGTTTTTGTTAAATATTTTAACTATAGGACATAGTTTAAACCTTAATTGAACTATATTACAAAAAAGAAAATTCGTTTTTTGAGTAATTATCAAGAAAATACAACAATTGTAAACATCAAAATATAAAATTTTTGCTTCAAAGTTACTTCAATCAGGGTGTGATTCGAGCACAGGTCCGTCTGTAATCCCCTCCAAAAGCAACCACCAATGAGACAACAGATTAAAACATTTACCTGGCCGCCAAATTTTCAATCGTTACAATTTAATATCAAGTTTTATAATCATTTTTGATAAAATATTTATGTACATATACACTTGTATGTACGAGTATATAAACAATAACTATATATTACAAAAAAATAGTACGAATATTATAAATAGTTAAGGTAATCGTCTTGTTGAACAAATAATTTTGTTGTTGATTATTGGAATTAGATAAAATAATACTTTCGGTATCTGATTTTGAATGTTCACTCTTTTTCTTTCATAAATATGTAATGTAAACATATTTTATTTGTATTGTCTACACAAAATAATTAAACATTAAATGAATATCATGCTACCTGTCGTTATAAAGCAGCACCCTATTGGTTGGTTATAGAATAATTATGAAACATGATTGGGTAAATAAATCCCTCCACTTACAGAAAACTACCCCAATGACAATATAATAATTATATTTCTATTTTTGACCATAGCATACAATGATTTATAAAATTTAATATCTTTATAAGTCTCTAACTCTTTTGCCCATATTCATAAACACTCGTAAAGAATCAAAACGGCACGTTATAATTTTTCACAAATTGAATCAAGATTGACAAATTAAATTTTATTTTTTCTTTCAGTGTCGACTGTTTCTACTCGATAAAAATTATAACGAATCGTTTAAATTTTTACGAGAGTTTATGAATATGAGCATTTATCTTTTAAATATAAAGGAAATCTTTAATCAAATCGTACAAAGGATAAAATATTCTTTAATATTTATAGTAACATAAATGTCAAAAATGACATTTAACTTTTTTTTAGTTTTAGTTTAAACTTGTGTTTTTGTTCAATATGTAAACCTTAATTGAACTATATTACAAAAAAGAAAAATCGTTTTTTGAATAGTTATCAAGAAAATACAACATTTGTAAGCACCAAAGCATAAATACTAGCATTTTGCGAAGAATCAAATGCTTATGAATTACACTTTTGCCGAATGGATGAGTTTCTGGCATTGTTGCAAACTAACTGTAAAATTGTTGATTACAACAATCCTTTTAGAATATAACCTAATACAAATGATTACAAGAATCTATGTAACAAGCGAAATCTAGCATTTTTTGAAGAATTCGAAATACAGTATAAATTTTTTAAATTTAGTTTGCAATTATGAGGGGCCTGAAGTATAATTTTCCACAAAAGTGCATTTTAACCACAAAGCGGCACTAAACTATTTTTTTTCTTCAAGATTGTCTCCGTAATTCTTATAACAGATTCTTAAGATAATAATATCAAAACAAATGCCAAATGTGTAAGAAACGACAAACACAAGTTATTGTTTTTTTTATATTTGTCTTAATATTTTTTTTTTCACTCCAGTAAATTAATTATTCTTTTGTTTTTTCATGTTCAAAACAATAAAATATGGACATATTATATCGTTGAAAAGATCAAACGAAGATCAAAATTTCAAGTACTTTTGAAGACCTTTCGGCCGATACAATTTTGCTATTTACCATTTCTTATTTTCAATAACAAAATATATTTCGTTTTGAAACAATAAATAAGATAATAGGATTATACCTTTTTCACTAATGACGTTTAAACAGGTACTGCAGGGGGTACAACTACAAACATATAAGGATATTAGCAAACATTTTATAATCTTATTATTGAAATAAGTAAATTTATCCTGCTTATTTCAAAGGGACCAAAGATAGGGAATTTCAATTGAGAAGGTACTTACTGATTTATTTCATTGGCTTAATAATAAAAAAATTCTAATTACATTTTTCCTTTCTGATATGCGTGATAACACATTCTGGGAAACGAGGATGATCAACTATTTACAAAAATTTTACATGCGCTGTCATAGATTCTAGATACAAAAGAAAAATGCCTATTAGAAATCCGCCAAGAAAATAAATTTTTATTAATTAACTGTTTAAATTATATGCGATGTGAAAACTGTTATTATTATTTTATTATTTATATTTACCTATATAATAATCTTTTATATAATTTTAATTTTTTATGTTTAACAAATAAAAATCATTCAATAATTATGCATTAAATGGGTTGAAGTTATGTATTTATTTCGTTTGAAATACAAACAAATAAATCTTAATTATTTACTCAAGCATTCAAAGTATGTATTTTTGATTTCAAATCCCTTTTTCCCAGAAGAGGGAGCAGGTAGAGTAGTGGGGTAAAAACCGTTAGAAAGCCGGTTTTATGCCATTTGTCAGTAGTCAACATGCCTTGGTCTGGTGAACATCGTGTTTTTGTTATTGAGCGGTTTATCGAATGCGGCGGTTCGATAATTGCTACACAACGTGCTTTTCGAATTCATTTCGGACTCGGGCGTCATGATCCTGTTCCACATCACGCTACGATTAAAGTGTGGGTGTCAAATTTTAGACAGACGAGTTCAGCATTGAAAAAGAAGTCGCCTGGACGTCCCAGGACAGCAACAGGACCTGAAAACGTGGCCAATATGAGAGCCGCGATTGAACGTTCCCCGCGTCGTTCGGCGCGAAAACATTCGCTCGCTTTGGCGATTTCCAACCGCAGTATTCGGCGCATTTTGCACCGGGACCTCAAAATGCATCCCTACAAAATGGTTGTTGCACAGGAATTAAGTGAAAGGGATTTTGAAACCCGTACGAACCTGTGTCGCGATCTCCGAGAACTTCCAAACGACGATGTTGTGCTCTTCACGGACGAAGCCCATTTTCACCTTTGTGGTGCCGTTAACAGGCAGAATTTTCGATATTGGAGTGACGAAAATCCTCGAGAAATCCATCAGGAACCCCTCCATAGCCCAAAAGTGACTGTGTGGTGTGCTCTTTCCCGCCTAGGCGTCTGGGGGCCTTACTTTTTTTGAAGAAAATGGGAAAACCGTAACGGTCAACAGCGAGCGCTATTGTTTCATGCTGGAAAATTTTCTTAGACCCAAAATGGAAGAAAATGGCGTGGAAAATGTGTGGTTTCAACAGGATGGTGCAACCGCCCACACATCGCGACGATCAATGGACATTCTCAGGAAACTGTTTCCCGGTCGCCTCATTTCCCTGAGAGGTGATCTTGGCTGGCCGCCGCGCTCACCGGATCTCACTCCATGTGACTTCTTCCTTTGGGGTTACCTCAAATCGAAGGTTTACCAGCATCGACCAAGGACCCTTCTTGCTTTACGAAGGGAAATTGCTCGGGCAATTAAAGAAATTCCTGTGGAAATGACGGTGAAAGTCATGGAAAGCTACCGCGAGCGCCTAAATCAGTGTATCCGCTCCCAAGGACGACATTTGAGTGATGTGCTTTTCAAAACTTAAATTTAAAAATGGCATAAAATTTGCGATATGCTAATAAAATTTTTTTTGACAAGTTGTGTGGTTTTAATTTTATAACGTTTTGAAATCGGATAGGTTTTTCTGCCCCACCCTGTAAATAATTTTACTTCTTCAGATTATATTCGCCCAAAAAACTGCTTACATTGTGATAATAGTTTATTTATTATTATTATTTGTTATCTAACCAAATTAAAAAATATGTAATATTTTATATTTTCATGTACATAACAAAAGTGAAAAATAAAATTGTTTTTTACAACATTGATTTGTGCGGCACCATACCACTACATCAGCATTACATTAGGATTTAGGAATTGGATGGACAACATGTTGTACTGTTAGAATCGGCATTTATTTCTTAAAGTTGACCAAATGTAAACTGATTATATTTTGAATATGAGCAGCATTATAGTTGTACTGGTTTGCAGTAACCAATGCGATCTTAGTTAGTAGTAGGCAGGGTAAGGGTTGCAGTTACCCAAATAATTTATCGTACGTTTCATGCACATTTACATCAAAAACTTGAGGGTCTACTTGCGCTGTGTGATGCAGAGAAACTATACATTTTAAACATGCAAAGAAAAAGATGGAACATTAGGAACGGTCACAGGCCCGCCTGTAATCTGAAAAACTATTTGACTTTACATCCCCCTTAAGTCAATTCAATGTTTTATATTTGTCAAAACTCACAATGTTAATAACTATACACACAGCATACTTATATATTATTGATATACTATTACATATTATATATATATATATATATATATATATATATATATATATATTTATATAATTTTGAAGGTGAAGAGGGCTCACCTGGCATACAAGACTGCTCGTCTGGGACCGCGTTCGAATCCCACACGAGTCAGTTTTTAATAAAAAAAAAAACGACTCACCCAGATGACTCCGAGTGGCAGCAGAGGTCACTATAAGCTAGTCTGCATGTAACGAGGGCGCCAAAAGAGGGCACTAAAAATATCTCTGTAAAAATTGTAAATAATTGTAAATGTAAAATTCTGTGTGTAATATGTGAAATTTGTATAGGTTAAATGACCTGATAACAAATAAATACATTATTATTATTAATTATTATTAATTATTATTATATTATTATTATTAATTTCGATGAGACTGAGAAACGATTAAAGATGATCTAAAGTGCGGAAGGCTTATGGAAACAAGAACGAAGGAACACATTTAAAGTTCCATCATGTTTTAAGCTGGTCAGAACAAATATTCTTCTTCCACGTAAGAAATTAGTGATGAGAAGATAGGTGCAGTTTGAACTTGTTTTTTAATTGTATAATATCCCGATATCATCCAATCAAACAAGATCAAACTGCACCTACCTTCCCATCACTATTTTCTTACGTGGAATGAAGTACAGTAACCACAGACGCGTTTCGTACTATTTGGTGCTCATCAGTGTGGTGTAACCTGTGGCGTCTGTCCAGTTCACAGTGTGTGGACTTCTGGTGCAGAGGCAACGATTCGTTTTGTTGACAGCGATCATATGACCTGTTTTAAGAAGCCTGTAGAAGCTATTTTAAATAAATAAAAATGCAAAATGCAAGCAAATTGGGAATTTCTCGGTGAAGCAAACATAATAAAAATATTACAAAGTTATGAATTAAGATCACAATTTATATTATTCGAAATTTTAAAAAATATGTTTCCCATTATGAAATTTTAAATATATGTAATAATTTCTTTAATTGGGTCAGCTCTTATATGGTGAAACTTATTATTCATTTTAATTATTGAAAATACTTGGTTTTAAGTTTCACAGTTATTTTATTTTGATAAATATTCTAAATGAACAGACAAGTCTTAATAATTCACCATTAATGAAGTTTCTAGAAACATTATAAAATTTGTGTGATAATTTATTTGTTTATATTAATATTTTTGAACTTTGTAATTTTTTAAAAATAATTTTCAAAAAATCAATAAACAAAAATTATGTTAAAAACATTTATTGACATATTGACTGTGTTGTTAGGCATTAATTATCGCGTCTATAGCAGGCGGTGATTGTATTTTGTTAAATGAATAAAGACAGTTCGTCATTATATTAAACTGAAACTATATGCGTGTAATTTTTATTTTAAACATTTAGACGGATAACAATACATTGTGGCAGCGGAAAATTGAACTCCAATGTGGCATAATTTAATCAGCCAAGCTGTAAGAAGAGTTTTAAGAATATTATTTAGAAATTTAGACAGTTGACATTTCAAATTATTAATTTATTCATTGAATGTCATTTGAGGTGAAAACCGAAACTAAGTCTCATACATTAGTGATGGCTTCTCACCATAATTTAAGGGAACCAGAACCTTTTGACTTTTCCAAGGCCCATGAATGGACAGATTGGAAGAAGCGGTTTGAAAGATACCGGGTTGCTATAAAGTTACATAAAGAAACACCGGAAGAACAAGTAAACATGCTCATTTACATAATGGGGCCGCAAGAGGACAAACTTTTAAGCGCTCTTGGCTTAACAGACGCCGATCAAAAAGACTATGACAAAGTGATGCATGCATTTGACGGACAATTCAAAGTCAAACGAAACCGTACATATGAACGTGCAGTTTTCAATCAGCGATGTCAAAAAGAGGGAGAATCCATTGAAGAATTCGTCACTAATCTTTATACATTGGCGGAATATTGCGAATTTGGAACTCTGAAGGATGAATTAATTTGCGATCGTGTTGTAGTTGGAGTCAAGGACAAGCAATTATCTCGACAATTGCAGTTAATCGACAATTTAACGCTCGATATGGCCGTTACTAAAGCTAAACAGTCGGCCCAGGTCCAGGTTCAACAGTATATTAGTCAAGGAGAGAAACACGATGCACAGGTCGACAAGATTAAGACTGCACCAAAGAAACAACCAGGTCGATACAGTTCGAGACCGAAGTCAACCGGTGAACGAGCCCGCAAAGTCCAGACTAGGAACGATAAATCGACTGGCGACGAACATTGTTGGAATTGCGGAAAGCCCAAACATCCAAAGTCAGAATGCCCGGCAGCGAAGGCTGAATGTCGATCATGTAAACGAGTGGGTCATTATGCAAAATATTGTCGATCGTCCAATAAGAGTGGAATTCGAGAAGTAAAGACCGGGCGGAAGTCTCCAAATCAAAACTATACTTATATTGGAGCCATCGGAGCAAATAAAAACAATCAACAATGGGCCGCATTAGTGTACATTAAAAGAGCAAAAATTACATTTTTTGCGGACACTCAAGCAGACGTATCAGTTATACCAGAAAAGATATTCTACAGTTATTTTAGCGACATCAAATTGAGCAAGCCTGAACGCATACTGTATGGTGCAGACAATCAACGCCTCACCAATGTTATAGGCTGTTTTTGGGAAAACGTTCATTATCGCGGCAAGAAAACAATTGCAGAAATTTACGTCGTACGTGGAACAGAGAGACCTTTGTTAGCAGGCCGAGTAAGTGAAGAGTTAGGAATTGTTAAACGAGCTGACGTTGACGCTTTAAACCGAGAAATCATGTCATTCGATCCGATTAAGAAATTTCCTAAACTATTCAAGGGTGCAATTCCCCATGCACTCACAACTCCACGACGCGTACCGATACCGATGCTGAACAAGATTAAAAAACAGCTAGATGATATGGTAAATTTAGGAGTCATTGAGAGAGTCGAAGAGCCTACAGATTGGTTTGCTGGTTTAGTCACTGTACCAAAGCCGAATGGTGATATTCGCATGTGCGTGGACTACGTCAAACTGAATCAATTCATCAAACGGGAGATTCACCCAATGCCAGTAACCGAAAATGTGTTAGGTCGACTCGGAAAAGCAAAATATTTTAGTAAACTCGATGCAAATAGTGTTTTTGGCAGTTTGAATTAAGCGTCACAACTACTAACGACTTTTATCACTCCGTTTGGAAGATTCAAATATAAACGCTTGCCTTTTGGAATTTCGGCAGCACCAGAATTCTTCCAAAAACGCATGTCACAGATACTGGAGGACGTTGGCGGTATTCAAGTTAACAGTGACGATGTTCTAGTATATGCAGGGACAATTGAAGAGCACGATAAACGCCAATTAGCTGTATTGAAACGACTAGCCGAAGCAGGAATCACCTTAAACGTGAACAAATGCACATTCTGTAAGAAGCGTGTGAAGTATCTTGGTCATATTATCGACGAGGAAGGCGTTCACATCGATGACGACAGAATTAAAGCTATTAAAGAGATGAATTCACCGGAAAATACATCTGAAGTTCGTAGCTTAATGGGCAGCGTCAACTATCTATCTCGTTTTATACCGCACCTAGCAACGAAAGCCAAGCCATTGAACGGCTTGTTAAGTCCGAAAAGTCACTTCAGTTGGGGCATTGAACAAGATCGAGCGTTTAAAGCGATCAAAGAAGAATTAATCAAGAGCCCAGCGCTTGTGTGGTTTGACCCTAACAAGGAAACTACTATTTCAGCCGATGCATCATCATACGCCATTGGCGCAGCACTAAAGCAAAAAGATGGACAAGGAGGTTACAGAATAGTATCGTACGCATCCAAATCATTGACCAAGGCACAACAAAATTGGGCTCAAATTGAAAAGGAGGGATATGCTCTTGTATGGGCATGTGAGAGATTCAAAGATTTCATTAGTGGGTTAGTGGTTACGCTTGAAACAGACCATAAGCCGCTAGTGCCTATTTTTCAATCAAAACCATTGGATGAATTAACGCCAAAACTACAGCGCATGCGTCTTCGTCTCATGCGTTATCAATACAAGATACGTCACGTGCCAGGTAAAGAATTGGGTATGGCAGATATCTTATCCCGTCGACCACTTAGAGTGACAGGAATGGATGAAGATCTCGAAGATCATGTGAATGCATATGTAAGAGCCATTGTCAGAAATTTACCAGCTACAGATGCAAGATTATATCAGATTATTAACGCACAACGGAATGAACCAGTTTGTTGTCAACTCATCAACTTCAGTAAACAAGGATGGCCAGCTCAGAGAGCACTAAACCCAGAACTAGCTGAATATTGGCAACATCGAGGCGATATTTCGGTCGCAGAAGGACTATTAATGAAGTCGTCACGTATCATCATTCCAAAAGAACTCAGGAAAGACATTTTAGATAAAATCCACGATGGACACCTAGGAATTGTAAAATGTCGCGCAAGAGCGAGAGAGTCAATCTGGTGGCCAGGATTATCTAAAGAAATTGAAACGCTTGTTAAACAATGTAAAATTTGCATACAAGAAGCAACTAATAGACACGAACCTTTGATCCCATCTTCGTTTCCTGACCGACCATGGCAGAAAGTTGCGATGGATTTATTCTATCTTGAAGGAAAGACTTATCTTTTAGTCATGGATTATTATTCGCGTTATCCTAAATACGCACTTTTATCTAGTTTGAAAGAGAGCGAAATCATTATGCATCTTAAAACAATGTTTGCTAGACATTGTGACAAAATCGAGGAAGACTGTACCTACCTTCTGTCAAACAAAATTTACGGCAGCTCTGAAATGTAACGGGAGCTACGGGAGTGGGTTCGGAAGAACCCAACGAGGCCAGATCTACGCCCGACTTTAAAAGTCAAAAAAAATGACAAGAGAAAAATCAACGAAAGAGATATTTAAACTTGGTATGGCCTCCGTGGTTCCTCCAGGCGCCAGCCCTAGAAAGGGGAGAAGCTGGAGTAGGGCGCTCCAGCGAAGCAATATAAAAATAAGATTTGAAGCAGGGTTTATTACAATAACAAAATAAATTACTTACAAGTTTTGAACTACTTATGGCACCGCAGAGTCCTAAGCTAACTAAGGATGGTCTTCTTTGTGCCTCGGGGCCTGGTATCCGCCGCTCGGGGAATTCTGCCTTGGCCAAGAGTGACGGCGTAGGCTCTCGGAGCTTCGTATCGGCTTCGTGCCCAATGGCAGGACTTTAGGTACTCCCGACGGCTCACCAGTGTAAAGACGGTGTTTTTCCGATGGTTACTCGTCAGTTCTGACAGCAAAATAAACGGCCTGGTACTTATTTGGTGGCAGGCCCCTGAATCTTCTGCTTGCCGTCGGTTTCCTAGCTGCTCGTAAACTTCTCCGACTAGCTGGAACTGCAGGTCCCTGCCAGAGGCCAGAATTCGGCCGAGCAGCGAGTCCCAGGCCCACCGGTCACTCCTAATTTTCCTGTAAAGATAAATAAACAGCAATACTGCCTCAGCAGTTTACAGCGGGCCTGAAGGGCCTGGGTGCATTACAATTTTAAGTACTAGGCTCAGCGGATACCCAAAAAGTAGAAAAAAAAATTTCGTTGAGCTCTGCTTTTACACAACTACTAGAAACAATACAAAGGTTTACAAACGTTCTTAACTAGGGAAACTGCAGTAAACAGGACTAAGGAAAAAGAAAACGGGGACCTAAAAAAAATATTTCCGAGCTTCACCAAAGTTTTATACCCCAAAATTTAATCCCAAAAATTCAGCTCTGGTAAGTTACCAAAAATTTAACTAATTCCGGGTCTGAAAGAGGGACGAAAATTTTTACAAAAAAAATCCTTAAACCCAAAAAACTAAACGTTACGCAATACAAAAAATTTTGAACCCGAAATCAACCGGTACGCAAGCGGAACTCGTCCGAACCGGAGTCTAGTCACAAAAAAAATCCCCAGTCCGCACATTCACACCCACACTGGGAAAAGGAACTGGAAGGATGAATTCTCGAGGAACCCGTTGCGCAGAATGACTATAAAAAATGGCTACAGCAAAACTTTGAAGGTGCCCTCGGGCACCGGAAACAACCGGAAGTTCCAAGGTAACGGAACTTGCTAAAATTTAAACTGGACTACTTAAAAGGAAAGAAAACAAAATTGAAGGAGCCGAGCTCCGGGGGACTGGAAGTCGAAGGTAAACGACCTCGGAAAATAATAAACTGAATTACTCACGTGGTAAAACCTCAAAAAATTTATAAAAATTTTGACACACAAAAAAAACTAATTTACTGACCAAGAATAAAATTAGGTGAATTTTGATGCAAAAAAACCCTAGCCGAAATTTATACTAGAACTCAAATAAAAATTTAATTATGGTCGTCGTGACCACGCCAAACTGGAGAACTCCGACGTACATGCCATCTCTCAAAGTTGGAAAACTAAAAGTGCACTTTAAATAAACAATACCCAGTAATTAAGAACATACAGAGAGTGCAGAAACTACTACAAACATGAATCGAAAAGCTGTTAAAAGAACTGAAGCATAGCTCACAAATTTTATTCACATGTGGTTGAACCGACCTTTGACCTCACGGCCAAAACTTTACTACAAATTTAAATAAAAGCAAGAAAAAAGGTCTAAAACTCACCACAAGACAAAACTACGGCTTCAGTAGCTTAAATTCCAACAATATTCGGAACTTCAAAATCAAATTACAACATCCAGACCTTGAGAGATGTCACCAGATCGAGAGTCGCCAGCCAAAAAAAAAACTAACTCGCAAAAACTCCTCTCGCCAGTCCAACTCCGCGCCTCTCGCGGCAAAAATGTCAACCCCTGGCCACTGTAAATGTTATAAATTTAAAATAAGACTATTTTGTACAGAGTGCCCGCATATATTTAATCTTATATCACTAGGTACCAAATTCGAATCCAAACAAATATAAATAAAAATTCAGAACGAGGTTTTGGGAATCATCAGGCGCGCCTCTCTCGGACAGCGGCGTACTAAAGAACCGTCAGATTTAAATTTGACCTTATAATGACATGAAAGTTTACTGAATGTTTGCAAGTGACAAACAACAGTTTTGTCACACGACCCCCTTCGTCCCGAAAATTTTTTTGTTATACCACAAACAAAAAAATTTTTATTTAGCTTGTCGAGTCAACGTCGTCGTCCTCAACCAGAGAAGGGTGCTCCGCGTCGTCCGGGGCGGACTTCAGGTCGGATATGTGCCAGACGCCGAAGTCATTGCCTTCCCCATCGCTTAACCGATAAGAAGTTTTGGACAATTTTTTAAGGACAGTACACTCAATGAAACGCGGCGCGAGTTTGGAGGAAAAGTGACGCGCACCGGCCGAGAGAACATAATTTCTTTTCCAAACTGTATCTCCTTCGAAAAATTCCAACGGGCGTCGCCGGAGGTTGTAATAGCGGGCATTTCGTTTGTATGCTTTATGAATACGAGACTGTACAGTCTTGAAGAGATCCGCGAGGGGCGATAGGGTGTTAGCGTAGTCAATACGATTATCGGAACAGACGTTTTCTGGTAAGGGGTGGTAAAAATTTCCTGAAATTGGTACGTGACGGCCGAAGTTCAAGAATGCGGGACTAAATCCGGTGACTTCGTGTACGGAGGTACGAATAGCCTGGGCGATGGCCGGAAGATTTTCATCCCACTTACGATGATTGTCTCTTAAATACGAACGAATAGCGGTTTTGACAGTACGGTTTGTCCTCTCAACAAAATTCACTTGGGGATGAAATTTGGCGTTGTACCAGACTTTTGGGATAGAATATTTCTTCACGAGGTTAGCAAACTTATCGCCCGTAAATTGAGTACCGTTATCTAAGAAAATGATCTGGGGTACACCGAATAACAGGAAAACGTTGTCCTCTAGCAGCTGACAAATTTTTGGCGCTGTGGCTTTCCTAAGAGGAAACAACAGAGGGAATTTCGTGAACCAGTCCGACACGGCAAAAATATACTGGTGTCCGCTTGACGACGGTGGTAGGGGGCCCATCAAATCTATCGAAATAGCCTGCCAGGGAAACCTTATGAGTTTTTCCTTTCCCATTAAACCCGGGGGTCGAAGTTGGGGAACTTTTTGTGCTAGGCACAATTTGCAGTGGCGTACATAGTAACTAATGGATGCACGCATCCAGGGCCAATAATAGTTTTCGAGCACGCGATTATAGGTTTTGAACACCCCCAAATGAGCGGCCGTAGGATGATCATGACACTCATAGAGGACCGATTTTCTACTTTCACGTGGGACTAAAAGCTTCCACGGCGAAAGATTTTCTGGGGAATCATAGGGAAGCGAAACTAACTTATATACCAGGTTGTTTTCTACTCTCCAATCAGGGTAGAGATGGGTGGTGGACAAATTTTTTTGTCTAAGTTCTTGGTACCATTTATCTTTGCAATCACTCCAAGACGCGGTATCAAGGGCAGCTATTTCCTGAGGGGCGCGGGACAGTGCATCGGGCACGTCATTGATTTTTCCGGGACGGTGTTCTATTACGAAATCAAATTGCTGCAACTTTACGGCCCAGCGAGCTAATTTTCCCGTGGGGTCTGACATTCGCATTAACCACAGTAAAGAATAATGGTCAGTAATAACTGTAAAGGAAATGCCTTCTAAATACCGCCTAAATTGATCAATGGCAAATACTACCCCCAGACACTCTCGCTCGGTAACGGAATAATTTCGCTCAGCTTTATTCAAAGTTCGGCTAACATAAGCGACCGGGTGTTCCGCCTCATCTTCGCCAACCTGTGTGAGTACGGCCCCCACCCCATAATTAGAAGCATCCGTGTAAATCTTAAAAGGCTTTAGGGGGAGGCTGTAATTAGGGCTCGCAAGGACCGGGGCAGTTGACAGGGCGTGTTTAAGTTGCAAAAAGGACTTTTCAGCGGCGGAAGACCACGATATAGGGGCCTTTTTCTTTTTACCCTTAGTTAAGTCGTTAATAGGGGCTGCAATAGAAGCAAAATTCAGTACAAAACGCCGATACCAACCGAGTACTCCCATAAAACGTTTTACTTCCGTGACCGCAGTAGGACGAGGATAATCGACTATTGCGCTAATCTTATCAGGATCAGTCCTAAGCCCTTCTCGATCTACCAAAAAACCTAAATATTTTAAAGAGGGGCGGCAAAATTCGCACTTTTCAGCGTTTACAGTTAAACCGGCGTTCTTAAGACGATTAAGGACCTCATACAGGGTACTCAAATGTTCTTCGAAGGTGGGGGTGACAATAATACAATCGTCCAAATAAACAAAAACCTTCGGTTCCAACTCAGGCCCTAAGATCTGGTCCATCAACCGTTGAAGGGTTTGGGGAGCGTTACACAAACCAAATGCGGTCCGGGTGAATTCATAAAGACCTCGTCCCGGGATAGCGAAAGCGGTCTTAGCACATGAAGACTTTTCTAAGGGCACTTGCCAAAAGGCACTTTTGAGATCAATAGACGAAAGATATTTCGCATCACGAAGCTTACTCAAAATAGTGTCGACTCGGGGGAGGGGGTAGGCGTCCTTTTTGGTCACAGAGTTTAGGCGCCGCCCGTCGAAACACAGCCTAAACTCGCCAGAAGATTTCTTGACAAGCAGCACCGGCGAACACCACGGACTGGTCGACTTTTGGACGACCCCATTTTCTATCATTTTATTAAGCTCGGCATGGAGGTGCTCCATCATGGGAGGAGAGAGAGGATATTGTCGTTGTTTTATTGGAAGTGCATCCCCTGTGTCAATGATATGTTCGACTAGCTGTGTTTTTCCCAAGCCGACAGAACCCAACTTTTCGAATTCCACTACGACGCGCTTTAAAGCTTCCGTCTGTGAGGGAGAAAGATCCTCACACCCCGCTAAACCGGACAGGGTGGCAACCTCCCCACCGGAAGTCCACGAATTAGACTCAAAATTAAGGGTTACCCCAAACTGCCGACAAAGATCTACTCCCAGTATTAACAAATGCCGCACTGAGGGCACAACTAGTAGAGTACTGTTCTTTGTGGAGCCGTTAAGGGTTAAAGGCACTGTTATACTGCCGAGGACGGGTTGCGATGTACAGTCAGCAGTGGAGATCTCACTAACCGCCCCGGTTACAAGAGAACGCTTAAACGACTTTAGCAGACGCGTGCCACGCTGTCCAAGAACCGAGACACTGGCCCCAGAATCTACCAGAGCCGTAACAGGTGTATTGCCAAAATACACAGTAACAAAAGGACGATTATCAGAGCCCTGCGGATAAAGAATGGGCGACACATTGGGTTGTTTTACAAAGTTAGCTACTACATTAAGCCAATTGGTCCACTCTATTCGGTCAGCACGGGGGCGCGACTTGTTCCGGTGGCTGACGGTGCCGAAACGCGTCTCCCGTTTTTTGCACATGTCGGACATTTCGTGATAACAGTGTTCTTCCGACCACATCCAAAACAAAATACTCTACGATCTTCAGTACAAGCTAAATATAGGTGCTCGAGACTATTACAATTCCAACACCTTCGTGGATTGTCCTCGATGGAATTTATATGAGCTAGGCGGGGAGGTTTACTAAAGGCCAAATCTGGTTCCAGAAGGGAAGTACTTTTGGAGGACGAATTCCGAAATGAAGTGACATTTGCTTCAGTATCTTCGTGCTTTTTGCATGTGAGACTCAACTCCGACAATGACTGGACAGAATGGAACGCACAAAAACGTTAGTACTCTGGCTGAAGGTTACGTAACATCGTCGCGACTCGTGTTTTCTCCTCCGGAGGATGGGTTAACCGAGCAAAGAGATTTTCCATCTTGGCAATAAATATTTCGGCCTTTTCGCCAGGACCTTGTGTTCGTGATCGAATTTCTTCTTGTAATGCAAGGTCATAACTCGCCGGGAGAAAAGCAGATCGGAGTTTTTCCGCGAGGTCGGACCAAGAGGAAATATTTTTACGAATCATGCGGTACCAGATAAGGGCGTTTCCCGTGAATAAATCGGAAGCCTGCCTAAAGAGCTGCTCTTCAGACACCCCTCGGGCCTAAGCGCATTCCTGCAATCTTTCTAAGAATTCATTTACGCCGATAGAACCGTCGAATGTAATGTTCCATTTGCTAATTTGTGGGATGAACTCGGAGGCCCTTGTGATTGGCAAAAGGGTACTATGAGCGTTTAGATTCGGTATAGGCGATTGCGCGTTACTTTGTGGCATAAATCGTGTAGGGGGAACATCAGAGAGCTGTAGCGAGTCTAACCGGTCTATTAATCGTTGACAGGCACTATCTAGCGTGACAGGTGGCGGGGGAATTTGAGGACAACCAGACACCCCAGCTGAATTTAGTCTCTCTAAATTATTATCATCCAAATTGATGAGATTTTCTCCGCTAAATTCAGCTGGCTGTCCATTAGGCAAATTTTCCTGGACGGCAGCCAGCAAGGTAGAAAGATTACTTTGATAACGTGCTGGCAAACGTAGAATGCGTTTGTTTAAATGAACCAAACGAGTGTTACACTCTCTACTAAATTGCTGGAAGCCTTCTGGTAAAAAATAAGTGGAGTGTTGCAACATACCTAACATTTCTTGAAACTTAGTGTGGCAGATGTGTTGCTCTGTTAGTGGTAGTGGAAATTGTGAGGGGTTAACAAAACTCTCATTAACTCCTAGTCCTAGCAGTCTGGTCCTTCTGTCCTCTACCGTTCCGGAAGTATCGCCATTTCGAATCCGCAGTTCGTAATCAATCTCATCGTCCCGTAGAAGATTGATCTCCATCGTGAGCCCCAGAAAATAAACAAATTAAATATCCAAAAATGACAGATAAGGAAATATGGGAGGGGATGATAGAAGGTACTCACCTCGCTTCCGTTACGAAAAAAAAATTTTAAACAATTGTAAAAACAAATTTTTTAAAGTTACAAGGCCCTCACAGTTGGGCGCCAATTTTGTGTGACAAAATCGAGGAAGACTGTACCTACCTTCTGTCAAACAAAATTTACGGCAGCTCTGAAATGTAACGGGAGCTACGGGAGTGGGTTCGGAAGAACCCAACGAGGCCAGATCTACGCCCGACTTTAAAAGTCAAAAAAAAAATGACAAGAAAAAAATCAACGAAAGAGAAATTTAAACTTGGTATGGCCTCGGTGGTTCCTCCAGGCGCCAGCCCTAGAAAGGGGAGAAGCTGGAGTAGGGCGCTCCAGCGAAGCAATATAAAAATAAGATTTGAAGCAGGGTTTATTACAATAACAAAATAAATTACTTACAAGTTTTGAACTACTTATGGCACCGCAGAGTCCTAAGCTAACTAAGGATGGTCTTCTTTGTGCCTCGGGGCCTGGTATCCGCCGCTCGGGGAATTCTGCCTTGGCCAAGAGTGACGGCGTAGGCTCTCGGAGCTTCGTATCGGCTTCGTGCCCAATGGCAGGACTTTAGGTACTCCCGACGGCTCACCAGTGTAAAGACGGTGTTTTTCCGATGGTTACTCGTCAGTTCTGACAGCAAAATAAACGGCCTGGTACTTATTTGGTGGCAGGTCCCTGAATCTTCTGCTTGCCGTCGGTTTCCTAGCTGCTCGTAAACTTCTCCGACTAGCTGAAACTGCAGGTCCCTGCCAGAGGCCAGAATTCGGCCGAGCAGCGAGTCCCAGGCCCACCGGTCACTCCTAATTTTCCTGTAAAGATAAATGAACAGCAATACTGCCTCAGCAGTTTACAGCGGGCCTGAAGGGCCTGGGTGCATTACAATTTTAAGTACTAGGCTCAGCGGATACCCAAAAAGTAGAGAAAAAAATTTCGTTGAACTCTGCTTTTACACAACTACTAGAAACAATACAAAGGTTTACAAACGTTCTTAACTAGGGAAACTGCAGTAAACAGGACTAAGGAAAAAGAAAACGGGGACCTAAAAAAATATATTTCCGAGCTTCACCAAAATTTTATACCCCAAAATTTAATCCCAAAAATTCAGCTCTGGTAAGTTACCAAAAATTTAACTAATTCCGGGTCTGAAAGAGGGACGAAAATTTTTACAAAAAAAATCCTTAAACCCAAAAAACTAAACGTTACGCAATACAAAAAATTTTGAACCCGAAATCAACCGGTACGCAAGCGGAACTCGTCCGAACCGGAGTCTAGTCACAAAAAAAATCCCCAGTCCGCACATTCACACCCACACTGGGAAAAGGAACTGGAAGGATGAATTCTCGAGGAACCCGTTACGCAGAATGACTATAAAAAATGGCTACAGCAAAACTTTGAAGGTGCCCTCGGGCACCGGAAACAACCGGAAGTTCCAAGGTAACGGAAGTTGCTAAAATTTAAACTGGACTACTTAAAAGGAAAGAAAACAAAATTGAAGGAGCCGAGCTCCGGGGGACTGGAAGTCGAAGGTAAACGACCTCGGAAAATAATAAACTGAATTACTCACGTGGTAAAACCTCAAAAAATTTATAAAAATTTTGACACACAAAAAAAACTAATTTACTGACCAAGAATAAAATTAGGTGAATTTTGATACAAAAAAAACCCTAGCCGAAATTTATACTAGAACTCAAATAAAAATTTAATTATGGTCGTCGTGACCACGCCAAACTGGAGGACTCCGACGTACGTGCCATCTCTCAAAGTTGGAAAACTAAAAGTGCACTTTAAATAAACAATACCCAGTAATTTAGAACATACAGAGAGTGCAGAAACTACTACAAACATGAATCGAAAAGCTGTTAAAAGAACTGAAGCATAGCTCACAAATTTTATTCACATGTGGTTGAACTGACCTTTGACCTCACGGCCAAAACTTTACTACAAATTTAAATAAAAGCAAGAAAAAAGGTCTAAAACTCACCACAAGACAAAACTACGGCTTCAGTAGCTTAAATTCCAACAATATTCGGAACTTTAAACTCAAATTACAACACCCAGACCTTGAGAGATGTCACCAGATCGAGAGTCGCCAGCCAAAAAAAACTAACTCGCAAAAACTCCTCTCGCCAGTCCAACTCCGCGCCTCTCGCGGCAAAAATGTCAACCCCTGGCCACTGTAAATGTTATAAATTTAAAATAAGACTATTTTGTACAGAGTGCCCGCATATATTTAATCTTATATCACTAGGTACCAAATTCGAATCCAAACAAATATAAATAAAAATTCAGAACGAGGTTTTGGGAATCAGCAGGCGCGCCTCCCTCGGACAGCGGCGTACTAAAGAACCGTCAGATTTAAATTTGACCTTATAATGACATGAAAGTTTACTGAATGTTTGCAAGTGACAAACAACAGTTTTGTCACAACATGGCACCCCTGAAGTTGTTTTTAGTGACAATGGGACACATTTCAATCCTGTTCTGACATCTACGTTTAGCGCATTTGCCAGGGAGTGGGGTTTTGAACACATCACTTCGATAGATATCCACAAAGTAATGGGTTTGCAGAGGCAGCAGCAAAAATAATTAAACGAAGCTTCAAGAAGTCCATTGATCCCTACCGTACTCTTCAGAATTATCGTGCAACACCATTGCCTAACGGATTTTCACCATCGGAATTACTTATGGGTAGACGGATTCGCACATCCTTACCTACACCCAGCTCGAAGTTGAAACCAAAGATACCTAACCCAAAGATTCTCAAAGAAAGGGAGAAATTAAGGATTAATCAGCAGAAGAAGAATTATGATCGTCATCATGAACTACAACGCGCAATCACTCAAAAGGACATGGAACCCGTCGAGCGTGGTCAGTCGCCAGGACCATCAACCGAGATTTCTACAGGATCAGTTGTTACAAGAAGTGGCAGAATCTCTAAACGACCCGAGAGATTGATTGAACTTATGTCACTTAATCATTTCTGCATTGAGCCTAAAAGGGGAGATGTGTTGTTAGGCATTAATTATCGCGTCTATAGCAGGCGGTGATTGTATTTTGTTAAATGAATAAAGACAGTTCGTCATTATATTAAACTGAAACTATACGCGTGTAATTTTTATTTTAAACATTTAGACGGATAACAATACATTGACATTTCGCTTATATTTATTTAATATAATTTAGACATATTTATATATTTATAATTATACGTTAAGGAAGATCTGATGATGCTAATGTTGTAGCGAAACTGGTTATCAAGATAAATAATTGTGAAACTTAAACCAAGTATTTTCAATAATTAAAATAAATATATGTTTATAATTAATTCTTATAATTAAATAATTCGATTTATTACAGTTCGGACGGAGACCTACGATTCTGTCAAAAATAAATTAAAAAATCTGATGTGGCCAGCACATTACTTTCCGTCAGTTATATGTATTTTGTACAAATTTCACACAGAAAGGTTCTTGCAAAAGATTTCATATTTATAGTATATTACCTCCAGTCAGTTTTATGAATTTTGTACAAATTCCAAACAGAAAGTTTCTATATTTCCAGTATAATTATAACAAACATACTATTACAATTGTACATGACAGTGACATCTGTCAATCAGTATTTTTTAATATAGTTGCTGTTTCCTAGGTTATAATACAGCTGGCTGCTATATGAAATTTAATTTCTTTATAATTTTTACCTCTCGCTAAGAGAGGTATTGAATTCATGTTAAAAATCGCATAACCAGATTTTAGTGAATACGCACGTTTTAAGGTCCCTATAATCCGATTATAATATTTTTACGATGTGTGTTGTGTGTTTGTGTGTGTATGTGTGTGTGTGTTTGTGTGTGTATGTGTGTGTGTATGTGTGTGTATGTGTGTGTATGTGTGTGTGTATGTGTGTGGATGTGTGTGTGTGGATGTGTGTGTGTGTGTGTGGATGTGTGTGTGTGGATGTGTGTGTGTGTGTGTGTGTGTGTGTGTGTGGATGTGTGTGTGTGTGGATATGTGTGTGAGTGTGGATGTTTGTGTGTGGATGTGTGTGTGTGTGTGTGTGGATGTGTGTGTGTGTGCATATGTGTGTGTGTGTGTGGATGTGTGTGTGTGGATGTGTGTGTGTGGATGTGTGTGTGTGGATGTGTGTGTGTGTGTGTGGATGTGTGTGTGTGTGTGGCTGTGTGTGTGTGGATGTGTGTGTGTGTGTGTGTGTGTGTGTGTGTGTGTGTGTGTGTGTGTGTGTGTGTGTGTGTGTGTGTGGATATGTGTATTTCTCAAATACTATAAGACGTAAGACATTTTTAACTACGGATTCCTCAATCTAACAATAATGGAAAGAGTTGATTTTGGTAAGAATGGGACAACCGGAAGTAGTAGTTACAAGAAAATCATATAATTATTATTTATCGAAAATTTATGTAAATACTTATATTAAAGAACGTTAAATACTTTATTCGATAAATATAAATTCATTATTATATCTTCTATACATTGAGATAAAGAAATGCATATAAAATACTTTCTTGTAATAAATCTCAGATCAACCTACTTTAAGGTAAGAAATTCAAATGTTTGTAATTGACACATAAATGTCACTGTCAAAAATATTTGTATGCCACTGTCAAAAATATTTGTACATCATTATAAAAATAAAAAATTCAATAACCGAAAAGAATATACGTAAAAAAGAATATAAAAGGAATTTGCGAAAAAATGACAAATATAAAATAAAGTAAAGGAAAGTAGAAAAAGAAAATTTCAGGATATTGAATATAAAGAAAATGCAAATAAATTGAACAATATGAAGCAAAAAAGAGAAAAAAAATTATAAAGAAAACAAGAATATGAAGAGGAAATCGCTTGTACCTGCCTAAAATTTAGATATGGTAAACTGTATTTAGTGATTTATTGTACATAATTTATATTAAAATATCCCATAGATTTTGCAAATGTCTGTGACAATTATTTTGTAGTGAGACATGAATTATGTATTTGTATTTAAAAATATTTTTTGTTTTATGCGTACAACCAGGTAAAATATCTGGCGAGAGGTTTTGTGCTGGCCACATCAGCTTTTTTTTAACTCCAATTAATATGAAGTATAAAATGAAATTAAATGTTATAGAGCATAAAATGTTCTTTAATATTTATAATAATTTTCGAAAGTAAATAATTAGACCTTGAAGTTCCAAATATGTTTATTTATATCATAATAAATTAGTTGTAGGACGTTTTGAGCATCATTTCACCCATCATCAGCCTAAAATTGTCTGTGTTACATTATTTTATATAAATAATGTAACACACATAATTTTAGGCTAATGATGGGCGAATTGATTCCCGAAATGTCCTACAACTAATTTATTATGATATAAATAAACATATTTGGAACTTCAAGGCCTAATTATTTATGTTTGAAAATATTCTCCGTGGTTTCCAATTCAAATTTCATATTCATAATAACATTAAATGTGAAAAAATTATATTAAACAGCGTTTTTTCAAGAAACACTGTTAAATCTTTAAATTCGGATACTTCCGAGTATTATTGACATAATCGGATGTCCCATTTCGAACCATCAAACTTTTGATTTGGGACATTTTTTGTTGCGATGCATATTTCTCAAGTTATTCATGTTGCTAGGACACTCGGTAATTTTTACGACACTCTTTTGTGATTTGGAATAAGATAAGAGCGTATTGCACTCATAACTAAACATCAGAATGCGGGGTCGGCATGAGGGGGGTAGCAGAATGTGCCGATAGTGGGACGGTCACTTTATTCCCTAGTCCATTCTTCAAATCGGTTTGCAACCGCAAATAGATCCTTTCCAGGTAAACGTTATAATCTAGTCTCTAGTCAATTCTTGTTTTACTCGTATATTTCAAAATTATAATATATTATTTCAGTTTTAAATGAAAATAAATATCTCAAAGAATTAAATTAAACAAAATGTAAGTAAAAAAAGATATTATTAGCTACTTAGATTATAAATTAAAATATTTTTTAAACTAATACTATTTAAATACATATTAATATCCGTATAGGTATATTATAAATTTGATTTCTAGAAATAGTCCCAGTAATTAGGAGAACGTAATTGTTTATTAAAGTCAACATATGATAATACAACTATAGGTAATAGTTTTATTATTCACGATGTACACACTATCACTGTCAGATAGATAAGAATAAAAGCTCTCAACTTTTGGGGTATTTATACGAAAAATGTAAGATAAGAAAAATTCTGATAAAAACAATGTACAGTATTGTAATTTCAACCGCAAGACATAGAACTAATTACAAAGATACCTGGGATAAGGGAACAAGTAGCGGTAAATCTCTATGTTCTAACGCGCTTTATTATGGCTCAATATACATATAACAATTTCCTTATTGAAAGGGTAAATTGATTTTAATAATGCAACTATCATTACCAAATAAGAGAAATCTGAGATAATGCCTAAAAGAAGCGGTAAATCCCAATAATCTAATTGCAGTTTATAAAAGTATAAAGCATTTACCATAACCAGTATGTACCAAGTAATGTACCGCTATTTTTATTTTAAAGTCAGTCTTCATTTTGTTATTACTGTGCAATATTTTGTAATTATAAAAACAATAATTTACTTTGTGAATACAAATTTTAATTGTTTATTCCCAGAAGTTTGGGTTTTAGTTTTAGTTCTTGTTTGTTTGTAATCTGTAAACGGGCGAGTAAGTTAGTGAATTTGGTAATTTTGTGCATTTATTTCAATATCTGTACCACTCTAAAGACAGTCATTTTCATTTTGAATACAAAATTTGAATTGTTTATACCCAATAGTTTGGACAAGACAACTTGTTTAATTTTAGTTCTTGCAAATAATCTGTAAATGGGCACGTCTGGAATTTATATTCACTTTCTAAGTTATTTATAACGGTATTTTTATAATTATGATTTTAACAAGCAAACAATGTAGTTTGTAATTTGTTGCTGTATTAGTGGCATATAACAGCAAAAATTGTAATTTAATTTTATTTAAAAAAATTTCAAAATTTGTAAATAGCATAAAAAGAAAAATAATTATTCTATACGAGATTTAAAGTTTCACCGGGGTAGACCGTAGACCTTTTCCTCTCTTTCCCCATCCACCGCTTGTAGGCGTTTCAAAAACTAGGTACTAAGAGCCGACCAGAGCCGGCGGACTAGTATAGCTACCACTTGTTATGAATTTTAACTAAAATTAGTGAATATAAAATTGAAATTTTCGTCAACATTACAAATAATTTTATATATTTTTATCACTAATATAATATATCTTGTAAAACTGAATACTGTGACATTTGAATTTTCTTTAATTTTAAACCAGAAGTATGAAATATATAAAGCATGAAAACTCATAGATTCTGTAATTTTAGTGAATTTTTATTTCTCAAACTATTACCGTTAACAAACTTTTCACACTGTTCCAACCTAGATACACTCTCTTACATTGTCCGTATAAAATTTCATAATTTTCTTCTCACTGGCTTGGATATAGGGCTCTAAATAATGAAGACATTTTTTCAGCTTTATTTTGGGAGAAGTATAGGCCCTTTAAGGGTAAAATGTATATACCATGCTCACTGTCAATATGTAATTGGGGATTACCCTCAGTATAAATAAACTTATTATTTTTGATTATTGTAATTAATAAGATATTTATATTGACGAAAATCAGAAGTTCCGACAAACAGAACAAATAATAGTTCTGCACTTTTCAATTAAAATTAATACAGCGGTATCAATGTAAATCTTGGCAGTACAGCCAAAATTTCGGAATCGAAATAGAATTATCTTATTAATAAATTGACTGAAACTAGTGAATTTGTTTGTATTGTAAACCAGACAGTCACAATCCTATTCACGTACTGTAAATTTTGACATTGCCAAATCTCATTGAAAGAATTCTTATTTTGCGTATAAAGTATTATTAAAACTAGAGTTAATTTAACATATCAATACATTATAATAAAAGTATATATTTCGCGGAACCGAACGAAATGAAACAAATACCACGTTGCTCATCTATCAGGATTATAGTGAACCTGGACTAGGTTTCTCCTGCTGTGCTAGCGACTACTGGCTGGCTTCGCTGCCAGGCAGTTTCCACTCACACAAGTCTACAAGCACCCACCGCGTACGTGCTCACAATCTCAATTCCACAGAGAATTCTACAAGTTGCTCATGTTTTCCAAACATATTTGGGATACACACATGCTACGTTTAGGTAAACATACCGTGGTTTTCAAAGCAACATTTATGATTCAGGGTGGTGAAAGTTAAATTTAATGGATTGCTAGGTTTATATTTTTTTGTGACGGTGCAATACATTTAAATAAATTTATTTAAAAGGAGCCGAAACAATACTTGGTGTAGAAAACTAGGTGTCTAATACCACAAAACTCTTTTCTCTGTTGATTTGCATTTTGTTCTATTTTTGTAAATAATTTTCAAATATAATGCGAAATATAATAAGCAGAATGAAATTTTTAACTTTAATATTTTAAATCTTTGTTCCTCTCTTATTACAATATTTTGTCGGCTCCGGTGGCTCAATGGATAGAGCAACGGCTCTCAGTCATGAGTATATGCTAGGGGTCCTAGGTTTGAATCCCACTAAGGCATGGATGTTTGTATATGTAAACCACTCTGTAATTGGGATTTAATCCTGTTACGAGGTTTTTTTTTTAAATATATTTTTTGGTAAAATTGCAGAAATCTATCTTCACCTCTTAATGAACCTGTCCAACTTTTTTGAATTTTTTGTTATTAAAAATTTGAGAAGGACAATTCCCTATTTTTTGTTTTCTTGACATTATGCTTAATAACTTTTAAAATTATTAATAAAGTTTCGGCGCGAAAGTTGTGACGTCAACGACACTCAATAAGTACAGAGATCCGACGTAAATTACCAATAATATAGTAATATTCGATAATTGTTGAAAGAAGAAACTGTTAGGTATCAAAAATCTTTAATATTAACGGCATTGTATTCAGTTCGTATTCATGTGTAAATATCAAACAAAATAAAATATTTTATTACGTCGCCTTAATTTAAAATCAAATAACAAATTTCATTATTATTTTAAATAATAAGGCGTATTAACTAATAAAATAAACTTATATGAAAACTAACTTGAGTAAGGTTTAGGTATTCTGTGTTTATTTTCATTCCGGTATCTCTATCCTCGCATTATTGGGATTTTTAATTAGGAAAACGCTAACTAGCGGCGAATATGTGGTAAACATGTGACATTTACACGAAACTACAGCTTTATGACTACAATACATGAATTATAGCCAGCACATTACCTTAAGTCAGTTCTATGTATTTTGTACAAATTCCATACAGAAAGTTTCTATATTTCCAGTAAAATTATAACACAAACATAATATATCAATTGCACTTGACACTGACATCTGTCAATCAGAATTTTCTTAATATAATAGATGTTTCCATATTTATAGCAAAGCTGGCTGTTTTATGAAATTTAATTTCTTTATTATTTTTTAACTCTATATCTATTGAATATAAAGTATAAAATGTAATCAAATCGTATAGAGAATAAAACATTCTTTAATATTTATAATAACATTAAATATGAAAAAATGATATTTAACAGCGTTTTTTCAAGAAAAACTGTCAAAATCTTCAAATTATGGTACTTCCGGTCGACCAAAATCTAATCAGCTCTTCATTTGGATGTAAAGAAAAGAAATACGAAAAAATTATAATTTTTGGAAAAGTGGTATTGGAGTTATGCGATCCGAAAGAATTGTCACACACACACACGTACATACATACATACATACATACATACATACATTGTGCCATCGTTTAAAAAACATAAATTTAAGTGCTCATTCTCCTATTTAGCCCCTACATTATACAACACTTTACCAGACAGTATGAAATCTCTTTCTGTAAATTCTTTTAAATACTACTTGAAGGAAATGTGAAGATTTATGTGTGCATTAATTATTAATTAATTATTAATTATTGATTATTGAGTATTCTCCTGTGATATTATCTGCGAAGCTTTTCTTATGGTTTAAAATATTTGTTGTCTATTCAACATTAATTCTTATTTTTCTCTTTTTTTCTATGTAATTATTAAGACTTTATGTTATATTAATATCGGCGTTCATTTTTGTTTATTTTTATGAATTATGTATTGGTTGGGTTGAAAAGCAGCCTTTGGCTGAACCCCGCCCTTGACTGATGTCAATAAAGTCTATTATTATTATTATACATACATACATACATACATACATACATACATACATACATACATACATACATACATACATACATACATACATACATACATACATACATACATACATACATACATACATACATACATACATACATACATACATACATACATACATACATACATACATACATACATACATACATACATACATACATACATACATACATACATACATACATACATACATACATACATACATACATACATACATACATACATACATACATACATACATACATACATACATACATACATACATACATACATACATACATACATACATACATACATACATACATACATACATACATACATACATACATACATACATACATACATACATACATACATACATACATACATACATACATACATACATACATACATACATACATACATACATACATACATACATACATACATACATACATACATACATACATACATACATACATACATACATACATACATACATACATACATACATACATACATACATACATACATACATACATACATACATACATACATACATACATACATACATACATACATACATACATACATACATACATACATACATACATACATACATACATACATACATACATACATACATACATACATACATACATACATACATACATACATACATACATACATACATACATACATACATACATACATACATACATACATACATACATACATACATACATACATACATACATACATACATACATACATACATACATACATACATACATACATACATACATACATACATACATACATACATACATACATACATACATACATACATACATACATACATACATACATACATACATACATACATACATACATACATACATACATACATACATACATACATACATACATACATACATACATACATACATACATACATACATACATACATACATACATACATACATACATACATACATACATACATACATACATACATACATACATACATACATACATACATACATACATACATACATACATACATACATACATACATACATACATACATACATACATACATACATACATACATACATACATACATACATACATACATACATACATACATACATACATACATACATACATACATACATACATACATACATACATACATACATACATACATACATACATACATACATACATACATACATACATACATACATACATACATACATACATACATACATACATACATACATACATACATACATACATACATACATACATACATACATACATACATACATACATACATACATACATACATACATACATACATACATACATACATACATACATACATACATACATACATACATACATACATACATACATACATACATACATACATACATACATACATACATACATACATACATACATACATACATACATACATACATACATACATACATACATACATACATACATACATACATACATACATACATACATACATACATACATACATACATACATACATACATACATACATACATACATACATACATACATACATACATACATACATACATACATACATACATACATACATACATACATACATACATACATACATACATACATACATACATACATACATACATACATACATACATACATACATACATACATACATACATACATACATACATACATACATACATACATACATACATACATACATACATACATACATACATACATACATACATACATACATACATACATACATACATACATACATACATACATACATACATACATACATACATACATACATACATACATACATACATACATACATACATACATACATACATACATACATACATACATACATACATACATACATACATACATACATACATACATACATACATACATACATACATACATACATACATACATACATACATACATACATACATACATACATACATACATACATACATACATACATACATACATACATACATACATACATACATACATACATACATACATACATACATACATACATACATACATACATACATACATACATACATACATACATACATACATACATACATACATACATACATACATACATACATACATACATACATACATACATACATACATACATACATACATACATACATACATACATACATACATACATACATACATACATACATACATACATACATACATACATACATACATACATACATACATACATACATACATACATACATACATACATACATACATACATACATACATACATACATACATACATACATACATACATACATACATACATACATACATACATACATACATACATACATACATACATACATACATACATACATACATACATACATACATACATACATACATACATACATACATACATACATACATACATACATACATACATACATACATACATACATACATACATACATACATACATACATACATACATACATACATACATACATACATACATACATACATACATACATACATACATACATACATACATACATACATACATACATACATACATACATACATACATACATACATACATACATACATACATACATACATACATACATACATACATACATACATACATACATACATACATACATACATACATACATACATACATACATACATACATACATACATACATACATACATACATACATACATACATACATACATACATACATACATACATACATACATACATACATACATACATACATACATACATACATACATACATACATACATACATACATACATACATACATACATACATACATACATACATACATAC